>CM060963.1:38481038-39023538 GCA_030765045.1 Tenodera sinensis
AAACTAACATTAGAAGACGCTTCAACCTTGTTATTCAACTAGCTATTGTCAATGTCTTTGTACACTGTTCCAGTATGCTGTGTATCTTAACCTCATTTAGCGATTCTTTTGTATAGTTCTGTATGTTCTAATGGTAAAAGGTCAAACGCTGCTTTCTTTCCTTCTAAGACTATCCTAACCTAACCTAACCATCCACCTCCAACACCAGCACCGCCATAACCTACACGACCACAACCATCGTAGCACCACTATCACCACCACCACCACCACCACCACCATATTCTGCAGCTATTGTATATAGTATGTCCGACATTTTTTCATATCTAACCTTACCTATTATTTACAGCTTTAATCTGCTTTTGATCCCCCCCCCCGCCTTTATAGGGCTTTAAACTTCCACTAGAAGATGTCCTAAACATTGATGTTGAAGTTCTTACTACAGCTATTTTGTCCTCTGTTACAGAATTTTATACAGTTGTATGACTCTTTTGCTTGGTTCTATATGTTCTGGCGATAACATCTCGAACACGACATGCAGTTTTCTAAGGCTAACCCCACCTATTATGATCTAACCTGCTTTTTAAGTGTTCTTTACAGCTTTATTCATCATTGTTTTTTCTGATCCTTTATAGAGCTCAACCTGTCACTAAACGATGTTCTATCTGCTGATGTTGAAGTACTTATAGCTCAGTATTTTAAGATATATTCAGCAATATTTTTGATAGTATTTTAACACAATCTTATGTTTATATAAAGTTAATGAGGGTATACTTACTTTAAGGTAGCAGGGTACACGCCTCTCCTCTTTTATCTGGGCTGGAGACCAGCACTAGAGTTAAAGTCTAGTGGCAGAGTTAACGCCTCCCTTTATAATTTCTATTTTTCTTCTTTCTTCGACAAGTATCATGGGAAGCACGGAGAAGCCAGGTGAGTAATTTTTTTACTTTTTCTTCTTTTTTCGTCAGACATCATTGGAGGCGTGGAGGAGTCAGTTGATTAAACTTTCATTTTCTACAGGAAACGTAACGGAGAAAATAATTATCTTGAGATCTAAGTTGCATACTCTTATGCACGGCTTGCAACGTTGTAATGCCCATACGCATACGTTGATATTCCATCCTCTGCAATTACTCTCTTGTCATCATGAGGCGACAGAGCTATTTTATTAGATTCAACTGTAGAAACATTATGACGTTGGGATAGGATTAAATTCATAGGGGTTCTTACGATTTTTAAAGTTTTAAGGCACTCCATATAGCTGTTGAAGCTGATGTATTGCTTAATGGCGCTATGTTTTATGCCTTTGATCTTTTTTATCACAGAGCCATCAATATCGAGAGCATACATTTTAGGTCTGAGACCAACGAAACGGCGAATGATTTTACCACTTGCTTCATCTTTAAACTTTCCCAACACTTTCTTGTTTTGTGTAGAATAGCATATATGGTTGGCAGGGTAATCCGATGTATCCAGATGTTCAAGCATGTGTAATTTATCCTGGTATATATCAACTGTAGTCACTCGATGGATGAAGGAATCTGTATCTGTATACAACAGTTTAAGATTCTGAGCTCCATAATATGGAAGTAACACATCATATTGATATGAATACATTAGCGTCTTGGAAATGTCTAGTACGCTCATACCAATGTATATAGGCTTGTTGAACACTATTTTACGAGAAGCCATATGAACAGCTGCAAGATTAGGGCCATATATAGTTCGATCGATAAATGTAGGCTTGGCTATCAGTTTTTCTAACGTTTTGCTGTTTGCCACAAGACGTATATCCATACGATTACGAATATTTTCCATAGTTTTCCCAAACATCGCATTATTGAAAAGTTTGTACAAATCCTTTTCAAAATCGGTTCTTGCTTGCTGTCGTAGGCGGTTATTAAATTCGACGTAAGGCTTTAACCAACAAGATTGACGGAATTTTAGTGCTCGATGAATCTTTGACAGTCGTAGACCATGACTAAGAGCCTGTTTCAAGGCCATGTAATGTACCACATACTTCTTTCGAGATCCAAGATGGGCAATTAGTTTCTTTGAAGACGATTCCCCCGGTTTCATACTCTCAGGCAGAAAGGGTAAATCATTATGAAGTTCATGCAGCTCTGCAGGATATTCCACATCAACCTCCAAGATATATCCAAAGGAATCATCCCCATTCAACGAACCGAGATGTATATCCTCAGGAGAAGCCCACGTAAATCCACCATAAGGAAGGGCGTGACACATAGCCCAACCGTACTGGTTATTGGCGTCTTCATACGTAATAAAATGAGAGGGTTTACTAGGATCATACTGCTCCATATAGATGTTGTTAGCCTCAGCATACCGGTGAGAAACCTGGCATAACCCTCCTCTTATGCCAGATTCAACCATGAGTAGCTGATCGTAATCAAGAAGCAATTCCAACTCAATTCCAGTATACAGCAGCATAGCATCCCATGTAAGTCCTGGAGAAGTAAAATAATGTGCAGGATCCACTTTATGAGTTTTCAGGGTTTGGTCTCTAAATGTCTCGAAGACATCCGCTAGGAGAAGAACATCTGAAATTAAGTACAAATCACTGTACTCGCCAAGGTTTCGGACGTTAAAGTGCTTCCACACGTTCAGAGCATGATCATAGTCCTCACTGTTGATTTCTTCGCTGTTTAACCTGTTGTAGAAGGCATCCCTAGGAGGCAAACATGTATCGTTCAGGGCATCCCACGATGTTACGTAATCATAGGGAAAGACCCCCTTACGAGTCATCAAGCCAATATTCTCTGCTCCAAAGTACTTCGCTGTTTCAGCATGCGTTTCAAGGTTCTTTGCAAGCTTCTCCAAGCTCGTACTGAGGAAGCGGAAAGTATCCACAAACCTGAGTTTAATATCCCCAACATACTTGGAGAATGATATATAACTTTCCTCTGAATTTGGTATAACCTCAACCCTTTCGCTAGTACACCCCAGCTCCTTAACAATGAAATGAGAGTCATACCCACTCAGGTTATGCATGAAGACAGGTATATAATTAGGTGTTTTGCAAGCCAGGTTACATTTATTGTGTAAAGATCCTCTATACACCCCAGATACATGATCGTGATCGCGAACCTTCCAATTACCTTCTGTAAATTCATGTTCACACAGGTAGCATATTGTAGAAGCATCAAACGATTCTTGTTCTTCAGCTGTAAGATTCAGAGGCTTAGCAGATTTATATAAGTCACCAATTTTATTCGCCAGATCCATCAAGCATTCCATAAACTTCTGTGCAGCGTCAGGTCCTCGGTAAACATACGGTTCAGTAGGAAGAGTTGTTTCTAGTTGTTCAACACTGGACGACGGTTTCACATAAACACAAAAGCTCATGGGAGAATGACTTTGATAGGGAGTTGTGTAGGAGGTTTCGGGGTTAGAGGAGCAGGTATGAAGAGGGGTGAGAATGCATTCAAAATCGGCATAGATAACATAGGGCAGTTTCAACATCCTCTCAACATTCTTGAATTTAACGATGGAGTTATCCTTTGTAGGCATAACGCATCTAGCAACGGCATGTTGTCTACATATTTCGCTGTGCTCTTCCAATTTTTCCATTCCACCTCGTCCATGTCGGTCATCAAAATGACTGAAACATCTTTTACATGTATATATTTGCCCATGATGTCTAGTTTTCTGACGACGAATAAGCTTCTCAAAATCCTTTATATACACATAGTGATGTCTGTCAGTAGCATCACTCAACAGAAGGAGATCGCGATGATCATCTAATTCTTCATCAATCACCTTTATTGGAAACACTTCATGTTTATCATCCACTCCAAACACATTTATGGATATATTATTGAGTTTTTCAAATTTAGCGATTTCACCCAAGCTCGTAGGAAATGAGACGCATGAGAAATCGTATTTTTCTTGGAGATCCTTGTACTTGCTAACACGCTGAGGATCCTTTCGAATGAACTTTGCTAGAATAGCGTACATAAAGCATTTCTCATCCTGGTAGTTCTGAGGGTTTATACAGGCTTTTCTTGCATCCAAAGATGACGGTAGAGGAATATAGCTGCTCCCTCGAAGAAGATTATACTTGTTAATACGTAGTCGAATGCCATCAACTGCCAGTAGAGCCCAATTACTGCCTTTCAACTTACTTTCCTCCATTTCAACACGAAGTTTCTCGAATTTTTTTTCCAAGATGGCATCCAAGTCACTGTCTAAAAACACGGCATGATTACGCGTTTTGAAGGCTTTGTTAGTGATATCCCCCACAGCATTCACAAACTTACATTCAGCCATAATGTTAACTTTCAAACTTTTATGAACCCGCAGCTCCTTCTGAACAGCATGAATTATGCGCTGCTTCACCTGCTGCAGGTATGAATTTAGATCCTGACTTGCTGGGCATTGGATGAAATACGATTTCAGCCGATCCTGAAAAGCTGTTTCATATTCTACAATATCATCTTCATCAGGAGACATTAACAATAATTTATGCTTAGTAGGTTCAAATTTGACTTTCTTAGCATCTAGAGCCCTATCACAGCGCCCTTCATGTGCATCCCTTCGATTTTCAGTACCGTAAACATCGCCACAATGTCTACACTCGAAAAACTCACCACATATCAGCTCATGCCTCTTCTTATGATAACCGCGTAGAAAACTCTTGTCACATTTGCTGCACCTATAATCCGGTATAGCATTCAGAACCGATTCCATTACTACACCATTCCACATCTTTATAATATATAGTGCAACACTTGTAAATTATATAGATCAATAAATGCTTATAGCAGTTTCCACTGACTCGCCTTAATAACTTATCAAAGCTATTGAACAGTAATCTCGCTAAGAGAAGCTGATGTGCTCGACTCGAAGGATAATTACCGAATAACTATCTAAGCTCAAGCAAACTCTACTTATTCTGAAAGCACGGATCTCTGAGGGAACTACATAATTCAAGATCACGCTTGCAGCGCCTTATAGCGGCTTCAATCAGTACTAAAACGCACATTCTACAGATTTTATACTTTTATGATGGTAAATTATATATTAGTCATCAACTATCCGTATTTTTATTATTTTTTATCGTTTTTTACGTACTTTGAGACAAATCCAGCTTCGAATTAAGACGCGAAACGACGGCTACGTATCTTTAAGTAACAAACACATTACTTTTAACGATATCGAATGACAGTGATAGAAGCACTTGAGCATTATTTAAACGCTTAAAAAACCAATTTTTCGCTATATTTCATAAATTTCAGCATTAGAGTCCTATGACGTCACACTCAAGCATCGACGGAATGTCTGCTACCTCCAAACATGTTTCTACAAGTCTAATGACGTCACGCAGGCACCATACAGAAGGCATAATTCAACGACAAAGACATTAGTTTTAACTATACATTCCCACAAAGATATAAACCTATTTGAAAGCGTCTTAACATGTTAACTTCAATACATGTATATAGAACCTCTAATATAACAATAAAAAGAAAGGCAAAGAAATAAAGAAGAAATAAAGTAAAGGGAAAAGAAATTATTAGCACAATACACCCTTAGAAACGAGGTTATTCCATATCTTTCATCATTCAGTCAACTAACATAGCTAAATGACGTCACACAGTAGCGGCGACGTTCTGTCTACACTCCTTCAAAACAAGTTCAGACAGGAAAGTCTCCCCACCCTCGGATCCACGTAGCAATATTATGAAAAGGCCAACAGTAACCTCCAAGCCACCAGAGTGAGTATATGGAACGTAAACACCCGACAGCGCTTTTCACCGTTTAACCTTATTTGCATCATATTTTTCCAGGTACTCATCAATCATTGTACTACACACATCATATAGATTACAATACTCAGCGTTGTATGCTACAATTTGTAATGTTCACGATTTTATACTCATTTAATGATTTAAATTCAATATTTCTAGCGTTCACCCTCTTCTTCTTCATCCTCTTCTTCTTCTTCTTCTTCTTCTCAAATCACACCTTTACCTTAGTCCTGTTCTCCTCCTTCGTGCTGTCAAGAAATATACGCGTAATTGGACGTTATTAGCTTAAATATTAAAGAAAATAACAACATTCTCCGTCAATTATATCTAAACAGCCTTTTCCGAGTTGTCCATGATTAAGGATTCTGGAATCAAGGTAGGCAATGTTTCTCTCAATAAGAGCATTCAGTAATTGATTTTGTAAATAATATCACTAATTTAAGCTTTATTTCGAGCCTCTAAGTCCGCTAGTTTGCAAGGTATTTAAATGGACCCTTAGAGATTCGAACTAGACCCGCAGTATAAAAATTACCAATTTATCCATAAATCAGGACTACAGTATTTAACTGAAGCGTTTAACTTTTTATTTCATAGCGCTATCTTTGTTTATTCACGAATAAATCGACTTTGAAGTAATTGCCCCCTCCCGGTAATCAAACTATGAGTCGTAGGGATAAATTTTTCTAATATATCACTTTATGCGTCAAGTTACCCTAATTTGTCTTTACATCACTATTCCAAGTGTAACAAATCGCGATATAGGTAAAAATTCAATAATTCTCCGCAAGGTAGGAATCGAACCCACGATACCTCAGCTCTAGCATGTTAGAAAATAATTGTCCTTAACGTGTATTACCATATAAAGTTTATTTCAGTCTTCTAGCTTAAGCGATTCTCGAGATAATTAAATTCATCAAATCAGGATTGGAACCCAAGACTCCAGGATCCCGATCATACCACAAAGGAAAGCTTATTACAATACCAATTTAATAAAGTTTATTCGAAGTTTTTATCACTAATAGTTTAGGAATTATTCCAATAACAAAAGTATTGATTGCACGGGAATCGATCCCTAGACCCCCGGTGATCTTGAAAGTTAGATCAAAAGATGCGCCGTTTTATTAGAAGATAATCACCGTTTACCGTATTTCGATATCTCATTTAGTTTACCAGCAATCAGCGATCACAGAGTAGAGTAATAATGATGATGCTGCCCTCATTAAATATGAAAGGGGTGCCGCTCGGTAATTGAACACATGTTAACACGGGTAATTAACCTGTCAACCCCCGTCAACCCTTGTCGATGCTAATCTGACAGATAACGAGGGTCGGGCCTTTGTCGGCTTTTCACCGACAAAGGGAAGGGGGTGTGTGAAAAACACGTGTTAAACACGTGTAATCAATTAGCGGCAACCCTTTGATATGCTAATTGGGCCAGAATCATCATAAGTACCCTACTCTGTGATCGCTGATTGCTGGTAAACTAAATGAGATATCGAAATACGGTAAACGGTGATTATCTTCTAATAAAACGGCGCATCTTTTGATCTAACTTTCAAGATCACCGGGGGTCTAGGGATCGATTCCCGTGCAATCAATACTTTTGTTATTGGAATAATTCCTAAACTATTAGTGATAAAAACTTCGAATAAACTTTATTAAATTGGTATTGTAATAAGCTTTCCTTTGTGGTATGATCGGGATCCTGGAGTCTTGGGTTCCAATCCTGATTTGATGAATTTAATTATCTCGAGAATCGCTTAAGCTAGAAGACTGAAATAAACTTTATATGGTAATACACGTTAAGGACAATTATTTTCTAACATGCTAGAGCTGAGGTATCGTGGGTTCGATTCCTACCTTGCGGAGAATTATTGAATTTTTACCTATATCGCGATTTGTTACACTTGGAATAGTGATGTAAAGACAAATTAGGGTAACTTGACGCATAAAGTGATATATTAGAAAAATTTATCCCTACGACTCATAGTTTGATTACCGGGAGGGGGCAATTACTTCAAAGTCGATTTATTCGTGAATAAACAAAGATAGCGCTATGAAATAAAAAGTTAAACGCTTCAGTTAAATACTGTAGTCCTGATTTATGGATAAATTGGTAATTTTTATACTGCGGGTCTAGTTCGAATCTCTAAGGGTCCATTTAAATACCTTGCAAACTAGCGGACTTAGAGGCTCGAAATAAAGCTTAAATTAGTGATATTATTTACAAAATCAATTACTGAATGCTCTTATTGAGAGAAACATTGCCTACCTTGATTCCAGAATCCTTAATCATGGACAACTCGGAAAAGGCTGTTTAGATATAATTGACGGAGAATGTTGTTATTTTCTTTAATATTTAAGCTAATAACGTCCAATTACGCGTATATTTCTTGACAGCACGAAGGAGGAGAACAGGACTAAGGTAAAGGTGTGATTTGAGAAGAAGAAGAAGAAGAAGAAGAAGAGGATGAAGAAGAAGAGGGTGAACGCTAGAAATATTGAATTTAAATCATTAAATGAGTATAAAATCGTGAACATTACAAATTGTAGCATACAACGCTGAGTATTGTAATCTATATGATGTGTGTAGTACAATGATTGATGAGTACCTGGAAAAATATGATGCAAATAAGGTTAAACGGTGAAAAGCGCTGTCGGGTGTTTACGTTCCATATACTCACTCTGGTGGCTTGGAGGTTACTGTTGGCCTTTTCATAATATTGCTACGTGGATCCGAGGGTGGGGAGACTTTCCTGTCTGAACTTGTTTTGAAGGAGTGTAGACAGAACGTCGCCGCTACTGTGTGACGTCATTTAGCTATGTTAGTTGACTGAATGATGAAAGATATGGAATAACCTCGTTTCTAAGGGTGTATTGTGCTAATAATTTCTTTTCCCTTTACTTTATTTCTTCTTTATTTCTTTGCCTTTCT
Organism: Tenodera sinensis; assembly: GCA_030765045.1. NCBI lineage: Eukaryota > Metazoa > Arthropoda > Insecta > Mantodea > Mantidae > Tenodera > Tenodera sinensis. Next base: position 38,489,742 of record CM060963.1, read on the forward strand.
TTTTATTGTTATATTAGAGGTTCTATATACATGTATTGAAGTTAACATGTTAAGACGCTTTCAAATAGGTTTATATCTTTGTGGGAATGTATAGTTAAAACTAATGTCTTTGTCGTTGAATTATGCCTTCTGTATGGTGCCTGCGTGACGTCATTAGACTTGTAGAAACATGTTTGGAGGTAGCAGACATTCCGTCGATGCTTGAGTGTGACGTCATAGGACTCTAATGCTGAAATTTATGAAATATAGCGAAAAATTGGTTTTTTAAGCGTTTAAATAATGCTCAAGTGCTTCTATCACTGTCATTCGATATCGTTAAAAGTAATGTGTTTGTTACTTAAAGATACGTAGCCGTCGTTTCGCGTCTTAATTCGAAGCTGGATTTGTCTCAAAGTACGTAAAAAACGATAAAAAATAATAAAAATACGGATAGTTGATGACTAATATATAATTTACCATCATAAAAGTATAAAATCTGTAGAATGTGCGTTTTAGTACTGATTGAAGCCGCTATAAGGCGCTGCAAGCGTGATCTTGAATTATGTAGTTCCCTCAGAGATCCGTGCTTTCAGAATAAGTAGAGTTTGCTTGAGCTTAGATAGTTATTCGGTAATTATCCTTCGAGTCGAGCACATCAGCTTCTCTTAGCGAGATTACTGTTCAATAGCTTTGATAAGTTATTAAGGCGAGTCAGTGGAAACTGCTATAAGCATTTATTGATCTATATAATTTACAAGTGTTGCACTATATATTATAAAGATGTGGAATGGTGTAGTAATGGAATCGGTTCTGAATGCTATACCGGATTATAGGTGCAGCAAATGTGACAAGAGTTTTCTACGCGGTTATCATAAGAAGAGGCATGAGCTGATATGTGGTGAGTTTTTCGAGTGTAGACATTGTGGCGATGTTTACGGTACTGAAAATCGAAGGGATGCACATGAAGGGCGCTGTGATAGGGCTCTAGATGCTAAGAAAGTCAAATTTGAACCTACTAAGCATAAATTATTGTTAATGTCTCCTGATGAAGATGATATTGTAGAATATGAAACAGCTTTTCAGGATCGGCTGAAATCGTATTTCATCCAATGCCCAGCAAGTCAGGATCTAAACTCATACCTGCAGCAGGTGAAGCAGCGCATAATTCATGCTGTTCAGAAGGAGCTGCGGGTTCATAAAAGTTTGAAAGTTAACATTATGGCTGAATGTAAGTTTGTGAATGCTGTGGGGGATATCACTAACAAAGCCTTCAAAACGCGTAATCATGCCGTGTTTTTAGACAGTGACTTGGATGCCATCTTGGAAAAAAAATTCGAGAAACTTCGTGTTGAAATGGAGGAAAGTAAGTTGAAAGGCAGTAATTGGGCTCTACTGGCAGTTGATGGCATTCGACTACGTATTAACAAGTATAATCTTCTTCGAGGGAGCAGCTATATTCCTCTACCGTCATCTTTGGATGCAAGAAAAGCCTGTATAAACCCTCAGAACTACCAGGATGAGAAATGCTTTATGTACGCTATTCTAGCAAAGTTCATTCGAAAGGATCCTCAGCGTGTTAGCAAGTACAAGGATCTCCAAGAAAAATACGATTTCTCATGCGTCTCATTTCCTACGAGCTTGGGTGAAATCGCTAAATTTGAAAAACTCAATAATATATCCATAAATGTGTTTGGAGTGGATGATAAACATGAAGTGTTTCCAATAAAGGTGATTGATGAAGAATTAGATGATCATCGCGATCTCCTTCTGTTGAGTGATGCTACTGACAGACATCACTATGTGTATATAAAGGATTTTGAGAAGCTTATTCGTCGTCAGAAAACTAGACATCATGGGCAAATATATACATGTAAAAGATGTTTCAGTCATTTTGATGACCGACATGGACGAGGTGGAATGGAAAAATTGGAAGAGCACAGCGAAATATGTAGACAACATGCCGTTGCTAGATGCGTTATGCCTACAAAGGATAACTCCATCGTTAAATTCAAGAATGTTGAGAGGATGTTGAAACTGCCCTATGTTATCTATGCCGATTTTGAATGCATTCTCACCCCTCTTCATACCTGCTCCTCTAACCCCGAAACCTCCTACACAACTCCCTATCAAAGTCATTCTCCCATGAGCTTTTGTGTTTATGTGAAACCGTCGTCCAGTGTTGAACAACTAGAAACAACTCTTCCTACTGAACCGTATGTTTACCGAGGACCTGACGCTGCACAGAAGTTTATGGAATGCTTGATGGATCTGGCGAATAAAATTGGTGACTTATATAAATCTGCTAAGCCTCTGAATCTTACAGCTGAAGAACAAGAATCGTTTGATGCTTCTACAATATGCTACCTGTGTGAACATGAATTTACAGAAGGTAATTGGAAGGTTCGCGATCACGATCATGTATCTGGGGTGTATAGAGGATCTTTACACAATAAATGTAACCTGGCTTGCAAAACACCTAATTATATACCTGTCTTCATGCATAACCTGAGTGGGTATGACTCTCATTTCATTGTTAAGGAGCTGGGGTGTACTAGCGAAAGGGTTGAGGTTATACCAAATTCAGAGGAAAGTTATATATCATTCTCCAAGTATGTTGGGGATATTAAACTCAGGTTTGTGGATACTTTCCGCTTCCTCAGTACGAGCTTGGAGAAGCTTGCAAAGAACCTTGAAACGCATGCTGAAACAGCGAAGTACTTTGGAGCAGAGAATATTGGCTTGATGACTCGTAAGGGGGTCTTTCCCTATGATTACGTAACATCGTGGGATGCCCTGAACGATACATGTTTGCCTCCTAGGGATGCCTTCTACAACAGGTTAAACAGCGAAGAAATCAACAGTGAGGACTATGATCATGCTCTGAACGTGTGGAAGCACTTTAACGTCCGAAACCTTGGCGAGTACAGTGATTTGTACTTAATTTCAGATGTTCTTCTCCTAGCGGATGTCTTCGAGACATTTAGAGACCAAACCCTGAAAACTCATAAAGTGGATCCTGCACATTATTTTACTTCTCCAGGACTTACATGGGATGCTATGCTGCTGTATACTGGAATTGAGTTGGAATTGCTTCTTGATTACGATCAGCTACTCATGGTTGAATCTGGCATAAGAGGAGGGTTATGCCAGGTTTCTCACCGGTATGCTGAGGCTAACAACATCTATATGGAGCAGTATGATCCTAGTAAACCCTCTCATTTTATTACGTATGAAGACGCCAATAACCAGTACGGTTGGGCTATGTGTCACGCCCTTCCTTATGGTGGATTTACGTGGGCTTCTCCTGAGGATATACATCTCGGTTCGTTGAATGGGGATGATTCCTTTGGATATATCTTGGAGGTTGATGTGGAATATCCTGCAGAGCTGCATGAACTTCATAATGATTTACCCTTTCTGCCTGAGAGTATGAAACCGGGGGAATCGTCTTCAAAGAAACTAATTGCCCATCTTGGATCTCGAAAGAAGTATGTGGTACATTACATGGCCTTGAAACAGGCTCTTAGTCATGGTCTACGACTGTCAAAGATTCATCGAGCACTAAAATTCCGTCAATCTTGTTGGTTAAAGCCTTACGTCGAATTTAATAACCGCCTACGACAGCAAGCAAGAACCGATTTTGAAAAGGATTTGTACAAACTTTTCAATAATGCGATGTTTGGGAAAACTATGGAAAATATTCGTAATCGTATGGATATACGTCTTGTGGCAAACAGCAAAACGTTAGAAAAACTGATAGCCAAGCCTACATTTATCGATCGAACTATATATGGCCCTAATCTTGCAGCTGTTCATATGGCTTCTCGTAAAATAGTGTTCAACAAGCCTATATACATTGGTATGAGCGTACTAGACATTTCCAAGACGCTAATGTATTCATATCAATATGATGTGTTACTTCCATATTATGGAGCTCAGAATCTTAAACTGTTGTATACAGATACAGATTCCTTCATCCATCGAGTGACTACAGTTGATATATACCAGGATAAATTACACATGCTTGAACATCTGGATACATCGGATTACCCTGCCAACCATATATGCTATTCTACACAAAACAAGAAAGTGTTGGGAAAGTTTAAAGATGAAGCAAGTGGTAAAATCATTCGCCGTTTCGTTGGTCTCAGACCTAAAATGTATGCTCTCGATATTGATGGCTCTGTGATAAAAAAGATCAAAGGCATAAAACATAGCGCCATTAAGCAATACATCAGCTTCAACAGCTATATGGAGTGCCTTAAAACTTTAAAAATCGTAAGAACCCCTATGAATTTAATCCTATCCCAACGTCATAATGTTTCTACAGTTGAATCTAATAAAATAGCTCTGTCGCCTCATGATGACAAGAGAGTAATTGCAGAGGATGGAATATCAACGTATGCGTATGGGCATTACAACGTTGCAAGCCGTGCATAAGAGTATGCAACTTAGATCTCAAGATAATTATTTTCTCCGTTACGTTTCCTGTAGAAAATGAAAGTTTAATCAACTGACTCCTCCACGCCTCCAATGATGTCTGACGAAAAAAGAAGAAAAAGTAAAAAAATTACTCACCTGGCTTCTCCGTGCTTCCCATGATACTTGTCGAAGAAAGAAGAAAAATAGAAATTATAAAGGGAGGCGTTAACTCTGCCACTAGACTTTAACTCTAGTGCTGGTCTCCAGCCCAGATAAAAGAGGAGAGGCGTGTACCCTGCTACCTTAAAGTAAGTATACCCTCATTAACTTTATATAAACATAAGATTGTGTTAAAATACTATCAAAAATATTGCTGAATATATCTTAAAATACTGAGCTATAAGTACTTCAACATCAGCAGATAGAACATCGTTTAGTGACAGGTTGAGCTCTATAAAGGATCAGAAAAAACAATGATGAATAAAGCTGTAAAGAACACTTAAAAAGCAGGTTAGATCATAATAGGTGGGGTTAGCCTTAGAAAACTGCATGTCGTGTTCGAGATGTTATCGCCAGAACATATAGAACCAAGCAAAAGAGTCATACAACTGTATAAAATTCTGTAACAGAGGACAAAATAGCTGTAGTAAGAACTTCAACATCAATGTTTAGGACATCTTCTAGTGGAAGTTTAAAGCCCTATAAAGGCGGGGGGGGGGGATCAAAAGCAGATTAAAGCTGTAAATAATAGGTAAGGTTAGATATGAAAAAATGTCGGACATACTATATACAATAGCTGCAGAATATGGTGGTGGTGGTGGTGGTGGTGGTGATAGTGGTGCTACGATGGTTGTGGTCGTGTAGGTTATGGCGGTGCTGGTGTTGGAGGTGGATGGTTAGGTTAGGTTAGGATAGTCTTAGAAGGAAAGAAAGCAGCGTTTGACCTTTTACCATTAGAACATACAGAACTATACAAAAGAATCGCTAAATGAGGTTAAGATACACAGCATACTGGAACAGTGTACAAAGACATTGACAATAGCTAGTTGAATAACAAGGTTGAAGCGTCTTCTAATGTTAGTTTAAGAAAGAGAGAGGGGGAGGGTAGAAGAAGCATGAATAATGTCAAATAAGTATGAGGAAATATCTCTAAAGAGGTTTGTGGTTCAGTTAGGTTAGTCTTAGAAGGAAAGAAAGCAGCGTTTGACCTTTTACCATTAGAACATACAGAACTATACAAAAGAATCGCTAAATGAGGTTAAGATACACAGCATACTGGAACAGTGTACAAAGACATTGACAATAGCTAGTTGAATAACAAGGTTGAAGCGTCTTCTAATGTTAGTTTAAGAAAGAGAGAGGGGGAGGGTAGAAGAAGCATGAATAATGTCAAATAAGTATGAGGAAATATCTCTAAAGAGGTTTGTGGTTCAGTTAGGTTAGTCTTAGAAAGACCGTAAGCAATGCTTTAGGTGTGAACATCACACTTTTTACAAAAGGAGAAATTTGATCGTGAAAGCATAACAAATTGCCAAAAGGGTCTATATGCTCATCAAAAGTATCAATAGATGCTAAAGACGTGAAAACACCGAAAAATCATGACAAAGCTTAAAAAATTCGCAAAACACTCCAGAATACTGCAAAAGTGGCTAGAATGCCTACCAAACTCCTAAATACCGAGAAATGTTTAGAAAATGCTTAGGGTTCATACGTTAGGGATCTAATAGCTTCAAAGTATGTAAAGTTGCTGAAAAACATCTGCAAACGAATGCTAAATGTCTAAGCCTGAAACGGTATGGTGTGAAGGTTAGAATAGGTTATAGAAGAATAGAACGCTGAACCAAACTAGGAGTGAAACAGGTTAAGTTAGGTTAAAATATCTTAATAAATAGGAAGGTTTATGCTCACTTAGGTTAAGTAACGTTAGGTTAGGTTAGACGAGTAGAAGTATGGGGCTTAGATTAAGTTAAATTTGAAAGACCGAGTAAAAGAGTAGGGATTAGATGAGCAATAGGGATGAAGAATAAATCATTAGATGAGGTGTTAGGTTAGGTTAGACGAGTAGAAGTATGGGGCTTAGGTTAGGTTGAATTTGAAAGACCATAGAAAAATGAGTAGGGTTTAGGTTGAACAGTATGGATGAAGGTTAGGTTATACGAGTAGAAGTATGGGGCTTAGGTTAGGTTAAATTTGAAAAGACTAGAGAAAAATGAGTAGGGTTTAGGTTGAGCAATAAGGATGAAGGTTAAGTTAGACGAGTAGAAGTATGGGGCTTAGGTTAGGTTAGCGCTACTATGTGGAGCGAGGTGTCATTATGTTCAGGTAATATTTTTAATCAAGATAGAAATCTGTTGCGTTAGGTGGTACACATCGATATAGTGAACGGCATACTCAACTACCATGAACGCTCATAAACATACATACACTGCTATAGACCTTAAGTTATCCCTAGAGTCAGCCTCAAACGCCTACATCCTACGCCTCTCTACCACCTTACCTAGTAATGCTTAGATTACGCATGGCGGCCATCTTGCCCATAAAAAACTGCGCCAGTCTTCCCCCAACTACCCTACTGCTCTCTATTGCTTCTTTTAACGTGACTTATCCACCTAATTTTATATTATTTAATTTTCCCATTCAGAATGTTTATTTCTAATACTTTTCTTATATCTTCTTTGTTTGTGTGGTCAGTTCTGTTGTATCAGACCATTGCTTTAAAAATTAAAAAATGTAAATAATTATTATGGTACATAATTCTAAAATGCAGCTAATTTTGCAGATATAGCTTTAGAATTTTTGTAAAGTAGGAGACAAAATTTTAGAAAAAGCGTGAAATTGACTATTTAAATGATGATGTAATTCTCATTTTCACATTTAAGCCAAACCTTTCATAGAAGATTAGTAAAAAGGCTTAAATTGCGATTTTGTATTATTTTGACCAACATTCACCAATCGGACCCCTTAAAGCATTTCATAGCAAAAATTCCTCGTATGTACAATGTGTATCAATGGGAACAATTGGTGGTCTAGAATTCTAGATAGCTCAAATGTTTAAGGTCTGTGTGTCTGTCAGTCTGAGGACAGCATAACTCAAAAACAAAAAGTCGGTTAAGAACCAAAGTTGGTATTTAAGTTTAATGTCTTTCGAGAATGCGACATGAAGATTTTGAAGAAAATAGTCCCACCCTAAACAACTCTTTATATGGAAAATTTTTCGAAAATTTTAATTGTCTTGAAAATGCTTCTAACGATTTTGATTAAAATGCCATATGTTTAAGATATTTGTATGGCAAATGAAATGTATATTTTGAATTATCTGGCTATAGCCTATTTAGTCCTGTTTACTCTGGATGACTTTTGAACAACCCGCAAAACGTAAGAGATAGAGAAAATCATAATTTAGGTCTGAATAAGTTTTTTGAGTGGTGAACCATTTCGGAGATATTCGTTGTTATTTGTGTCAGTTTCGGGAAAAAAACTTTCGTGAAATGGAACATCGTTGTTCATCTTTTTGAATGTTAAGCGTGCAAAGAAAACGGAATCTCAAAGCTTTAAAAGACTTGATTATCGGTCAAAGCCTACTATATTCTTATATTCCCATGGAACCTACAATGAAACAAGCAGTACGATAATTTGTACAAATGTTTATAGCTTATACGAAGAAGATATAGGAACAACAGTTGTAAGAATGGTTAGTACAAGGGTAGAGAAACTCATGTGAGTGCAATACATCAGATTTTTTAAGATGCTCCTTAGGATGCAAGTCCTAAATTATCGGAGTGAAGATTGAGAAATAGTTTCACCAGTATATACCAACTAAAACCTTCTACTCAGCTATTAGTATAATATAGGGATGTCAAGGTTATCCAAGCACAATTATTTTCAAAAGAAAAAATTTACAATATAATAAAGATCGTTTTAAACCAATTAATTTAAAATTATATTTCTTACAAACTTCCATTTACTAGCTCAATAAGTAACATCAATCTGAAATGTTTAAAAATTATAAAAATTGCAAAGTAAGAGGCGCTTCAACCGCCTAGGCTACGCTGTCGCATCTAATATATAAAGCTTGTCCGCTATTGTTCAGGATAATCCACCCCTTTTATAAAATAGCTTAAATTTGTGTTTTCAAACGCAGAAGCTAGGATGACTTCTTACCTATACACACATATACCAAGCTTTCCAACCAGGCATATGCGATGTGGTAAGCACTTTTATGAGAGTACAGTAGGAGTTGAGTGATCATCAAATCTTTTAAAGCTTTGAGACTACGTCCTCTTTGCAGAGTTAACATATCAAAAATGGATAGTGATGTCATACTTGACAGAAGTGTAAGTTCTCCAAAACTCACACAATTAACAAGGAATATCCCCGAAATGTTTCACTCTACAAAAAAAACTCATTTGGCCTTAAATTGTGTGTTTTAGCAAGATCTACATTTTTTGTACAGTAAGATTTGGTCCATCTCTTACGGTTTATCAGTTGTGCAGGTCATTCAGGCTAAATAGGACTACATGAGTGATAGCCAGAAAATGCAAGATATACACAACATTTGCCAAAAATCTATTTCAAAGATGTGGCATTTTAATCAACATCGTTAGTTATTTTGAAGAAAATTAAAATTTTCGAAAAGTTTTCCATGTAAAGGGTAGTTTAGGGTGGGGTAATTTTCTTCAAAATCTTTGTGTTGCATCCTTGAAATACATTAAACTTAAATACCAACTTTGGAATCGACTTTTCGCTTTTGAGTTACGCTGTCCACAGACTGAAAGACACACGCGCGCGCGCACACACACACACACACACACACACACACACAGACGCACACGCACACACACACACACGCACACCCATGCAGATCTTTTTCTAGAAATCTGATGAGCTGCGCTCACATGACTTTCTCTACTATTGGACTAACCATTCTTACAAACTCTTATTCCTAAATCTTCTTGTGTTAGTTGAAATAAACATTTGCACAAGGCGTCCTATTGCGTATTTCCTTGTAGGAGCAAAGGCAATTTGAGAACACCGTAGGCCTTGAACGATAATCGAATAGTTTAAAGTTTTGAGATGCCGTTTTCTTTGCACCGTTAATATATGAAAACGAACCACGATGTTGCATTTCACGAAAGTTTTAAGTTTTCCGAAACTGACACAAATAACAAGGAATATCTCAGAAATGGTTCACTCTACAAACAATTTATTTGGACATAAATGGTGTGTTTTGGCGAGATCCACATGTTTTGTATAGTAAGATTTTTGTCTTACTGTTTACGAGTTATTCAGAAGTCATCCAGAGTAAACAGGACTACATAGGCTACAGCCAGAAAATTTAAAGTGTACATTTCATTTGTCAGAAAAAAAAAATATCTTAAAAATGTCATTTTAATCAAAATCTTTAGAGTCATTTTAAAAAAATCAAAATTTTCAAAAAATGTCCATGTTAAGGGTAATTACGTGTTCTTCGACATCTTCGTGTCGCATCTGTGAAATACATTAAACTTAAATACCAATTTGGTTTTTAACCGACTTTTTGTTTTTGAGTTATGCTGTGCACAGACTGACAGACACACAGGCGGGCCTTTTTCTAAAAAATCCTCATCCTGGGGGCCGCAAAACAAGTATTTCCGGTGAAATCTCGACATTGATTCTTTTTTGATGGAATACAGTATTTCGTCTGCTTACTATAAGAGAAAGTAAAATGGATTCTTGGGGGCCTCAAAATATACATCTCCCGTGAAATATCGATATAGAATTTTTGGGTGAAATCAATACTTCCTCTACTTTTATACGTTGTAGGTGAAGTAAATAATTAGAATACTGAGATTTATATTGGATTTGCGAGAATTCAAAAATTGCGTTCCGTAAGTTATTTTGTAATAAAGAACCGTTACGTCGTACTTATATATAAGGGTAGGAAATAGTATATGAGCACAACAATAATACCCATCCGAAACCAAACTATTATCACCAAATCGCACACCATCAAAATTATATGTATGCATAAGCTCTTATGTCAAACATCTTGGTACTGTTAACAAGAGAACTTCGCATTGTTCGTACACTTTCGGGTCCCCCGTTTGCAAGAGCTTGTCCGTAGCGCTCAAAACGGAGACTTGGTATATTACGAGATTGGTTACCCTAGCGGAGACGGAAGCTTTTTTGTTATGAAAGGTTGGTGTTCTTGTCGTTGCGGGAACGAGCTTTTGAGACAAACGTTGCTCTCTCAGTAGCTGTAAACTGTAATTTATCAACGTTAATCTTTGTAATCATGAGTCTAAAGCAGTGGTTGACCAATAAACATATTTCGGAATCGTCAGGAACTTCTAAAACTAGGAGGAAATATTATAATTTCGAAGCAACCATGCCATGCGTGCTTGAGGTTCAGTGTTCAAGTCCTGTGCTAACGAGCGAGGATCTTAGATATGTGGTGAGTGACAAAGTGTTAATTATTTCTGATGGTTGGTCTTAAGAAATGCAAGGTCGTTTAATTTTCAGCATGAGAGGCGTAAGAAGCTAGGAAATAGCTCATATGCACATGGATAATTCCAATTCACTATTACCCATGGTAACTTGCGTTCTATACTAAACGTCAACCACAATATTCATATGTATAGGGCACTATTTTATTGCACAACTATGGCAAATATATAACGCTCAACGTTACATACTTGAGTTACTGAAACACATTTAACAACATTATATGCAGTTATGCGCGAGCGTGTGTTCATTGGCAATGCTATGATTCATTATGTAAGTTTAGGTTTCTGATTCATGGGAGGTTAGGCTTGGTTAGATCTAGCCTTTTTATATACGTTTACATTAATTAGCAAGCAGTTATACCAAGGCACGCCAACGAAGCGAGCGTGTGTTGCGTAACTGCTATGATTCAGCATTTATATAAGCTTAGATTAGGTACTTATTCTTGGGAATCTAGGTTAGGTTCGGTTTTGCTTTATATAAGCTTAGTTGAATTAGCAATCTTACACCAAAGCATGCCAGAAAAGCGAGCTTGTATCCTTTAATATTGCGTGCAAGCGTGCTTTTCCAAACCCTTCGTTTATTATTATTTATTTTGGTGGTGGATACAGGGTAGCTTCTTGGATTAGGATGTGGCGTATTCGCATTTTTCTGGAATGCAAATACCTACTTGAAAATGTACTCCGATAGGTATCCTTCAAAATGTTCAATTCCGGCCGAATCCAGGAATGGCGTACTTCACACTTGTCCATTCGATTCCTGTGCTATTACTAAATAGCATTTGGCCATATAGTCGTTTAAACTATGGAGAATGTACATTTAAGTGCCTGTAACCCCTGTTTCCCATAAAATTATGGTCAGAAAGGAAAAGTTAGGCGTTGATGTAGGTGAACAAATCATTCAAGAGCAACCCCAAGAATTTTCAAATAACAGGTGCAGAGGAGCAGAAGGCGAAACAGGGCCAGGCCATGCGTTAAACATTTTTAAACAGTTTCATTGTCAGAAGCAATGTTATTTTAGCCTCGAAGTTTTAAACTCCGTTTTATCGCGTTTTTGTATATCAGAACATTCTTAATACAAAGTGTTCCACCAATACGGTTTTCGATATACATTTGTGAAATTAGGTGTACTTCCTTATAAACAGCAACATTAAGCTTTATGTTTTATGTTAACATGCTTAGTTGCGAAATAATTAAACAATAACATTATTATTTTGACGTTAGAGCCGGCGTACGGCGGTGAACGAGCGGGGCTCCAGGCTACTTCGCATCAGGTGATGTAATGGCGAGCGGGCAAGATGTTCAAGGTCAGGCTGCCTCGCGCGCCTGCTGTGTGTATGTGACAGTAACAATAGGCGACAGAAACAAAAGAGACCTTTCTGGCGCTTCCTCGAGATTTCTAGCTAGGTTATTTCCGGCGAGCGACTGTCTGTGTAGTCAAGAAAGGGTATGGCGTCATACCCAGTGTGAAAGGAAATGAGACAGCAGCAGAGTCAGTTACTTTGTCAGTTAGTTTTATTTAAGGGTTACAATTACATCTTGAGTAGGTGAGTGTGAGACAGCTGTGCGTGTGTGCGTCGTAAGAAGATTGACATGCTTGAGAACTTAGTAACGGGTGATCCAAAAGACCCCAAATCTGCTGCGCTGTGTTTTGCCCGTACGCCCCTCGGCGCTCGTTGCCGACTGCCGTGTCATATAAAAGCGCGGATGAAACTATATAACATTTTTAAAACTAGTTTTAAAGATTTTACTTATCAATATTATTAATGGAGGTGCTGAAACTAGCCACTGTCGTTATCCATACAATTTTGGCACCTCTTTAGGATACTATCCAACCCTCGCCGTAGTTCACGTTGAGAAATGCTGGGAATTTCCGGGCGCATATTTTTCTTTAATTCTTCCAGGGTGCGTGGGTTTGCTTTAAAACTTTATGCTTTAAGTTACTTCAGAGATAGAAATAGCAGGGGTTTAGGTCGGTTAACCTAGGGGGCTACAAATCTCTACTAATAAATTCTGCCCTGAAACACACTTTCAATTGTTCTCATCGAAAGATTGACTCCATGAGCTGCTGCAGAGTCTTGTTGAAAACTGGCAAAATCACGCTCCCTTTCTGTTAATTCTCTAAAAAAAGAGGGAGGGACGAAATTGTGCTCACATATGTACGGGCATCAACTGTTGACCCGAAACGAGTTGGGTCTATAACTCTTTCTCCACTAATGGAACACCATGCAGATATTTTTTCGTAATGAAAGGGTATTTTATGAACAATATTAGGTTTCTTAGGGCTCCAGTAACGATTATTTTGTGTGCACACGTATCCATGAAGGTGAAACCAAGCCTCGTCCGTGAAAAATATTAAATTTGGGTCAATTTTGATATTGTGTACACTATTGAGAGTCCACTTACAAAATGTGTGCCCAATTGCAGCATCACCTCGTTCAAGAGCATATGCCACAGTTATTTTATATGGGTTTAATTTCAGCAATTAAGTAGCTCTTTGCATAGAGCCATAAAAATGCCTGCCTGTTGCGAAATATGCGTTAGCGATTTTAGGGGGAATTCCCATACGATGACCGATGTCGGATGTTTCTTCGGTAAGAACCGTACGCCGTCTTTTAGATTTCTGAGCCTGAACACTTCCATTGGCTTGAAATTTATTGTAAAGTTCACGGATTGTTGCTTAGAACGTTTACACCTGGAAATTTGTCTGCAAATTCCACTTTCACTTGGCGAGCTGACCGAGTTAACACATACGAATCATAAATAAATATACGCTGTGCAGTGGAAAACAAATTCTGAGCCACAATACACTGTGTGACTAAGTACACGACAAAATAATGCACAGTGGTAATAACTCAAGCACAGGATATCACGGTCAGCTCAATACTGTACTCTCAGAGCGGAAAAAAGTCAACCACGTGACCTTGAGTACAGTAGCAGCTGTTATCGTGTTTCCGTGATCACACTGGATAAACATCGCGCAGCGGTTCGGATATTTTGGCTCTCTCTGCGAGAGACAGTAAAGGTGAAGAAAGACACTAAAACGACTGAGCACGATTACGAGAAGTAATAGGTGTGAGTTGTGATAACACGGAAGGCTACAAACTGTGTTAACGACGTCGAGAAGAAAGTTGTGTGTTTGTGTTAAAAGTTTAGAAGATAATAAAGTGATAGAAAAAACAGGACTAGATGTAGTTTTGTTACATCATTGTGTAAGCATTTACGCTAAAAGTTGTCTTCTTTCTTCCCCTGATTACCCTCCACTTATGTAGGACTTACAAGCCAGCCTAGGGCCAGGCGCCTGTCGGGGAGCAGAGGGACCTCTGGACCAAACAGAGTGAAGACCTGGAAGTAGGTGGTCAGCCAAGCACCAGGTATGATAATGGAAATGGATGATTGGAAGGGTGATAATGGAGCAATTAGTGGAATGAATGGCGGGGAAACCGGAGAAACCGGAGAAAAGCCGCCCAGACGCCGCCTCGTCCAGCACGAATACCACATACGGGTCCCGCCTAGGCAGTAGGCAATCTAACCACTCAGCCACGGCACCGCCAGAAGCCAATATTTATAATTTCCCTCCAAACAGATAAAATAATTAAACCCTCATCTTTATAATTTATTTACATGCTATTAAAGAGTGAAATTGAACGATACAAATCTTTAAAAATATAATTGCAATAAAATAATTATTTAAATTACGAATATCCCTGAACAAATGCTTACAGACGCATGACATTTGATATATATATATATATATATTAAAACCCTAAAGCTTATGTTAAAATTATAGTACATCGAATTGAAATGTAGGGTATCCTTGAGTAACCGCTTTAATTTTCTTGATGACATTGTTTTTTGGGGTGCCATATATTTTATTGTTTTATTCAATTTCCTTATTCTAATATAAGTTGTCCTAATCAGTGTTCTTGTTATCTACTTGTTTTCGATTGCCTCACTGAGACTTCCATTATTCTTTTGATTATTTGCATATCATGCGCTTAAATATATATTGTCTATTATATTGGCAAACAACTGGAGTTGTATGCAAGGCAGATCTAAATACCCGGAGAATTAACTCCATTTTTAGTTTCTCTACTACGTAGAGTAAAGTAGATGAAGTATTATATTCCATCCAAAATTTAGATGTCAAGATTTCACCGGAAATATGTTTTGAGGCACCATCGTGCGTGCGCGCGTGTATCTCTCAGACTGTGGACGTAACTAAAACTCTGATGTGCTGCAGTCACATGACTTTCTCTGCTCTTGTACTTAACATTATATATGAACGCTAAGTGTGAAAAAGCAATTTCTAGGACTTTTCGTACAGCTTACTAGATTGCCGGACAAAATAGGCCATTGTAGAATAATAGAGGAAACAGCTTATTGGGATACCCCAAAAATCAACTGAGATATTTACCCCCACATTATAGCGCAATCTGGTTATATTTGGTGATATTCCATCTGTTAGGTTGCATTAGTACCGCCAACTTGTTCGTAAAATATATCCATGGTAACGCTACGGCCTTAGTTGGAGTTATTGCATCCGTAACGTTGCCACAGAAGCCCTTGCTTTTGAGCGCGTTGCAGAGGGGCCAACCGAGAGATTTTAAAACAAGATTCTGTTTCGACACCGTATTAATTAATCTGTGGACACCATTGTACTAGGTACTCGTATTTGCGTGATTTTGTCTTGAATTGTTTTAGAGCATTATATGCACTTATAGTCACTGTAATTACTTTCTCTACTGATAAGCAGAAGGAAGTATTGCATTCCACCCAAAAATTCGATGACGAGATTTCACCGAAAATATTATGTTTTGAGACCCCCTGAATAAAAAACAAAAAACATTTTTTGAAAAACGTCCGTGTGTGTTACTGTGTGCGCGTACGTGTGTCTGTCTGTCTTTAGTCTGTGGACAGCATAACTAAAAAACGAAGAGATGTACAAAATCTTAGTATACAAAAAATGTAGATCTTTCTAAAACACACACAATTTATGCACAAATAATTTTTGTTTGTAGAGTGAACCATTTCGGAGATATTCCTAGTTATTCGTGTCAGTTTCGGAAAAGTTAAAACTTTTGTGAAACGGAACATCTTTGTTCATTTTTTTACATGTTAGCGTGTAAAGAGGACGGGATCTCAAAGCTTTAAAAGATTTGACTATCGCTCAAAGTCTACTGTATTCTAATATTCCCGATACACCTACACGGAAATAAGGAGTAATATAATTTGTACAAATGTTTATCTCAACTAACACGAAGAAGATATAGGAATAAGAGTTTGTAAGAATGTTTAGTACAGGAGTAGAGAAAATCATGTGATTGCAACACATCAGATTTTTTGTGTTCGCTATACAGTAGTGCATGAAATATATATTACGATATTTAGCGTTCAGAAATGATTTTATCCATAAGTGTTATTGCAGAACAAGATTTGCGAAAGGAAGCAGCAGACTGATATTGACATTTTGTTGACGTTGTATGACTATTTCTATGTTTCGATTTATTGATGAGGTAGATCAGTGGCTGTTCCTGGGTGATCGCATACTCGTAATTGCTTACCCAATAATATTTTCCGCATGTGAATGTGTATTTACCTCTATGGACATACGTACAAGAAAGTTGAATGTCCAACTTTCTTCTATATGAACTTACTCGTTTAATTGTCCCGCGCCCTCTTCATCAAACGCCAGTGCACTCTATCAATAAGCTGTAGACGTATAAACCCGATTTTGCGACTGGCGAAGGTAGCTTTCTAGTGAGGGACCGCGCGTAGCATTGCAAAGCTTGCATTTAAGAGTACGGCGAATTAAGGCAGCATAACCGACAAGACCGACACATGCGATTCTTACCGCGCAAGCACACTACGTTCTCGTACGTTTTCTCCATTTTCCCAGCTACTAGCATTTCCCTCCCTCTTGTTTAGCTGAATCTGCTAGGCAGTTAGCCAACATGACGTTTTAAATACAATGTAGCAATTTTTTATATTAAAATGACAGTTATGTCAGTGTTATAAATACAATTAGATCTAGTTTTATTAAGGGGAGCTAGGGGCGAGTTTAGGAAATTCTACAATGTGTATGCTAGCAGTACCAAATTTTAACCACGTCAATATAATGTTTAGATATGTAGCTGTACAAAACTTGAAGTATGTAAGTCAAATCGTTTTTTAATTAAAATGTTTTAATTCATTTTAAAGATACTCCGATTAAAAAGGCTCCTTGCGTAACAATTTTTATATGTTTAGCATGAAACTTGGTGGTCTGCTGCTTCATGCTCTTGAAAGTCATAATTGCTCTGGATTTTGATTTTACACCAGTACTTTAGTATCTGGAAATTTGAGAAAAACAGCATTAAACTTTTAAAACGTTCTAACCTCATCAGAGGTGTGTTGCAGCATAGGTTTCACTTTCTGACCTTTTTTCTCTGCTGTGCTGACAATTTCTGCAATTTATGGGTTCTCCTTGTGTGTATTTGTTTCCTGCGTTGCATTTTCTACTCTGAAGACATCGTCTAGCATTGCACTTCTGACAAATACATATTGCTCCAACTGAAATGTTTTCATTCCTAAGATTATTCAACACTTACAGTGACTTCACACACCCCGTATTAAACTCCATTACAGCTTTCAGTACGGCAAATTCAAGTTTATTCCTAGACACACACCTATTTTGAACAAATAACTCCACGCAACATTGTGAAGAGATTCATTCGAGTTCGGTGTCGTATGCTTGGCATAACGTTCTCAGCTGGTCAGACCCAAGTCACTGATCCGGAGGTAGAATTTTAGTTACCACTTTTGGAGACAACTTGCAGGAAATTTTCTTGTGGTTTTGTGGATGCAGATTGAGGACAATTTACATGATTGAGTTTCCGATCCGTCGACATGCAGGGTCTCAGTGAGTGCGTACGGCTAACCACCAGCCATTTAATCACTATGTACCACTATATAAAAATGGCCGCCAGACCTTTAAAATGGCGCTGTCATAGACGTCATTGCACTTTTTAATAGACAAAACATTGAACAATTTTTCAACATAAAAATCTAAAAATCAACTTTTTTTTACCAAACGGGCTAAATCTCATCCCTAACTCCCCTTGAACGATTAAACGTACATATAATTACTGTTCATGTCGTAATTTACTAAGGCGAAAACTTCAGTTTGGAATTGTTATTCTGTTACAGTGTTTATTACTGTTTGTTATGTTTGTGTTTCTGGCAGGAAATTGCATGCAGTTGTCTGCATATAGCGGAAAATTTGAATCTATGGCAGTATGGAAGTGAGTTTCATCGCAGGCTAGTGCTATTAGTCTCTTATGTGGTATTTTTGTCACTGAAAATAAATTTATAACATTTCTTTTGTTGTGTGTGAGTTAGAAATTTTAAAATGAGTCATTGTGCCTTATATAGGCCTGATAAATATTTTGTTGTTTAACGACGCTGTCAGTTGCCGGGATCACATCGGCGTCACCGGTGTTCAGGAATTTCTTCCGGCAGGAGTTTTTACTTGCCAGTATACATATCTAATGATATGCAGCGGTCGTTTTTAAGCACACTTAGAAACCATCGGTCTGGGCGGGGTTTGAACCTGCAACCTTGGGTTCATTAGGCCAGCCTCTAACCAACTGAGCCACCCATACCGACTATAAGTCTGGTAATTACAAACAAGAGCAAATAACTTAAAATAACTTCTCATTTTCAAAAGTACACATACCCCTGAAAGATGGGAACACTAATACCGTAGTGAAAACCCCCTTCCTGAGTTACGGAAGTTGACTTATCCAATATCTGTAAATGAGCAATTCTCATAAACAGGTGTCCCAAAATTAGATCGTCAAACTTTGGTAGCTGATGGCATTATTTTAAGCACTTTTTGTTTAGGAAAGTGTTTTACTGCGGTGCTTCGTTTAAGCGCTAGACGAGTTAATGTTATAAATAACTGCCTCCCACCTAGTTTAAGTGTTTACGGCAAAATCATCGATACAAATTAGTATTGCATTTATCTTAGTAACGCACATATCTTAATCCAAGAAACAAACACAGAACACATAAACAAAACGCAAACATGTCATTGTTTACAGTTAATCACAGCTGTACTATTCATAATTAGACCGATAAACTTTCAAAACCAGAGAAATGGCTGGTGTCTGCAAGATTACGGCAGAATAGGTCACGCCGATGCACCCTTTGTGTTAATCGCAATGGACGCACGCGTTCCAACATTTACTTTGAATAGTAAACCTGTGATTAGCTGTAAACAATGAGAAGTTTGTGTTTGTTTCTTGGATTAAAATTGTGCGCCTTATTAAGATAAATTCAACACTAGTTTGCATCGTTGAGTTTGCCGTAAATACTTAAACTGGGGATGAGGCACCGCAGCAAAAAGCTTTCCTTCACAAAAAGCGTGTAGAATAACGTTATCTATCAACTCCCAAAGTTTGTCGATCTAATTTGGGGATACTCTAGTATATGTTCCGCGCATCTTGGAAACGGCTCTTATACAGAGCTATTCTTGCATATATTGCGTGTATCACGGAAACACTTCTATAGAATTTGATCAAGTTTTGTGTTCAAATACGATTTTGCTTTTTAAGCTAACCTATATACTGGTTTGTAGGTGTCAGTCCTGAAAAAAAACGCGATTTTACACAGAAAATATCCTATTTTATTCCCTCTATACAGAGCAATTCTTGCATATATTATGTGTATCTTGGAAACGGTACTATAGATTTTGATCATATTGTCACCGCGCCCGCCGCATCTAATTTATTGCCGACAATAGCAGTGTCACCCATCGCATTATTGTCGGCACTACCGCAAAGGAGCCGAAGGAAAGAGACAGAGCATGGCCGCATTGTTGGGGCGCTTGCCGAAAGAGAGAAAAGGATAGAGACTTCGAGAATCTTCTCTGCTTTGTATTTCACCGCAATAACTGAACTTTCCAGAATAGTGCCTGGAAGATATAAATAGCGGTAAAGTGCGACAGAAGGGGCAGTCAGACGTATGTGAAGCGTTGAGTAGTCGTGCCGACGGAGACGGACAGACGATGTGAAGAGTTGTGCCGACGGAGAAGGGACAGTTCTTTGTGTTACGAGTTCGGAGCCGTGCTGTTGGAGAATCGGTAAAGACTTTCTTGTTGTTGCAACGAGTGTACAAAGTTACTGTTTACGGAAATAAAAGTGTTTCTTTATCTCGACTACATCTGTCTACTTTAGTTTTTACACCCACCGAAAGTCACAATATTTTGTGTTCAGCTAAGGTTTTGCTTTTTAAGTTTATCTGTACATTGGCGTCTTGCCCTAAGAAACGCGATTTTATATAAAAAACGTTTTTATTCCCTCTTCTACAAATTGTACAATTTTCTGTTTGTCTGAAATAGAAACCCTACATAGAGCAATTCCGCGAATATGTCATACCGAGTGTTAAAATTTGAAATCAATGTTTCACTTTTTTTACTGAGGAAAGATGATGCTAGATACTCCAAAGTATCTTATGAAGTGAAAAATAAATGTTTTTGACGTGAATATGTGTTCAAATTTCACTTCTTACCCATATATTTCCAAAACTCTAAAATATGCGTGAATAACAGTGATTTTCATATCAATATTTCAGGAGCTATGTACAACTGTTTAAATTTTTTTGTTCTGTACACAATGACTCTTCGTCTTCGAAACGTGTTTATGGCTAATAATTTTCGACATTTATAAAAATCCTTAGAGCCTGTTTAATTATTACTGTGTATCAATGTCAGTTATACACGGTAAATAAGGATAAAGTCCTCTGCAGGGAAAAGTAATAGACTGAAAAAAAATCTTTTTTGATTCTGCGTCATTTCAATATAACAAATAAAAAAGTATCAGAAAGTTTTCCTCTATAGTCATTCGTTTTCTCACAAAACACGTGACTAACGGACAGTTAGTGCTGGCGCGTAAAGTTATTTGTGAGACTTTAGTCAGGATAGACGTATCAGTCCGTTTCTGCTTCCATGGCTAAAACACCAACCCAAAGACAACGTGCATACAAACAACGTCTGAAGGAGCAAGGCATTATGCACAATGGAAAAAAATAAAAGTGACTATGAGGAAAGGAAGAGCAATACTGAAGAAAAAAACAAGGAAGAGAACACCTCAAAGCTGAATATAGGAGACGTAAGCAAGCACAGCGGGCAAGGCAGAAAATAAGAGACCGAGAAGGGATTGATAAGAATACTTCCATCAAAATCAGCGGCTTTCAAAAGCAGGCAACATTTTGGAAAGTGCAGAAAACGTGTTGAGGAAACATTGCCGCAATCTCCACGCAAAAGAAAAGAAATGATTCGTAAGTTAGCAGTTAAAGAGGGATTACATGTTGTAAAACCAAAGCATTCTGTCCCGGTATCAGGAAAACAACTATCACAGGAACTTAAAAGTGCAATCAAGTTCTATCAGGATGACTCAATATCTTACCAGTTTTTTTCAGTTTCAGTTTGTTTATTATAGAGTATTGGCCTGGTGCCGGTACATAGGGCCCAGCTTACAGGCTATATTTGACATTTATATACAATTTGCTTACTTATAATTAATTATAGTTTTCGGTTTGTGCAAAAACCCATACGGTGACCGTCTATCGGTAACCGAGAATAGTTTTCTTATGTCCTTTAAGTTCTGTTCAGCTTTTGGTTTATATATATACACATATGTACATATTTACAATTATATACACGCATACATACACGCGCGTATTTACACACACACACACACTCTCTCTCTCTCTCTCACACACACACACACACACGCACGCACACCTTCACTGGGCACACCAGAAATATGCGTCCCAGCGCACTACACTATTTACACTTCATATATACACTTATCCGCTGTTTCCTGCGCGGGCATGGGACAGCTCCTGAATATTTTCCGAGGCGAGGGCCTCTGCCGGAATATGTGTGTGGCTTAGGACTAAGGTTGCGTGGACACACATTTGTCGGTGAGCCGTGCCTCTTCTAGAATATTTTTATTCTAGTATGTTTGCGGTGCTTTTGTCCACCTTTGCCGATGTTGGCGATCACGTCATTCTCGTGGTTTCTAATGCGCGTCCATGCCGCCATTGCTCGTTTTTCTATTGCCTCCGGGATGAATGGGATCCGGGTTTCGAGGTGAAGAGTGTGGTTAGTTGTGAGGAGTAGAGCAGAGAGGATTTTTCTGGGGGAGAGGTTTTGGAGTGTTTGGAGTTGTTTCAGGGCAGTTTTGGAGGCATTAGCCCAGGCTACACACGCGTACAGGATCACCGAAAGAATAAAAGACCTATATAGTATCAGTTTTGACTTCAGTCGCAACTGTTTACTACGGAAGATGGGGGCGCACAATTTTAGCCGCTGTCTGCCTTTATTGGCGCTATTTTTTATGTGGGTGGACCAACACATTGTGCGGTCCAAGGTGACACCTAAGTATTTAACCTGCTGACGGCAGTGCAATATTTGACCACCGACCGTTAGGTCCATTGCCAAAGTGTAATGCCGCTTAGAGAAATGAATCAGCTGGCATTTGTTGGGATTAATTTTGATTTTCCAGTCATTTTCCAGTCATCATTTCTGCAAGGCCGAAACCTGGGTTTCTATGGTGGTTGTATATTGCAGTGTCGTCAGCATACATGGTGACCTTGCATGTGGCGTCCACTGGGAAGTCATTAGTGAATAATATGTACAGAAAAGGGGACATTATTGCCCCGTGTGGGACGTCAGCCCGCATCACTCGCTCCCGTGAGGAGGAGCGGCCCACTTGGACGTAAAACTGCCATTTTTCTAGAAAATTGTGCAGCAAGTATAGATAATTTTGAAGAGCTTGGAAATTGTGGTGCAGTTTGTAAATGAGGCCATTGTGCCAGCACCGGTCAAATGCGCCTTCTACGTCCAGAAATAGTGCCAACGTTGAAGCCCCATTGTTAAATTGCTCTGTTACGTCATCAGTCAGTCTGAGGAGCTGTAGTTCAGTGGAATGTCCTTTTCTAGAGCCAAATTGTGAATTTGAGAGTTCATGTGTTGCCGAGACTTGTTTTTGTAGTCGAGAAAGGATACATTTTTCGAGCAATTTACCAATAGTAGACAAAAGCTAATTGGGCAGTCGTTTTGCAGTTGTCTGGTGCTTTTCGCTTGCTTTGGGAGCATGATAACCTTAGCTCGTTTCCAAGTAGAGGGGAAATAGCCTTGCTGCAAACAGGCGTTAAATATCTTTGTTAGTTGCACCAGAGCTTTTCTCGGGGGATGCTTAAGTTCCTCATTAGCCACTTTGTCTGGGCCGGCAGCTTTCCCATTAGGCAATTTCGTAATGAGCTTGAAAACTTCCTGCGGTGTTATGATGGGTAGTTGTTGCTCTTGCTTCTGCGCCACCCATGTTTGTACCCATGTCTGGACCTCCCGTTCTATTTCACGGTTGGTCACTGGGTTTTTGGTGAATCTGTGTTGGAGACATCAGCGAAGATCTCGGCTTTCTCCTCTTCGGAGAAGTGCAGGCCGCCTTGAGTGTGTAGCGCCTCAGTTGCGGAGTTAACACTCGTGGAAACTTTGAAAGCCTTTAGTAATTTCCACAAAGAAAAGTCCGAATTGGTGGTACTCAGCATTTTGTTTTCTCACTGTTCAATTTTGTTGATTTTAATTTCTTGCCGACTGATGTTGCGTATCCATTTTGCTAGCACTTTATATTCAGGCTGTCGGGTGTATCGCCACAGTTTTGACAAGCGTCGTCTCCGCGCAATGAGTTGCTCTGCCTTGGGGTACGTGCAAAAACTGGGTGGTCTTGTGGTGTATGTGGTAGCACTTCTCTTGGCTGTGTGTAGCGAGGCAGTAAAGTTTTCAATGGCGACATCTATGTCTGCCTCGCTATAGTACGACAGTCTGGGTTGCGCCATCCCGTGCATTTCGATGGCGAACTTATTCCAGTCGGTGTCTGCCCTCTTTCGAGGGCCAGAGACACCGGCTGAAATACCACCCTGTATGTCAAAATGCACAGGAAGATGGTCGGAGTCCAGGCTGTGACATACAGTAAAGTTGTTTAGCAGTGTCGCATTTTTTGTGAGTACGATGTCCAGAATCTCAGGGTCAAAGTGCCCTGACCGATGCCAAAAGGTGGGTTCTGGGGGAAGATGTACCTCAGTTTCGTCATTATCAGTTATAAGTTCAACCAGGAGATTTCCCGCCGCGTTTGCCCGGCGTGAAAACCACCAGGGGTGCCGGGCATTCTAATCTCCTGCAATTATAACATACTCCTCTAAAGTGAAGATTTGTTCGAGGTCACGTATGAAATCTGGGGAGTTGGGGGCCGGTTAAGTGCTACCAGCATTTCCGTTTTGCTATTAACACGTGTTTTAAGAGCCGTGCACTCTAACGCTGCCAGTGCAAGAAGCGTGACAGGAGCATGAGCAATTGAGTTTCTCAGCAAAATAGCAGTCCGTCCCACCTGTCTGCCAATTCTGTCATTCCGGAAAGTTTGGTAGCCCTCGAGCTTAAAAGCGTGCTCTTGTCTTAATTTTGTTTCACAGATAAATGCGACGTCAATTTTGTTACGCCGTAGGTAGTTTTCAAGTTCGTGTTGCTGCCTGTGGATGCCATCTGCATTCCACAGGAGCGCGTGGGTTAAAGTTGTACCTCCCCTTACATAGGCCATTTACTCTAGGAGGGTTGAGAGGAGGCATATGATGGTTTCTATTTTCCCCATAGTGCTTATGCAGCTTCTGAACTTAATCAGGAAAGGCTGCAGTTTTGCTAAGAGAGCTGGGAGGTTAAGATTCCTGAACAGGTTTAGGATTTCCCTTAGACTGCCCAAGTCTCCGGTGGATGTTTGTGGGGTTTGAGGTTGTGGAGGGGGACCATTTGGTGGTGGCATGGGCACCTTTTTGCCTCCGGTGGCTCCAGCAAAGGAGATGCCTGGTTGGACCGGGGCCGGGTGTTGAATGTGTCTGGGCCCTGGTTGAGCACTTGGAGTGGTCCTGGCTATGGTTGCCAGTTGACGGCGATGACGTTCGTTTCTGAACGTCTCACACCCCCTGTAACTGGCAGGATGCGCTTCCCCACAGTTTGCGCAGTGGGGTTGAGCGTCCTGCTTTGCCTTTTGGGGGCAGTCAGCAAGGCGGTGGAGGCCACCGCAAAGTACACACCGGGAGGTCATCTGACACATTCTGTGAGTGTGCCCCAGCTGTTGGCAGTTATAACACTGGGTGATGTTGGCATTAGTTTTCAAGACCTCCATGGTGACCATCATATGGCACACCTCTCGTTCTTGAAGAATGTTTTGGTTGGTTGGTGGTGGTCCTGTCGGGACTTACTTGAAACATTGGCAGAGGCCTGCCGCAGGAAATGGGCTGACGTACCTGGACACCGGTGTACCCCTTCTGCTCCAGGTCCTCCTTGATGTAGTCTACTTCCATATCCTCTGGGAGACGTTTGACTACACATCGCGGAGGAGGATCGTTCCGGGGCGTGAAACTGAAGTTTTCTACGGCGGCATCCTTCAGGAGCTGCATGGTTCGGTTGGCGTCCTTCTTGTACTGAAGGAAGAGCTTGAGGCAGTCCTTCGTGGTTTGGAGTTTATAAGCTCCAGCTGGCAGGGAGTCCCGGAGAAGCCGGAGGACCTTAACTGTTTGGGTTTTGTCCGGAATTATTATCCTCGGTGGTTTCTGGAGCTCGGGATTTTGGGTGGGGTTCTGCGTAGGAGTGGGAGTGGCAGTGGAGGTAGAGGGTTGTGGTGCGTTTTATTTACGTGTCTTTTTTGGCGATGGTGGTGGTCTAGTTGATCGTTGTGGTCCGGGTTGTGGTAGGTTTTGGAGTTTAGTTGTTGCGGGGGGTAGGTCCTCCGCCTCATCTTCGGACTCTGCGTCCTGTGTCGCTAGGGGTGCATATTGTTTTTTCACTGCGACTTGTGGTGGAGTCCTTTGGTGGATGATCCGCTTGGCGGGCTTCCGGTGGTGACTCTCGTTGTCGGAGTCACTGTCCCGGCTTCGGTTGAGTTGCCGCTTCTTTGAAACAGGGACGGTTTTCCAACCTTCCCCTAGCTTCACAAGGAGCATCTTCTTTTGGGCATGCTCCTTGTAGCTGAGTCCGAGGGCCTGGGCGACATTTGGAAAGTCGCTGGACTCCCCGTCCATCTCGCTGAGTAGTTGCTGATAGAATATGATCTCATTACTGAGATCAGCAACTTCTTTCTAGAGGTTACAGAAAGCCTTGGCCTGTCGCTCCTCCTCCTCCAAGTTTTCGGCGTTCGGCGCTGCGACCAATGATGAGCAGGTGGGCGGATCATTGGCAGCTATGGCTGGACCGGCTGAGGTTATAAATATAGTCGGCAGAGCTGCGAGTCCGCTCTCGGCGGCCGGCATGGCAGGGGTGCTTGTGGCAGTCGCCATTCCCCCCTTCTTGTCTCTGCTTCTAGTCGCAAGGGCTTCTGGGAGCTTCCACTTGGCGTGGGCACGCTACGCCATACGCGAAAAAACTAGCGCACACACGCGTGGCCCACGCTAGCACGTAAAAATAAAATTACACTTCTTTTAGTGCTAAACACTGCCTCTGTAGAACACTGTAATTACTCTTAGTTGCACAGGGAGGGGGGGGGGAAACTATATACACGGGACACTTATGTACACTTCACGACATATCACTCACTTCTCTCAGGAGAAGTTTGGAAAATCCCGTCTGGATGTACACAGACTAATAAAATTGTCATTGAAGCACTCTTCACAGTCACTTGTTATTTGAACACGCCTTTCCCGCAAGAAATATGGCAGTTCTATCCCCGACAATGATCCCGCCAAACCGTTACACGTGCTTGTTTCTCGTGCGCGCTAACAAAGCACCTCCTCACCCACCGAGCTCTGTTGCTCGTCTCAAATCCCACCATATATCTTGCCAAGCTCCTGGAAGAGATGATTTTATTGAAATCCATGTTCAGGGAGAAACAAAAGAAGTTCGCATTAGGTATCTAGTGGTAACATTAAAAGAAGCACATGCACCCTTTCTGCAAGACCGAGAAGAAATGTCCATGGGGTTGACAAAATTCTCTGAATTACGCCCTGCTCACGTGCGTCTTCAAAGTCAGATCCCACATAATGTGCGCACATGCATTATACATGAAAATATGAAGTTCGTTCTCAAAGTATTGTGTAAAGATGTACTCACTGAGACTGAATTTCGTAAGTTCATAGCACAACTGGTTTGTGATCAGAAATTGAGTGAATGTATGCAGGGAGGATGCTCCAAGTGCCCGGGATTGAGTGGAGCAAACATTTCAGATGAACTTACTAATTCTCCATGCAAATGGAAACTGTGGAGTTCACATAATGGAAGAATAGAAATAGAAATTAAAAAAGGGATCTGTAAAAGACTGTATTGAAGAACTAACCAATTGCCTGCCAGGTTTCCTAAATCACGTTTATGTAAAAAGACAGCATTCCGAAGCCTTTAAGAAGGCTCGGTGCAATTAGTGAAGCTGTGATACAGATAGACTTCTCTGAGAACTACACATGCAAGGAGCAGACTGAAATTCAAGCTGCCCACTGGAACGATGCACAGATCTCAATATTTACTGCTGTTGCCTGGTATAGGAAAGAAGGTATTGGTGAAATTCAGAAACAATCTTTTGCTTTGGTGTCTGATTATGTATCACATGACAAATATGCAGTTGATATTTGCTTAAGGAATATATTTTCGGAAATATTGGATATTATTCCGAATCTTGAACTTGTAAAAGCGTTTTCTGATGGAGCTGCTAGTCATTTTAAGCAGAAATACACACTGAGTCATGTGACATATCTTTCCGAAGTATTTGGAATCCAAATTGAATGGCACTTCTTCGAATCCTGTTACGGAAAGGTAAATGCGATTGGAGGACAAGTGAAGATGATGGCATAGACAGCTGCGAAAGCAGGAAGAACGATTCAGAGTGCTGAAGAATTTGTTAATACTGTTAGAAAGAAAACCAAAATATGTGTTCTTAAGGTTTCTCTACCTGAAATTGAAGAAGCAAAAGAATTTCTCGACAAAAGATTTGAGCATATTTCACCTATACCGTCCACTCAGCGGGTTCATTATGCGAAAGTATTGTGTTTAAATGTTGTGGAATATGCTTTTCTTTCATGTGCGGAAAGTGTCAGAATGATACGCAACTTTCGGAAATAAAAACAGTGTAGTGTACCACCCGTGTAATACGAGGCTACTGCATCTAACGTTCCTGCACTATAAGGAGTCCAATCCAGTAACTATAGGAATTTTCACGTTATGAAGGTACAACGGGCTCTTATGGACCATGCTATGCTTATGGAAGATTCACATGCGCTGTTGCCAAATGTGCGTGTTTTCAAATGCGACTAAGATAAAGTATGAACATGCATTTCGGTGTGAAATGTGTCGAAGAATACTATGGCATGCACGATAAACCTTTTATATAATTATATAGTTTTTAAAATAATAAAATCTAAAATTTTGTTGAAAGCAGATCTTTTAACATCTTTCTCGCTCCGAACGTCAAAACATGGTTTCAAATCGAAATGATTGCAATGAAAAAATCTGGATTATTCGCTTGCTTTTGCAGGTCACGTTGGTACGTAGATTACATCAATATATCTAAACATATTTTTCTAAATAAATAAAGTTTAAAACAAAGTGTTAAGATTTGGAACGATTATTTATATGCAGGAACTGGGGCTGGAGGTTCCACAACATTCACGACGACTGTTTACATGTTGGTCCATTTGCCCCGCGTAATTACCATTTTGTAGCTATGGGACTCTAAATACTCTTCATCGAAGTTCTCGATGAACCTCAGGGCGTAGTACGGGCCTGCGTCTTACAAAGAAGATTAAATTTCCTTTTAACTTTTAAATTTACTTATTTATTGTTCCTTCAAGTCACAAACAATAATACAACTTTTCAGGATTGGCGTCCTTTTTCACAAGCCCTGCGGGGTTCACACAACCCGAACACGGACTGCGTAATTTTGCTTGGAACGTTTATTCGTAATCTTCTTCTATTTGTCGATGCAGCCTTACTAATTGTATATCAGTTCTCTGCATTTTTACTCCTGTTGACTTTTAAAACGCAATGTTCTTCCAATAAACACTGTGTCGATCACTTTTACAATTGTTCGCGGACTATGCGATTTTCGCATGACGCCAATCCCAACAATACATGAACAAGAACAAGCTAAGACAATTGAAAATCTCTATCATTGCTTACTAGGACAATGATTCACAATTCTAGGGGGCTTTTTCTGCCACCACTATGAACACAAATTTTAACTATTTTCGGAGGCTTCTTCTAAAACTATCGCCTCAGATTCTTCATTTATACAGTGGAAAATGTCGTCGCTGGGTAATTCTCGTTCTGTAAGTCCACGTAAAAACTATTGTCAAGGAAATAACGAAATTATTTTTATACGCATATAGAACGTCTCCAGTACCGACGTATCCATGAATCACCATTTAAAGACAAATGTTTGCGGCGCGCCGGACGAAAGCCGGTTCTCGTGTCTTAGAGATGAAGAAAACCAGATGTGGTATGACAGTTGAAGGGCCGATAAGGCATTGTACTTCAGCGCAGGTTTTCAATAGGTTTTGGGAATCTGAGGTGTGAGCGAGTTTTACAAGCTCTCTGGTAATTATGTGCATT
The DNA here is from genome assembly GCA_030765045.1 of Tenodera sinensis. Lineage (NCBI taxonomy): Eukaryota > Metazoa > Arthropoda > Insecta > Mantodea > Mantidae > Tenodera > Tenodera sinensis. The sequence continues at coordinate 38,519,253 of CM060963.1, forward strand.
GCAGTTAAGTGATCAGTGCGGAATGGATCGCAGAAAAAAAGGCGAAATTATTAAAAGTGGCGACCGGAAAACAATTCTTAGAGTGTATGATTATTGAAAGAAAAAGCACCCCAGATACAGTGACTCGTTTATTGTTAGTGAGCTTCATAAGGCGACTGGTGTAATTAAGCCTACATTTTTTATATTAAGAAAAGAATGTAAAGAGGGTCCCATCACTACACCGCGGCTTACATGCAAAACCAGCAGAAGATAAAATATGATCATTTTGAACGCAAATATGGCACAAATTTCCTGAATTTCTATTTCAAAGTACTCCCCCTACAATTCTGACCGTGTTGAAAAAAGTCAATAAGGATGAGGACCTGCCAAATTTTAAATATTCAACCTTTTATAGCTGATTGAGGAAATGGGATTTCATTTTGAAAACAGAGGAAATAAATCGTTTATGGTTGAGACAAATTATATTATAGTGCGGCAACATTCCTGTTTACGGAAAATAAAACAATTCAGCAAAGAGGTAAGGAAAATCGTGTACCTTGATGAAAGTTGGGTATCAAAAGTTTGGAAGGATAGGAAGCGCTTTTTGCCGGGTTATCCACTGGCCTTAAATCATCTACTGCTCGCGGACCACGATTTGTAATATTGCATGTGAATGTTACGATTTGTACAGGGTGCAAAACTTGTTTTTTTGTAAAAAGGTTCTGTTGATTATCATGATGAAATGGATAGCGATAGATTTGAACAGTAATTCAGGAATCAACTAGCAAAATCACGGTAATCGCTGCGGCGCAACATACATGGTAACGCCGCGCTGATTCTCCATAAGAGCCATTGTGCCTTCATAACGTGAAAACTCCTATAGTGTGTTACAGGTATGTGCTGAGTGCTCTCATGTGTCGTCTTTGTTATGGTTTTGAGTCAGCTTTTTATACTTGCAATGACGTAACTGTGATAAGAAATGAGAGCTGTCAACATCTGTTTATTCTGTTTATGTTGCATGACATTAATGCTTCTCCAAAGGATATGATTATTGTCAAAACGATAAATACAATTACAACCTGTATGTATTACATGTATGTAACGTGTAATACGTATAACTATGATTTACCATATGTTATACCATGTAAAACAAAGACAAGGTATTACAATTTTCGCAAATGTCAGTCACAAGCTCATGTCAGTTAGTCACACTGAACCTTTTGAATAAGTATGTCCAGATGAGAATATCATGCCAAACCTTTTTTCAGGTCATTTGAAAGCTTAGAAGTTTCTCTCTCAAGTGATTTTTCAGAACAAATCAAATAAGAAAGCTTTTAGAGAAAACGCGAGGACAAACGTTTGAAGTTGGACTTGCAGTTGACAAAAATGTCAGTTAGTCACGAATTTTAGCGCTCATTATTAAATAGTTGTTTCACTTTTTAAGGTTTTTATATTTCCTATCACAACCGCCAATGTATTCTCTGTCATCGTATGTCGTTAAAATAACATTTTTATACCTATATTGACCATTAGACAGACATTTTAAGAAGAAAATGTAGTATAAATGTCAGTCACACGCGGAATTGTTCCATACTAGATTCGCACTGTTTTCTCTACTCAGATTCAGGTATTACATTCAGATCTCTTTCTCTACTGATTCTTCTATAAACAGTTTTGATAAAAACGTTATTTTACACAAAAAAGCATTTTATCCCCTATTTTAAAATAAGTCATACAATTTTTGTAATGTTTGAAATAGAAATACTACATATGACATTCACACTGTCTTCTCTACTCACTCTTAGATAACACATTCACGTCTTCTCTACTCACTCTTCTATAAACAATTTTCCATAAAAACTGATTTTACACAAAAAATTATCGCCGCTTTTAAAATGCCATACCATGTTCTGTATGTTTGAAATAGAAATGCTATTAACTTTACACCATTTTCTCCACTCACTTTTAGATAACACGTTCACATCTCCTTCTCTAATCGTTCTTCTACAAACAATTCATATCATGAATGTTTGTACATATGTAACATTTAATCTCGAAAACCGCTTAACCGATCACTGCGAAATTCGGCACGTATATGTATTTTTGATGGAGAAAATTTTATGGTAACGGTTTTACGAGTACAAAACATTATTTTCAAATGGTTTTTGACTCGCTTTTCTGTTACGTATTATACTGATGTATCCTCTGTTTGCCCTTCAATATACAATTCGTACAATTTTTTATGATTGAAACATAAATGCAACGTGTTACATAGCGTTTCCTCTACTGATTCTTCCTTTACGAGACACACTCACTCTTCTTTCGCTACTCGCCCTTCGTTACTATACAATTCATACAATTTTCTATATGTTTGAAATAGAAATACAACGTATTACACTCTCCTATACTATTTTCTCTACTCACTTTCGTTTTACGTAGCAATTCACACGTTATTCTCTATATTTAGCAACCTCATACACACCAACACATATACATATTTATATTGAAGAGTGAGTAAATCCAAAACCGGTTGACCGATCGCCATGAGAATTGGCATATCTAAAGGTTTGTTTCATGGCGAAGGTTTTATGCAATCCATTTTACCACGCAACGTATTACGTTCACATGGTTTTCTCTACTCCCTTTTCTTTTACATAACATACTACTACCTCTTCTACAAATAATTCATACACTTTTCCGTACATTTGAAATATAAGTACAACATATAACATTCTCACCGTGTTTCTACTAATTTTTCTGTTAATAAACACAATCCTTTCACTTCTGCCTCTTCGAAGAACAATTCACACAATTTTCTATATGATTGAAACAGAAATGCGTATTACATTCAAACGGCTTTATCAACTAGCTTTTCTTGGTGTATCATTTGTTATTGTTCAACCGTGTTTTTGCTTAGTGAAGTACCGTTGTTTTAATAAAATAATCTGACGTGTTGCACTCACGTGACTTTCTCTACTCTTGTAACTATTCTCACAAACTCTTACTGCTATATCTTCTTCGTGGTAGTTGAGATTAACATTTGTACAAATTATCTTATTGCTTATTTCCTTGTGCGTACAAGGGGAATGTGGGAATACAGTAGGCTTTGGGCGATATTCAAATCTTTTAAAGCTTTCAAATTCCGTTCTCTTTGCACGGTTAACTTATAAAAATGAATAGCGATGTTCAATTTGACAGAGGCATAAGTTCTCCAAAACTTAACACAAATAACGAGAAATATCTCCGAATGGTTCGCTCTGAAAAAAAAAAAAAAAACTTTTTTGGACATAGATTGTGCGTCTTAGTAAGATTTTTGTATAGTAAGATTTGGCCTGTTTCTTACGGTTTACTAGTTATGCAAAAGTTATCCAGAGTAAATAGGACTTCATGGGCTATAGTCAGAGAATTCAAGATATACATTTCATTTTTCATAAAGATATCTCAATCATATAGCATTTTAATAAAAATCGTTAGAGCTATTTTCAAGAAAATCAAAATTTTCGAAAAATTTTCCATATAAAGGTAGTTTAGGATGAAGCAATTTTCTTCAAAATCTTCGAGTCGCATCCTTGAAAGTCATTAAACTTAAATACCAACTTTGTTTTGAACCAACTTTTCGTTTTTGAGTTATGCTGTCCACATTCTGACAGACACACACACGGACCTTCTTCTAAAAATGCCTTTTTTTTTTATTCAGGGGACCTCAAAATGTATATTCCGGTGAAATCTCGACATACAATACAATACGGAATACAATACTTGCTCTATTTTCCTATACATAGTAGAGAAAGTAAAAATAAAGAAGTACTTAAAAAGTTGTCACAGTTGGTGTCAGGAGTGCTACGAAAACCACGATATGGAAGAGTTTATGAAACAATTGTTAGCTAAGATGGACATAGTGGGAAATGAAATGAACTGCTGAATGCGGCAGTTGGGAACAAACGTGAAAGACGAATTGAAAAATGTACACTACGGGATGTAAAAGATGAAAATGGGAATATCCTATATGAAGATGAGCTATCGGAGAATAGTAACTAGCGACCGGACGGAATTAAGGAAGCCATGGAGGAACTCCATGGAAAGATGAAGGACCTTGGCCAACGCATTAACGCCCTGGAACAGGGGTCTCCAAACTTTCCAGCCTTAGGACCGTATTGATTACCCCAGAAAGTTCCGAGGGTCAAAACCGTTTTAATTTTTCCTGCCATTATCTGTAATTTCTAGACTACTCAAATTTGTATTATTGTTACGACTGTGACATTTAACGACATCTAGCTGTCAAAAGTGGAAATAGGTAGTGGTAGAACCCTCTATCGCTAACAGATGGTGCTAGTAGTGCTTTCGAGAACGTTCTGGTGTATTCTACTCACTTCGAGATGGCTAGCAGCCGGCAGCGAGATCCCCCAGTCCCTTGGGAAGGCGAAGGAAGCGAAACTATCGTGAAATGAAGTAGTGTGTAACCCCATTTAAAAGACATTTTCGAATTGACCAACGCCCATATTTAACAGTATTTTGATTTGACTTGTTTTTGTGTGTGATTTACTAGAATGGAAAAGAGAAAAGTACATAGTGAATGCAGAACATTCAAAGATCAATGGAACTATCAGTATTTCGTGATTGAGTTGTGTAATAAGGCGCTATGTTTGATTTGCAATGAAACCATAGCCGTTTTCAAATATTATAACATTGAACGTCATTATGGAACGAAACTTTTGCAAAATTATTCAAAATATATAGGAAGTTTGCGGACAGTATAATTTGAAACTTTGAAGCGCGGATTGAAATCGCAGCAATCCTTCTTCTTAACGAAAGTCAACACTGAACAAGAGGCTGCAACTCGTGTGGCTCTTGAAATTGCAAGACGTGGAAAACCATTCACCGATGGAGAAATGATCAAAGAATGCGTAATTGCAGCAGCCAGGGACAATTTGTCCCGAACAGGTAAATTTATTTAAAACTGTCAGTTTTTCAGCAAACACCGTGGCTCGGAGGGTACAAGATATCGCAGAAAATATATTACCTCAACTGTGTGACAAAAATGGACATCTTGAGTGGTTTTCTCTGGCCTCGGATGAGTCAGATACTACTATGAAGAACTTCTTGATATTTATAGTATTCACGGCACGACTGCTGGGGAAGATAATTTCAAGGGGATTGAAAATGCCATTATTACTAAGAACCTTCGATAGAAAAACTTGAAGTATATTACAACTGATAGAGGCAAAAGCATGTGTGGTAAAAATAAAGGAGTGATTGCACTTGTGCCAAAGGCTGTAGAAAGTTACGATGGTTCAAAACCATTAGTCTTACATTGTATCATTCATCAGCAATCCTTGTGCGGAAAATGTTTGGATATGTCTGAAGTTATAAAATCAGTCATATTATGAGATCCACTGGGCTGAATCACCTACAGTTCCGCGAGTTTATTCAAGGGATTGGAGAAAATGACTTACCATATCATACTCCCGTACGCTGGCTTAGTTGCGGGAAAGTCCTTCAGCGCTTTTTTGAACTACGAACAGATATAGAATTTTTTTTTGGATGGAAAGCAATGCCCTCTTACTGAATTACAAAATAGCGAATGGCTGTGGAAGTTAGCATTCTGTGTAGATTTGACAAAACATATAAACGAACTGAATTTAAGATTGCAAGGAGTAAACCAGCTTCTCCCTGATTTATACACTAATATAAAATCGTTTCGGCAGAAAATAACTGTTTTTGGTACGACTTACTTGTGTGAGAAAACATTCTCCAAAATGAAGTACACAAAGAATGTTTACAGATCTAAGTTAACCGATGAGCATCTTAAATCTCTCTTAATAATTGGTCCACAACTGCAAAATATTGCCAGTGGTAAATCACAGTTACATGAATCTCATTAGTATTTTTCAGAAGGTGACACCCCGCAGTTTCATTCGCATTAATTTAGCTTTTCCGTCCTTGAGGGATTTTCAGGATAAAACTAATGTGTGATATTTAGGATATATATGTACATTCCAAACTTCGGTTTACATACATATTTTTACCCCAACATAACTACCGAGGGATGTTCACTAATGTTAACGAGATTAATTCAATTATTATTATTATTATTATTATTATTATTATTATTATTATTATTATTATTATTATTATTATTATTATTATTATTATTATTATTATTATTATTATTATTATTATTATTATTATTATTATTATTATTATTATTATTATTATTATTATTATTATTATTATTATTATTATTATTATTATTATTATTATTATTATTATTATTATTATTATTATTATTATTATTATTATTATTATTATTATTATTATTATTATTATTATTATTATTATTATTATTATTATTATTATTATTATTATTATTATTATTATTATTATTATTATTATTATACTTGTCATTAACCTTTACCTAGCAAGTAAATAAAACAGACTAATATTAAGGCTTTTTTCAATCTAACATATCACAGCAACAGAATTATTCTAACGAACTATTATAAATATTATTGTATTATTATATGTGTGTTAATATTTACGTTGATTTGTAATAATATGCAACTGACTCAAATAATATTGTAAGACTTTATTTTGTACTTAATTGATACATTAAAATTAAATAAATAATTTTGTGATTCATGACAGTTAACTTAAAAAAACAACAAGGCATAGGCAGTCGCGGGCTGGATTGAAGACACTGGCGGGCCGTAGTTTGGAGACCCCGGCCCTGGAAGACTGAATTGACAGCAGTACCAAAGAACTAAACTTCATAGTGGAACAAATTGTTTGAGGAAAACCTCAAACTAGATGGAAATGTATTGGGAGGCCTGCGTTCAGCAGTAGACGTTTTACGGCTGAAATGATGGTGCTGATGAAATATTTATATGTATCTTTATATTTCTTATATCTCGGAAATGACTAACAATTACGACAAGACTTTTTATGTAGTTAACGTTTTGCTTTTGAAGTTTATCTAAATAGGTATCTTCTCCCAAAAACATGTTTCTATCTCTTGTGGTTTGGAAGAAATTTGAAATCTGTTCTTTCTTTTTGAATAGCCCTGTATATTAAACGCCATATATCTGTTCAAACGTGTTCCTGTAATATTTACAATTTTATTTAATTTTAATTGAATTTTTCTGTTCTAACTTCTACCTCACAGTCTTCTTTATGTTTTATACTGCTTTGTAAAACATAATTGAAGTAATGGTGAAGTGGAACCTCTGAAAGGAGGCCAGTAGCTTTTACCACATTTTAATGTTTCCTGTTGAAGTATGCTCTTTCCCTATTGCAGATGAAGTGATACAATGGAGCCAATAAATGTATTATTTTCAATGCAGTTTCCATTTATATATATAGATAACCGCGATACATTACGGCAACGCAGCCGTGTGTGAAAATTGGCTACAGCTGCACATGTAACTCATTGATGTTGGTAACTCTACTCGACTTGCCTTGGTTGGTAACACGTTAAAGTGGTGACCGACATGAAAGAGGGAAGCGGTTGTTGTACAAAAATGGTTAGTGGCCGTTACTTTGCTGAATTGTAGTATTACTGTTACTTTAGAGGGTTTTAGAAACTGCCTTGGCAGTCTTTTCTAAGGATATTGATCTAATTCCGTATATGTAATTTTAAAACAGCTAATCGGATAAAGATTGGTGGCTGTTTTTGAGAGGAAATTTTGGTACTAGTTTTTAAACAATGACGATTTTATCGTTTAAAATTACCAATTGAATATTTAGAGAATGGTTATAAGGATATGTATGTACTTCTGAAGGATCTTAAATGGGAAAACCATATACTTCATCTACATTACAAGAGAGGGTATTTCAGATTGTGATCGTGTCGTATGGATTTTAGAAGATCCGTTGCGCAGTGCATGTTTCGTATATTTTAACTCAATAGCTAGAGGGGGTTACATTTTCAACATTGCACTACCGAGACATATTTAAAGAGAAATGAAACATTCCTGTACCTGTGCCCGAAATACATATGAAATAGTCAAAGTTACTGTATTGTAATTATATACAAATACTGGAATTGGTAATCAAGGAATTGGATTGTCCTTGGTGTCCGGCGTGTGACAGTGTAGCACTCCTCCGTCCAATTCTCTTCAGCTCACCTTCAGCTGCTTCCCTCTCCACAACTCCTAATCACACCACGTGACGCTGTCACTTCCCATCATCTTGAAGAAGGACGTCGATTTATACGCTAAGTCGCATTACGCGATGTATTTAGGGATGTTTAGAATGTGGCATTTACATAACATTCAGACGGGGACAGTTCCATTTCGCTGTTAAAGCCAATACGTCGTTAAAAGCGACTTCGCCATAACCGGTTTTTTCTGCATGTGTGTAAAGAATGTTTAATAAAATATAACCCCTTTTTCCGTGCAAGGTAAATGCAATTTCAAATGAACTATATTAATTTACGTGTCCAATTTAATTATTGAAAGCAGTGGCACTCTTCTATGTTACAACCAGGTTTATATTGACAATTTTTAAACACGTCTCAATTATAAGCTTAAGCTTCGTTTTAGGGAAATGGCCAGAACAGGGGTTAGAGAAATACATTGAATGTGTTTCATAAAAGAAAAACGAGTAGTACAGAAAAAACATGTGAATGTATCACACAAAAGAAGATTAGAAATAACTGAACTTAATACGTTGCTTTTCTTTGTATTACGTAAAATAAAAGTGAGTAGAGAAAACCATGTAAATGTAATATGTTGCATTTATATGTATTACATAAAGGAAAAGCGAGTAGAGAAAACCACGTTAATGTAATACATTAATTTCTATGTATTACAGAGAAGAAAAGCAAGTTGAAGAAACCATGTGATTGAAATATGTTGCATTTCTATGTATTATGTAGAAGAAAAGCGAGTAGAGAAAAACTAAATTAATGTTGTTCTAATGTGCAGGATTTTGATCCATCAATTTTCCCTAGCCAGTCAATATAAACTATGTATCTTCCCATTTGGTGCAGCTTTCCTCAATTCCGGGCATTCCAGTAGGTGTTCTCCACTTAAAATCATGTCAGTGTTGCAGATCTTATATGTGTTGTCACTTATAACATCACATCAGCATTTTCACATTCAAGAAGTCGCCAGTTTGAATCTATAGCTTAGTGTAAGTTATCTGGGTAAGGTAACTTAAAGTTCCATGAACCTCAGGCTCATTTGAGCATCATTTCACCCATTTCATTCATTCACTTGTGATATGACATTAAGTTGGAGGCGTTAATTTAAAAAAAAACATACATCAGCATTGCCAGTGTGCCAGAATTGCATTTTACAGTTCTTTTACATGCCAATAAATATACTGACATGGAACTGTCTTTTTTAAGCACACAGTAGGCCAGAGTCTAACCAACTGAGCCACCCAGACCGCCCAAGAGGTGGACTGGCTACCAGGGACCGTCCAATTCCTGATATAACCCTTGGATTTTGAAGTTTATTATAATATAGACACTTGAACCTTGAACTAAGGCACACTGGTTTGTAGTGTTATGACTAAACCAATTGTGAAAAGTAGAAAGGCATCATGAGGTTCAGAAATTGAGGAGCAGCGAGAAGTAGGACTGGAAATTGAGTAGGCACCAGTCAAGCATGTTTGTCTGGAACAAATGTTCAAGATGAAGTAAGATAGGCAACTGCTCGAGTGCACAATGCTTAAGCCTGTTGGTTATTCAACTGAATTCTTGAATTCATTTGAATTGTCTGGCATGCTGCCACATGTGTTAAGATTAATTTGGCATGCCTGTTCTTCTCTGAAACATCAATCCATCATGACTTTACAATGGTATAGTCATGCAAAAAATGACTGTACGCATTAGGAGAGCAGAATGAAGTTCATCATATGGCAGTGCAGTTTCCACAATTCAATATTCCAACATGCACTGAGTTTATTTATGGTCTCTGATCCATATATTACAGTCTGTCAGACACAGCCTATTTGTGTGTTCAATTGATAACATATAGATCAGAGACTATAAATAAACTTGACTGCGTGTTGGAATATCGACTTGTGTAAACAGCGCTGCCTCATAATGTGGAACTCAAAAATATTCTGCTCTCCTAATGCACTCAATTATTTTTTCCATGGCCGTACCAGGCTTTGAACGAAAAATATGGTGAAAAATATGTGTTGCCATGCATCCCAATGATTCCAACAAATATGCCATTAGATTTCTAACATTTGTGTTTTGCATTTGCAATGACCATGAACAAGGTGGCCCAGATGATCTAGTTGTCAACAGGTCTTTAAAACCTATTTGCTTACTCACTCAATAAGACACAGGGACAACTGCTACAAATGTGTGGACTAAATTTGGAAAAGTCATGCTTCTCTCATGGATCACTAAATGCCGGAAACCATCAGACTTCTTTGTGTATGCAGCAGATGGAAAAACAAAAAATATAGCATACCTGAAAGCAATTGAACAAACTAGTTTAAAATACAAACACTTCCTTTCTTTGCGTGGTATTGCATATACAGGGTGTAAGTGAATAACACGGCACAAATTTTTCTGGTGTTAGACAATTTATAGGCAATCAATTTGAGACAGGAAACCTATGGTCTAGGATTACAAATTACAGAACTGTGTTTTAAATTGTGTGAGGGTATGCACGACACTAATCATGTCCACTGCAGCTGTAACGCATGATGAGAGAACAAGTGGGTGAATTCCATAGCCTGTGTCGTAATGGATATGATGCTGCGACGTGAAGGTACGCACATATTAAAAGCACGGGTTCAAATATCCATAGGCCCATGTTTTCTTTTTGTTCTCTTTTTCTCTCTTTCCCTGTCTCTTTCTTTTTTCATAAGTGCATGCTTAATTTAATTTGATTTACAGGAAACATTTGTGTTGCATTGTAATTTTTTGCCGAACTAATTTTTGAACTTTTTGTTTTAAGTTTAACTATTATTTACACTTGCATGACCTAAATAGTAGGTACACACTTTGTTTTCACTTAAATGAGTTGGTTCAAGCCTAACTAGCACCTTAGAAGCAAGTATATGATAAGCACTTGAAAGAGCTACATGCAATTGAATTATTATAAACATAAGTTGAATTGATATTAACATTGCAATACAATAGATAGATACAAGCAGAACAAAGGTAAGGAAATAATGAGTTAAGTGCAGGTTTCATATCTTGGTACCTTAATTAAATCTGATATTAAATTGAGCGATACAGTAAGAGAAAGAATACATTCAGCGAATGAACTTATTATGCAAATAAAAAGATTTTCTCTAATGGAATAATAACCAGAAATACTAAACTCATTGTTTATAAAACAATAAGGCAACTAGTAACCAATAGGTCTGAGGTTTGTTCTACCACAGTGAACGATGAAAAGGCTTTGTGATCTTTCGAGAGAAGAATGGTCAGACAAATGTTTGGACCTGTACATTGTGATGTACAGAGTTGGAGAGTGAGAACCAATCAGAAAATAATTTATTTAATAGAAGTAAACAATACTATGTGCATTGCATATGATGGTGGTATTTTGCTATTTTAAAGCATAAACACAACATTGCTCTCAAAATGGAAAAGAGAGGTGGGGGGAGGGGGGGGGGCGAAGTTTACCCATCTTCTGGTTTGAACTCGATTTCTGGGGTTCATTAGGTCTGCAGTCAATCGTCATAATTGTGCAGCCAAAGCACATGTTTTAGAGCTGTCCTGTGTTTCTGTAGCTGCTCTTCACAACCTTTTATCCATTACAGTGGCATGCAGCCCCATGTTAAGTCTCCAATTTAAGTGCCTTTGGTAATGCTGCAACTTAGAAATGCTTCCTCAGAGAGACAGCAGACAGGCTTCACTAAGGTCTTAATAAGCACTATTTCAATTCCAGTGGATAATATTGGCATATTTCTTTCTGTTTATGATTTATTGGTTTCTCTATAAAATCTTAACCCCTAACATGCTGACCTGTCATGGCATGTAATACGTCCTCTGATTGGTAATCAGAGGATATGGTCGGTGAATTTATTTTGATAACTCTCCCGGTCAGGCCGGTGAGACCCGTAAACCAACGACAGGTGTGGTCCTCCAGACATTCTGGGGGTTGTGAGAGAGCGATGTGACCGCCAAAACATAAAAATATGGTGCTCTCTAAAAAGCGGTTACTATTACTGCTATTGCTCTCTTCAATAGCATCAATGAAAAATATTGGAGAGCAAGAGGATTAATGACTTCATTGTCAGAAATCCAGCATTAGCTAACAACAACATGATTTATTGGTCACAATCTCTAATTACTTTGAATACATATAACTTATTAACTTGACGTTGTAGACCATTAGTTTCCTATCTCAAATTGATTGTCTATGAACCCTCTATTACCAGTAAAATTTGTGCAGTGTTATTCATTTACACTCTGTATATATATATACACACACACATGAGGGCTGTCCCAGAAGTACATGAGCTAACAAAGAAAGCACAAACATATTGGGAAAGAATCTTTATTCTCTACATAGTCTCCTTTGATACACTTTTCCCAGCAATACTGAATAGTTTCGATACCCTGTTTATAGTGAGAAATGCCAAGCTCTGCAAAATAACTATTAAATGCAGGCTCCAGCTGTGCATTCTTGGCAAATCTTTTACCATCAAGTCATTTCTTCAAGTTTGGGAACAGAAAATAATCAGTGTAAGGTAATCTGATGAATAGGGTGCACGAGGAAGCAATTCAAATTTTTAACTCATTGATTTTGGCCATGGTGATAATGTATGTGGGAACTGGTGCATTGTCGTGATGAAACAAAACTTTCTTTTTTGCTACATGTGGCCATTTTTGTGTGATTTCATCACTGAAACACAGCAGTAAGTTAGCATAATACTTGTCATTGATTGCTTTTCCTTGTAGGAGATAAGGAGAATTATCCCACGTGCATTCCCAAAACTGATGCCATGACCTTGCCTGCAGGTGGAACTTCCTCTGGAGCCGATTCTCTCCTTTCAGTTCACTGTTTCAACTGTTCCTTTGTCTCAGTTGTGAAGTGATGGATCCATGTTTTATCCATGACTATGAATTGATGTGAAAACTCAGCTTTATTGCTGCAAAAATATAGCCAAATACTTGACTGAAACCTCCTCATAATGCTGTTTTTGTCCCATTGTGGGCACACTGTAACCATCTTGCATGTAGCTTTCTCATGTCCAAATTTTCAGTCCATATGCAATTGACGGCACTTTTTGAAGTGCCTGCAATGTCTACTAGCTCACACTCTTTTAATTGATGGTCAACCAGTCATTTTGTGGATTTTCTTTACAATAAAATCTGGTATGGTCACTTCATTTGGTCAACCATTACGATGTTCATATCGGCGGTTCGTATGGCTTCACTTAAACCTGTCACCCAGGATTTTACTGTAGCAAACAAAGGAGCAGACGATTACTGAGTAGGTCCTAAGTTTATGAGGAGTGGTATGAGTTATAGACGTTTTCTCCACAAAATCTCTGAGCTGACAGACCCTCACTTTTAAGCAATGTTACTTAGAGGTTGGAAGATTCTATTTCAGCCATAAATTAACCAGGGATTCTACATCATGAGTGTAACAAATATGTCCAATACATTTGAGTACCTGGGTGCAACAAGCATTGTGATAATGCTGTTATTGCGTAAATGCATGCATTGTATTCAAACATTCAACATTATCTGTACAAAAAATAGTTTGATGTGACGTTTCTAGATGGCAGTAGATCCTTGGGAAGAAGATCGTGTGCAACACTCTTGTTGTACTTATGTCCATGCAGTATAATGTATAATGTGCACCACATAGTAAGATGTATGCCAGTGATGGTTACTTCGGAAGCAGAGATTATCGTTGAAGTCATGAAAGTAAGCATGCAGGGGTAAAGAGATAAAGAATTTCTGAATTGTGGAAACGAATATTGCTAAGAAACTTTTAAATTCTGGTAAGGAAAGAAAATGCCAACCAAGCTATTCAAGCCGATTGAGTATGGTCACAATAGGAGGTATATATTGTGTTTACTTTTATCTGCAACATATCCCAGTGGACAAGATTTGTTATTGTACAGGATTATTTATAACGGGTGATCCAAAAGACTCTGAACTGGCTGCATTGTGTTTTGCCTGTACACATCCCCGGCACTCGTCACCGACTGCCACTGTCATAGAACAGCGTGGATGAGACCATGCAAAATTTTTAAAGCTGCTTTAAAAGGCTTTGCTTACCAATGTTATTAAAGGAGATGCTGAAACTAGCCACCGTCGTTGTCCATACATTTTTGGCACCTTTTTAGGAAACTGTCCATCACTCGTCGTTCACATGGAGAAATGCTGGCAATTTCTTGGGAGATATTTTGATTTAATTCTCCCAGAGTGTGTGAGTTTGTCTTGTACACTTTATCCTCTAAGTTACCCCAGAGATAGAAATTGCAGGTCATCTGGAAATCAAATCCACTTTCACTTGGCGAGCTGACTGAGTTAACACGTAAATAAATAAATAAATAAATAAGTAGAAAACAAATGTGGAGCCATAACACACTTTGTGACTAAGTACAGGACAAAATAATAAACCACACTGGTAATAACTGAACCACATGTCAGTTCAATACTGCACTTTCAGAGTAGAGAAAAATAAGTCAACTGTATTAATGTGTCCCCTGGTGCGTAGTGGAAAGACACTGCGCAGCAGTTCGGATGTTTATGGGTTTCTCTGTATTGGTATCATAGTCCAATTTATTCTAGGTGCTAGATGAACAAAACAACTGTGGCAGAGCACTTCAGGATGTGACCTTGTTAGGATATGTATTCAAAAAAGAAAAAGGAACTACATCTGCGAAACTTAAAGCACAAAGAAAGAGCCATTATTGAATGTATACCACAAAACCAGGAGTAAATCTTGCTAAAAAGACATGTATCGTTGCTATGTACATATTTTAAGCCACAAAATACTGAATGGCTTACTTGTGTTCTAAACATATAATGTATGAATAATGGTGTCCCAAAAAACATAGCTAATGCTGAATCAGAATCTGAGGCCGAACAATTGTTCAATAATCCAAAAGGTATTAAAACTGAATAAATTATAAAACAAAAAATGCTGAACATTATATACTCTATGCAATAACAGTGTTAATTGTGTTTCTATAAGTATTGGTATTTGTCTTTGAATCCTTGTATTTGATATGTTATGTCAAACTATTTGACATTTGTATATTCTTGATAATAAATGTCTCTCAGTGAACTAGTGTTTTAAACAATTCCCACACTTTCAAAGCTTGAGATCATTTATCTCAACATGGCAGCTTCCCACTAATGCTCTTGTTGCACCCAGGTATTCAATTATTGTCAGTAAAGAACCATTTCACTGAAAAAAATTAATTTGTGTCAAATATTTGGAGCCATCTATCTTGACGAATGGATATAAATGGTTTATTATTTCATTAACTGTTAGTGCAAACATTCTGTGAACAATGCTGTAATGCATTTCTACCTTAGTTTGAATTAATTTAATCACAATTCAATGTTAAAATGTCATGCAACATTTAATTTCTAAGAGAGACTTATCAGTATCATGTTAACATGTTCAACTGGTCAAAACTGTTGTTAAAGCCAAATAGCTAAACCAGTCTTCTTCTAAATCTCCAAAAGATTAGCTTATATTGCATAGCTATTTGAAATTATAAGAGGCCATAATGAAATAACAGATCCCTAGTATTTGGAATATATATACCACCACCGCTGCCGCCACCACCGCCACTGCCGCTGCCACCACTGTGAGGCCTTCATGTTCTCTGCTAGGTCTCTTTCAAGAGTTTGTGAAACTTTTTGTGCTTCAGAGAAGAAGAGCTAAGGTAACTGCAAATCAGGAATGAAAATAAGGCTGTGCTAGGTGTGGCTGGTCTATCATTGACTAGCCAGTGAGATGCATGCACATTTAAACATGCATACAGGTTGCTGTGTCGAACCCATGTGCTAATATCTTTGCATGCTCAGAAAATATTAAGCACAGAGTTATTTTGTTTTCCCTATTGCACAGAGCTATTTTTTCTGAGGGTAACTGTCCAAATCTCATGTTTGTGGGACATCTGGTTTCGGAGATAGGTAAAGATAAGATTCCTGACCATAAGGAGAAGAATCTGTCACTACCTGTGAAGAAAAACAGACATACAGCATACAGCTGATGCATTTTGTAACTTGCATTCAATGAAGTAGTGTTCTTTTAAAAGTGCACCTGTGGTTTTCAAAGACGTTAAATATGTCAGCAAGCACAGTGCGAGTATGTGTAGTGTGATTGCGAGACAACTTGTAAGATTTTACATAAGCAGGCGAGAAATATTGTTTTTCATGCATATCTTTTTTAAACAGCTGTCAGAGAAGTTTTTGAATGCACAAATTTTGCCCAGAGTTGAGAATTAGGGGTACAGTTGTCATGTGAGTGCTAACTCTGTGATATTGTTAAAAGAAGACAAGCAGCTCACTAAATCAGGTCTCATATATAGGTCTCCTGGAAAACGTCAAATAGTGAGAAAAAGTGCTACCAAGTTAGACGATTTTCAAAAGTGTGTTTTATGTAGAACAATTGATTTATATGACAAGAGTGAATATCCTACTCATATCTACAGCATCTTGGAGGGTTTAACTTGCTTATGTGCAAGGCAGTTTCAGTGTGACAATGACGCATATCTTCAGTCCCTGTTGCCTGCTTGCTGGGCAATTGGCACTGCCGAGAGTAACATTACTGTATTGGCTTGGCCCATGTTCATTTTTGTTTTGTAGCTTCTATAATTTTTTTAATAGTCCTAACATTTATTACCTGTTTTACATTCACAGTCTTTCTACACAGTACTTCCTGATGGAGAATACAATAGAAAAATTATATATTTTTAGGCCTTTGTAACACTTCAAAAATAGCTTTGATCTACCTACCACAGGCCCTAATAACCTAGTTGTCGATGGGCCCTTAAACCACACACACACACACACACACCTACACATACTCACTCTCTCCCTCCCTCCCTCTTCCTTCCAGACTCTTCTCTTGCTCAATTACTGCTGGAGTACCATATGTTGTCCCTGATTTCAGCCTTTTCAAGCATAGCTTCTTTTCTGCTGTATCTTTCAGTGCTCAGAACAGTTCTGTTGTTTACTCCTTAAGGGTTGGGTTGCAAGGTTCAGAAAGATTTCCATTTATACCATGAATGAAGATTACTGACCTTTGTCATTTATGTCTGTTGTCTCATCCAGTGCTAGAGGATAATTTATAAACTTGCTATAGATGGACTGCGAGCAAAAAAGTCGGTGTGAGCATGCGTCCTAACATTTATTACCACATATTACCACCGGTACATCTCGTAGAGAAACACATGTGTTACTGTAGTGTTATTTTGCTGTTCAGTATATAGTATTAAAGTGTGCAGAAAATTAGTTGCCAATCTTCAAAGTCTTCTTGTGTTTCCGGTAGGCCACTTAGAGGTCAGGCTTGTGAAATAGTGTATAATGTTGCCCAGTGTTTCAAGGACATAAAAAGACATCATTCGTAATGCAAACATACTGGCAATGAGAATGAAGCAATGGGTGTTTCAGTAAGTACTGTAAGCAATATTTTAAAAGAGGGAGAGTGTCCATTGCAAAGGGTAAGCTAAATTTTTCTACCCCAGATGGAAAATCAAAGCCAAAGAAACCCAGAGTTGAAGCGGATTCGTTTACAGATTCTGCGATTCAGCAAAAAATTCATGTAGTTTATACCATGTGCAAAGAATGCCAACAATAAAAAACTTAGCCAGCCTCAAAGAAGATGGAATCTTTGATTGTGGGGAAAAGAAAAAGCCCCCTAGTCTGTGCAACCGCAGGCTAGAGGGCTCCTGTATCTTTTTAGTTCTGTGTCTTTTTTATATCCCGAACTATTTGCCTATCTTTATTGGTTCCCCGATTATAATGCTGCAATAATTTATATGACAGGAAGGAATGAATATACTAATACATACATAATGTCTACACATAACCTAATTAAATGTTATCCCCCAGTTAATTTCATATTTATTCTATGATTTCAGTGCTACATACAGTTTTAAATATGCAATATAATTACATTACCAATTCATATATTAAGAATATATAACCTAATTACATTTTACATAACTTATTATATGTTATCCCATTTATATAGCTACATGTTATGCCCCAGTTGATTTATCTTTATTAAGCAATATCACAATTTATACAATTGAAAACAGAATACACAGTACATTAATCTAAACTAATGTTTAACCTACGTCCTAACTAAGCTTATAACTACGAATGTCATGTCCAGTAGATCCAATCAGGTGAATGTCAAATCCAGTGTTGTCTTCTCTGTGGTCATAGATTTCTTCTAAATTTGGCTGCCTCTCTTGTGGAAACGAAGTTCGCTAGTTTATCTAGCCACATCCACAGTCTTCGCCGACGAACCACTGAGTAGATAGTTCTGTCCTGTAGGTATGAGAGGGCCGTTGCCCTCCCAGACGTCCGGAGCGGACATTCCCATAGTGCATGTTCAGGCGTGTCTACGGCATCACAGCAACAATTGCCGCTCTCCCTCAGACCAAACCGCATGAGATGCGCACCATAGGGTCCATGTCCCGTGATGTAGTGGATTAATCCTTTTGAAGGCTTGAAGTATCTCATGCAGAGTCTCTCAGCAACATCTGGGAAATGTCATAGGTTCTCCTACCCGTAGTGCTCGTCTCCCATTCATGTTGCCATTCACTGATAAGTCGTTCTGTAATATCTAGTTCGTCTTGTACTGGAGCTCATGTTATTTGTGCAGCTCGCACTGGGTGTTGATGGCGAAGCCAGTAGCAGGCGGCACGTCTTCTAATTTCCAAGTCGAGCGGTAGGATACCTAAGGTGACTAATAGGGCATCTGTTGGGGTTGTTGAAAAAGCCCCACTCAAGCAAATCAGTGTTTTTCGTTGAAGGCTGTGCACTTCTCGCTTGGCAGTGACTAAATACAGTCTGTGTGCGGTACTTGCAGCATGGCCCATCACAGAAGCCAGTATTGCATTATTATATAAGCGAATAGCTCCATAAGGGATTGTTCCAAAGTTGCGTGCTAGACGCCCAAGTTTACCCATTATGGCAAGTGCCTTTTTTGCTGTTTCAGTTATATGCTGCCTAAACAACAGGCCCTCTTCCAAGTTAACACCCAGATGTCTTGTATGGTGATGCCTTTGTATTCTTATTCCATTAAGGGATATCGCTGGGTCTCTTTTTAGCTGGCCTTTCAAAAGTACATATTTAGTCTTTACCGGGGAGATTGTCAGCTTGCGCTCCATACTTTCCCGATGAAAGAGATCCAGGGCATCTGCAGCACGACATTCTAATACTGTCCTAGAATTACCAGTAATGATGATGGCAACATCATCTGCATATGCAGTGTGCCCCCTGATTGCTGCAGTCCAATTTAGTATCGGTTCAAGCCCGATATCTCACAGCACAGGCCCGCATACTGAATCCTGTGGACAGCCTTTGGTTACTGCTCTCGAGATCTTAAAATCGCATAAAGTTACCTTTCTATCGTAGCAGTAATCACAAAGGAGCAGATATCGGTTCACAGGGCAGTTCATACTACGAAGTTCAGCAAATAAGGCGGGCCACCATAGATTGTTGAAGGCCCCTTCAATATCAATGAAAATACCCAACACATACTTGGTGTCAGCTTCCTCCACTATATTGATGGAATGATTTATAGCATCCTCACAAGATCTTCCTCTTTGGAAACCAAATTGGGTTAATGTAAGACCTCCTGTTTCCCTAATTGTCTGGAGCCTACTATATATGAACTTTTCCAGTAACTTGCTCATACCATTTAGAAGCGCAATAGGTCTGTATGAGCCGGGTTCTCTAGGATCTTTTTCAGGAGCCTTCTTAAGAATAACCAAAATTGCCTCTTTCCAACTCTGGCATTTTGCCCAATCTCAGGCATTCATTGTAAAGATTGCACAAATATGGTGTTATGAGGTTAGCAAGGGCTTTCAATACCTCATTACCAATTCTATCTGGGTCAGGAGCTTTTCTGTTCTTTAGTTGGTCAATGTAAATGAGGATCTCCTCCTCTGTGAAAGGATCACATGTTCCCGCAGTACAATATTCACTTGCCATTTGCAGCCTTGCTTCTTTTTGCGTCTGACTATCTTCCTGTTCGTCGTCTTGGGGAACCAATGTGTCCAGGAGAAGATCCATGGTTTCACTCTAGTTCTTCGTGCTTGTACCATCCTGTCGAAGAAGCATGCAGGAGACATCACCTCCAAACTTATCCCGCACAATTCTGTACGGTACACCCCATGGATCCCGTTGTAGACAATCCTCTGTAAACCACTTCCAACAGCTATGCCTAGTCTGTGTGAGTTGTTTTGCATAGGCCTCTTTCCTGCGCCTATAAATTAGGAGCCACGTCTCACGCTCCTGTGGAGTTCTTTCCTTCTGGTATCGTTTCCTAGCATGCCGAGCATTACGTCGAAACCTTTATAAACGATCATTCCATGGGGCATTCTGCTTGTGCGAAATAGCACTGATTATAGGTATGGCGGCATCCATGCTGCTCCTGATGGCCTTTTCAATGTTATTAGCCGCCGTTTAAAATTTCACTCCTTCTGACATCCAATTAGGCACAGTTAATGTAGCTCTCAATCTACTCCAGTTGGCCTTCCTATAATTGTACCTCCAGGATACCTTCTGTTGGTTATTGATTTGCGCCTTGTGTAGTTGAAAAAATATGACATTGTGGTCACTCGTGGTTTGCTGGTGAGCCACCTTCCAGTTCCTTAAAAGGTTCTCGGCCTGACAATTAGTAAGCGTGACATCTATGTTCACTGACACCCCTATCCACCCCACATAAGTTGGCAGGTTGTGAGGTTGGTTGGCAATCTGCAATCCCAGACTCATAGGGTTTCCTCCAGTCTACTGCCTCGTTCATCCCGACAGTGGCTATACCACTGGGGCGATTTGGCGTTTACATCTATTGTGTAGATTGTGGGTAGTAGTGCAAGATGTTGGTGAACTGATTCCAGTTTTTGCAAATGAGGTTCAATCTCCTGACTGGGTTGAAAGTATGCATTTACCAGTCCAATGTGAAGGTTCCTGTACATTAGCTCCACACAAGCCATGTGGGTGTCGTTGAATTGTTGCAACTTAATAAGACGTATGGCCCTGTTGAAGACCACTATTGCCACCATAGGAGCTGCACCAGTCAAAACTGTCCTAGAGGACACCGGCATGTAGGGAACTATGCCATTGATAACATAGGGTTCCTGAATACACAAGATATCAATGTGTTTTTCTTCTGCAAGTCGACGTAATTCTTGCATTACTAGGCGACTCCTGGCAGCATTTATTTGTAGTATATTTAAATTGTCCTCTCTCCTAAGGTTGTTGGTGCTATTGGCCATAGTCTGTTCTTAGGATGAGACGATCCACCAACGCTTTGTATGTGGCACAGTTTCTTCCATTAGGATTTCCACAGGAGTGTTTGTTACATGCATTGCGCGCAACACAGATCTCCGCTTGCCTTCTTTTCAGGCAGTCCTTCCTGAGGTGGTCTTCTTCGCCACAATGGCCACAGACCTGTTTGTCCACGGGGCATTTTTAAGGACGTGCCCTAAGTCCTGACAATGGTGACAGCGTGGTACCACCAGATAGCCTTTTGCCGTGTATGACCCAAAGTCTAAATAGAGTTGTCCTTTTCTTACAATCTTTTTCCGCATTTCGGAGGCAACCTCTACAACATGATGGACTGTCAATTTCTCCCTAGGACCGGTGAGGAATTTGGGTTCAAACTCACTCTGGAAATGCTCCTGATCATAATCAGGGAAATTCTGCTCATGGGTCAATTTTTGGAGTTTCTCCTGTGTGATCCATCTGGGAACGTCATACACAATTAGCCATGGTCTCCACTTTCTAGGTCTTTCAACAGTAACCATTTCCTGAAGCTTGGGGTGAATCAAGAGTTTCTCCACATCTTCCTCATTCTCCGTACGAATTAGTACTTTCCCACTTTCGGACTTCTTGATGACCTTTATCCGGATCTGATCCTTTGCAGGATGAACAGCTTCAGTTACCCGCATCTGTAATTGCTCTGCCGTATCATCTGCCTTCGAAGTGCAAAGCACCACGCCGCTTTGGGATGCCAGGGTCCTCTCAATTACAGTCTCCCTTCTATTACCCTGTGGTGGCTTTGCTGCCATCATTGCATAGGAAGAAGGCTGTATGACAGGTGATGTTTTAAACCTGAAGTTCTCCTCTCGTAATCCTTGATCTTCTTGTTCCAACTCTAGAGTTTTTCCTTGAAGGAGATGATATTCTTCTATAATCTTATAAAAGCTCATCCTAAGTTGCAATTTTTGACTTTTAGGCAGTTTGTCACATTGGTGAAGGACCTTCTCCAGCCCTAACAGATGTTGGTGTGCATCCATCTTATCCTTTTTCACAGAAGGTAAATGGTCCTCGGATGGGGCTGTGGTATCCATCACAACATTCAACACTTCCTTCCTAGTCTTCTTGGATATCGATCTTGCCTTCTTGTTTGTCATTCCACTAATCTGGTGTTTGTCAGCTGCTTCTTGTGTCACTCTATGCTGCTGGTCAGTTGAAGAGCTATCAGATACAGATGGTGCTACTTGGTTTTGGTTGTCTTCTTGAGTGACATCTGTTGTAACCAGATTGTTTGCTAATGCCGAGCTAACGTTGGGCTTCTCTATGTCTCCAACCGCCATATTAACTGGTGACCTCTGAACATCTCTGGGTTCAGATGTCGCCCTCATGGCTCTTCTGGCCTTTCTGGTACCACTACTTGGTGTATCAGGCTTTTGGCTCATTGTTCTCGTTACAATTACACTAAAAGTGCAAAATGTGAATGGTAACAAACATTGTCATTTTAAGTTCCATAAGATTGAATTATGCCTAATAAGTACACTAAATATTATAGTAGTGCACCAAATAAAGCTTAATAGCTTAACACTGGTAATTTATATAGCGCAATAATAGCTGGAATTATCAAATTTAACGAATTACGAGTTTTGCTATGCATAAACAATGCAAATGTTTTAGATGGCCTTTGCCGTATTTTGTATAAAAAGTTGTTTTTTCAAATATTACCACTAGGGTATGAAAGATATTACTATGGAATGTTGAACAGGACGTAAGTGTGATTGTGGAAGGGAGTTCTTGCGAAAAAAGCTTAAGCAGCTGGGTTTCAAATGGAATTGTTGCCAGTCCTAAAAGGAAAATTTGATTGAACAGCCAGACATAGCTGTTTGGTAAGTACAGTACTTAAATGACATCAGGAAGTACAGGGCAGAGGGGTGGAATATTGTATACATTGATGAAACATATATCTAACAAAGTCATTCAATACGTAAGTGCTAGCAATCAGAAGAAGAACTTGGAGTTACAGTAAACATTAAAATGGGGCAGAAATTAATTATTGTTCACGGTGGAGGCGAGAATGGATTTGTTGAGGGGGCACTGCTGATTTTTAGAGGAGGAGAAACATCGGGAGACTATCTCAGACTTTGAATTTTGAAAACTTCAGAAAATGGTTAGAAACGCAGCTTCTTTCCACTCTTGCTCACGCTAGTGTTATTGTTATGGATAATGCAAGTACCACAAAATGAGTGGGACAAGAAGCCAAACATGGCACTCTGAAATCTGAAATGACACACTGGATGGAGGACCATAGTTTCAACTTTGATCCTGCTATGACAAAAACAAAATTGTTGGAAATTATCAACAGCAGTCTACTGATCCCAAGGTCGCAGATTCAAATCCGGCCCAGACCAATGGTTTTTAAGTGTGCTTAAAAATGACAGCTCCAGGTCAGTAGATTTACTGGCATGTAAAAGAACTCCTACGGGACGAAATTCCGGCACACCGGCGATGCTGATATGATCCTGGCAATTGACAGTGTGGTTAAACAAGAAAATAATTTAATTTTAGTGAGATAAGTGCGATGTTGTGCACTTAAACACATACAGTACCGAACCCTACAGCTGGTTTCTTTGTGCGCTCAAAAGTAGTTATTGTTTTCCCTATTTTTTCTGAGGGTGACTGTCCAAACCCCATATTTATGGAACATCTGGTTTTGGAGATAGGTAAAGATGATGCCTGATCATTCTGGCAGTTCCTTTGTAGTACCTCGTCTAATGTTAAGGTAAAGATTTATTAAATGCTATATCTTACTTTTAGGTGTGAATATTTGTTTTCTGGCTTCTGTACTGTTCTTACATAGAATTTGAGGATATGTTTGTATTATAACTACAGTATCTCGGAGGGTTTAGCTTGTTTACGTGCAACATGGTTTAGGTGTGACAAAGACAGCCAAATGTTCCATCCATGTCCCCTGCTGCTAGACAACTGGCAATACCGAGAGAGCAACATCACTGTATTGGCTAGGCCCATATTCATTTGTTTTGTAACTATAGTGCATTCTATTACAGCAATACGTGGGGATATCAATGTCTTCCCACGTATACAAAAAGATGGTGATTATGATGATGGTGATGATAAGAATAATAGTAATAAGAAGAATATGCCATAATACTTAGATAACAATGAGGGGCATTTGAGGCAGTTTCTTTTTCTAAGCCCTCATAACCATATGCAAAACAGAGGCATTGAGAAGTTGTGCTTCACATGTTATAAATACCAGTGATTATTCACATGAATAGAAAAATGTGATACTTCATATAAATATTTAATTGTGAAACGCCACCAAAAGGTAATAACGCTTGTTAGCAGTGATTCAAAGAGACATTCATTATAGATCTCACATTGATCCATTACCATGACGCTTTGAAGACCAGAGGTCTCATAGCTAAAACCACCACAACTAGTTCGAGCCATTTCAGGAAATCTCTATGAAATTACTATGAGTTGCACCTCAACATGGGACCGGTTATAAAGCACCATTTAATATTCAACATGGGGCTAGATCAATAGTGCTATAAGCATTCTAATACCTCATATTCTAAACCCTCTACAGACTGCTCGTATCTACCACCATGATTAGGGAGTCTGTAATCCAATTTGATGGATTAATGCTTTACTTAACATTGTGGATGTGGGTTTTTTAATCTCAGATTTGTTTCTACTCTGTACTTGTTAGTATACTTTGTATAGAATTTATAAAGATTTTATGTTGAATCCTAAGAAGAGTGTCAGTGTTGGGTACAGCTTGATTATTTCGACCTGACCCTGCTTGGCTGAATGTGCAGTAGTCAGACAAGTCACTATCTTTTGGGAGGAGTTTTGGGTCACTAGCAGGTAGGCAGCGAGTGTGTGAAATTTAACTGATCAGTATGAAAATGACAACCCTGAAGCTCGGTTTTCATTATAGGAAATAGACGGAAGTCACATGGTACCAAGTCCAGTAAATGAGTTGGATGTGACATCGCCTCTGTGCCTAATTTCATGATAGTTTAAGTCTTCGTGGTACAATGTGCAGCCACATTATCCTGATGAAGGATATATCCCATTTGAGCAAGGTATGGTCTTTTCTTGGCAATCTTCCTCCTTAATGGCACTGTCAATACTTAACAGAAATAATCAACAGTAAGAGTATGTTGTTATCATACACAATGCCGTCGCTTATCAAAAATGTCAAGGTGCATGACTTTTCTTGTGCTTTTCTTGAACATTGGGCTTTTTGGGTCATGAACTTCAAGGATGTTTCAGTTTAGCACTTTTCTCTTTTGTCTCTGGGTCCTAATGATGAAACCAGGCTTTCTCATGTGGTAACTGTCCAAAAAATCTAGTTCCCACCAAAGCCTTCCCTTTCATTGTTGACATGCCATCACACAGCCTTTCGTTCAGCATTGATCACACTTGGCACCCACTTTGCTGCAACATTCACACAAGGTTTTCAGCTGATGTATAGGGTATATTCATAATCTCTGTACAGTGTGACGTCAGTTGGGTTGTCATTAATATCAGTCAAAGTTGAGGACATGGGTGTTGGCAGACTTATTTTTAGGTGGGGAGGGGGTACATGTTGGAACTTTGCGATCAAACAATTTTAATTCATTATTCCATTATCAAAACCTATAAAAATGAATTTTGCAATATTTGGTGTGGATAAACATATTCATTTGTGCAAAATAAAAATTATTTACTTGACTACATTATTATATTATAGGTTTTGTGTTTACAATCTCTGTTGGTATAAAAATCTTATAAATCTTATAACTATCGTTGGAGCACGGAACCACTGCTTACCTCAATAGAGTAAACATTTATAACCATTGGTATGGAACTATTATTGACGGCAATAATTAGTGAAGATATGTAGCTACTAATTGAAGTAATGCATTCCTTATTTATGAGGATAACATCACTGGTGAGCTCATTTGTAACACAGGTGCTATGAAACAATCTCTTATCTCTTTTGTACAAGAATTCTGAGGAAAAAATGTTCTTGGTATAAAAATTAAAACAGTTTAATAGTCAGTTATAGCTGCACATTAAATTGATTAATTTCTGAAGGTGGGACTGTGGCCCGATGTTGGTCTTCTGGCACATGGTCATTTTTACCCTCCCTAAAATGCTTATGCAACTTGAAAACCTGCCTTTTTTCCTATGGCTTGCTTACTGTAGGTTTGCTGCAACATTTCCAGGATTTGTAATAGAGTTTTGTCCAGACAAGTGCAAAATCTAATTGATGCATGCTGCTGCAACTTAAGACCCATGTTAGGTACAGTTAATACACTTTATTGTTTCACTTCCTTCCCTCCAACTGAAGACTGCCAGGCAAATGATGCACATGGCATTTCATTATTCAGGGTCAGACCTCTCCAATACTACCAACACCAAACTCCAGCTTGGGTGCATTACAATGCAAAAAATAATTCTGATTATTTTTGGCACTCCCTTGTATGTAATGACCAGGGCAGCACCATTGGAGTTGTTGTGTTTGTGGAGAGGCGGTGGGTAGTGGACTGTTTGTGATGAGAGGATTACCTGTATGGGTAAGTTACAGTATATCATCACACAGAGTTCATGCAGACACAGTGCCAAAGGAAAGGTTATGAATGTCTACAGGATTACAAAAGTATATATTGCAATATAGGGAACACATTTTCTGTTCATGAAAACCTTTATTGCAAACCTTGCAATAAAACAATTGCCCCTGCTTATAGTAGATCAAGTAATGTGCGAAGACATGTCAGCGCAGTAATACATAAGTGCTTTAGTGGTGCATCCTCACATTTTGTAATACAACAAGAGCCACTTCCATCAAACCAAACATTTAATGAAGAGCTATGTGCAGGACTCATTTCCATCAATATTCCGTTACATAAACTACAGAATACAAATTTGCATGTATTTTTAGAAATGTACACTGCCAAACCAATTCCACATTGTACAGCGTTACGTAAGTACTATGTACAAAAATGTTATAAGTGTGTTGATGGTATGATATTTAACCTAAATAACTACAACATATGGGTCTCTATGAATGAAACAACGGATGCTGTTAAGTGATTTGTGGTCAACGTGGTTGTTGGAGCACTGGATGCAGAAGGCTCCATTGGACCATATTATCTTCTAATAAGTGGGGTAGTCAGTGTTGTGGATTATTCTACCATAAGTGCAGTTCTTGACAATGCCATGAAAATACTATGGCCAGTGGGTATGAAACAGGCTAGAGTACGTCTTATTTGTTACAGATGCAGCTACCAATGTGGTAAAGGCAGGAACCTATTTGTAAGTCATTTACAGAAACTTAATACTTGTCACAAGTCTTGCTCATGCCTGTAACAGACCAGCAGAAGAGGTGCGATCTCAGTTTCCGGCCACTGATAAGCTTGTAGAGACTGTCAAGGAGGTATTTGTGAAAATGCCTTCATGTGTGGCAATATTTTGGGATCTTTATCCTAGTGTTTCTCTTCCACCTGCACCAGTTCTATCATGATAGGGAACATGGCTGGAAGCATGGGAATACTATTCTGTGAATTTTGATGTTAAACATGTGGTGCAGACATTTGATGGTAATGCTGCAACTGCAATAAATACAGCCCAAACCCTTTTATGTGACCTTGATATTAAACACCACTTGACATACATTTCCTCAAATTATGAGTTTCTTCCTTCTGCAATTCAAGCATTAGAAAAGTGTGGAGAAGAACTGTTAAAACAAATGACTGATGAAAGGAGTTGTCGACAAGTAATAGGAAATTCATTTTACACTGGTGGTCGATGCACATTCGTTTGACTTCGATAGTCTGACACGTCTTGGCCAACAGTTTCTTTTAAACTTTTAGTGGTTGGCTCAAGGGAAGACCAGGTCAACAATTAGTATGAGCTGCGTAAAAGCTAAAGTTTCTGTGTTAACCAACGGTCGGCATACCTCCATTGATGTCATTGAGTTATATAAGTATTAAAACTCGTAAAATTATCAGCTTCTGTGTCTTCTTACCAGCCCATGCATACCCTGAGGATAAAGCTCATTAGCTCTCCATTTTAGCAGCCGTGGTAAAGAACTGGAAAGAACTTAAATAGTCAACCAACGCAGGAAAGCAGAACAGAGTTTTTAAGAAACGTTGAAGAAAATAGCAGCATCAACTTGGCACCCACAATGTGCAACTATTTAATTCTGCACTACAAGCTAAATGCTCTGGAAGATAGAAAAAGAATAGCTGCAAAACTGCAAAATCTTTTACAGAGAAATGGATACAGTAAACTGCATAACATTGCAGACATCATGGAAAGGGTAGAATAGACTACTACTACTGCGACTACCGCCGCCGCCACCACCACCACCACCACCACCACCACCACCACCACCACCACCACCAGTAATAATAATAACAACAATAACAACAACCTCTGCACTCCATCACTCTGGTACTTGGTAGCTAAACAGTATGTGCTTTTTTATTAATTTGTTACAAAATACGTTAACAGATTCTTTAATAATTTTGCAGAGAAAAATATTTATAAAGATATAAATTTAAAACATGTCACTGTAAAAAGATACAAAGTAAAGATTTAACAATTCTGATCCTGGAATTATTTTATCCGGGCTCTTGTAGTTGATCGTGTCTGGTCTTCAATTCTCCTCCTGTATTCCATCCAGGATTCATTTGGGTTCTTAGGTGGTCTGAATCTCCTTCGCTCTGCTCATTTGTCTTCCTTTTGATGTCCAAAATTGTTGTCTGCTTGGGTTAGTAGTCGAATGTGCATTGCTTTATCTCATTTGGTCAAAATGTGGCTCTATTGATGTTCTTGAGTCTTGCTGATCTTGCTAGGTTGTTGGTCTTATATTACGTTGCATCGTGGTAGTCAATGTATTTTTTGGACCATTGAGATAGCAGTTTTGTTATAGCATCTGTCATTTTGCATATAATTTTAAAGTCTGATGGATTCCTCAAAATATCCGAAACTGCTTTTCCTTCCAGCTTAGAGTGCCCTTCTCCTATCAGGTCTTTATATTTAATGCATTTGAATATGGCATGCTCAGGGGTATCCACAGTATTACAATCGTCACACATATCTATAGATTTTCTGTTTATTTTCTGCAGATATTGCGTTGAATGGTCCATGGACTGTGATGAAATGTAACAAGCCTTGTGTGGAATGCAAGTTCTTGAGCTTTAATCTATCTTACACATTAGGGAATATATTATATGTTCTCCTACCAACAGTTTCTTCATCACATGATTGCCATTCTGCTAGCAGAGCTTCCCTTATCTTCCTTTTATTAGGACATTGTCAACCTATTATTGATTTTACCTTTGTTGTATTTTGTTTTCTTAACCAGTATACTGCCGCCCTCTTCCTGACAGTTAAATCAAGTGGCCAGATTCCCATTGCCACTAACAAGGCCAATGTTGGTGTAGTGCCTACTGCTCCTGTAAATCTCAATAGGACTTTGCGCTGGGAACTTCTAAGGGAAATTGCTGTTGTTTTTTCTTTTGCCTTGTGTGTCCATATTGCCACACTATAGCTGACAATACTAGCAAGGATGCTGTCATTGTTAATTTCAATGGCATGAATATTTATCCTAAACCTGTTGCTTCCTTCGTTGGCAAGTTTCATTATATTTTTGGATTTTATTGAAAGACTTTTTGATCTAGCCAAATCCCAAGGTACTCTTGTCTCCAAGCTACATTTGATATTAGTTCCCAGTTTGATAGCGGGATCAAGTTTTAGTTGACCTTTGAAGAGAACATATGTAGACTTCTGTGGTGCCAATAATGTGCTTCAAAACAATTTGATTTGTACGTTGAATATGTACAGTTCTACCCCTGCAATAATCTTAAAGGACTGTATAGAGGCATTTGGGATATTTATTTCTCCTAAGTTGTTCAAAGAGAGCCGGCCACCAAAGACTGTCAAAAGCATCAGAAATATCAAAGAATATGCCGACGACATATTTCTTCGTAGACCTTTTTACTCCCATCCAGTGCTGCAATGATGGTGTCTGCTGTGGATCTGCCTTTTCTGAATCCATATTGCTTGTCACTCATACCTATCATCATTCTAAATTCCTTGAGTCTCTTGCACAGTAATTTTTTGAAAAGTTTCCCTAATAAATTAATAAGGTATATTGGTCTGTAAGAGTTGCCTCTGTAGGGTTTTTATTGACCCTGAAGCCTTACTATCCACATTCTCTCCTTTGTTGATGTAGAGGTGTGAAAGCAGCCTTTAACATTTTCCAATTTGCCTGCTTCTTGTTATATTCCGACTTTGAGATATTTCATGATTGCAATAGTGTGCACTATGTGATCAATAATGGTCAGTCGACCTACTTTCCAGTTATGTATGTGGCAACTAGTTGATGTGGTGACTAGTTATATTGATGTTACTCATAGCTCCTGCATGATTATAGAAGGTGTGTGAATTTAAAGGCTTATTCTCCACTGTGAGATTCAATTCTGGAATGGTGTTTTCCAGAAGTTTGCCTGGATTATCATTTGTTGCGCTGTACCACCAGTTGGACTTAACGTTGACATCCGCTAGAAATATCAATTGTTGCTCTGGATAGATACTGTGAGCAAACTTTACTTTGTCCAGATGTGAAGCAAGGTCTTCGCTTGGTGGACAATATTGATTCACCAGAATGAAACGGTTATTTGTGCATGTAATTTCAATGCAAGACATGTGTGTCACATAATTGACTGATCTTAGTTAATTGCAGTTGTGGATCAAGAATGATTGTTGCAACAGCAGGCATTTCCCCAGAGTGAACTGAATGTGCTAGTATAGGTAGGTACAGTGACTTACCTTTAAAAAAGTAAGGGTCTTGTAAGCAAAATATGTCCAGCCTAAGATCTTCCGCAACTTTCCTTATTGCCCGCATTACTAATTTACTGTGCTGTGCATTCAATTGTCCAATTCTAATTATTTCTCTGTTATGCTTCATAATTGGTTCTTGCAACTAGCCGTGTCTAAAACATTTGGTAAGTGGGACAGTTGTTGTGTTTAAAGCATGGTATGCATCTAGGCAGAAGTCTTATGTTTATCACATTCATCTCTGGTGTCCACAGAGAATTTTGTTTATTACAACCTTTAGTTGTGTGTCCTAAATCATGGCAGTTCATACGAGGAACAACTATATAATCTTTAGCAGCAATCGATTGAAAACCTGCATAAAGTCTCTGCTGATTAATGATTGATTTCCGCATTTTTGGTGAGACCTCGATGACATGGTGAACAGTTGCCTGATCCCTTGGGCCTGTTTTGAACCTGCTGTTCATCAAATAGATGGTATCTGCCAGGTCTTCTTCTGTAATAGCTGCAGTCATGTCATATAAAATTATCAATGGATTCCTCTTCTTTGGAAGCTTTATTTTTATCTCCTTGGTTTTAGGTGTCTCACTATTTAATATTTTTTTAATGTCATTGTCCGAATTGGTTTCCATAATTAATGTTTCAGGAGTTGTCCTAAGGCTTCTGATTTTAATACTCTGTTGACTTGGTTGAAGACATGACATCACAATGTTTTGGAGCTCTTTAATAGGTTTACCAACAGTCGAAGTTATAAACAGCATTGGCTGTTGCTGTTCCATGGTTCTTTGAACTCTCTCAGTTCTAGTACATTGGTAATGTGGGTTCAGTGCAGCAGGCACACTTGCATAAGTCTTGCTTATAACTGGGGCCGAGTTCTTATTTCTTCATAATGTCTTTCTTGTGTATCTCTGTAACACGTGAATTTCAGTCTTCAGACCTGCATTCTCCTGTATCACATCTTCATACAGGTTCTGAGGCATACCAAAAGTCTCAAATATATGATTCTTCTTGGCAGAAGACATTC
This sequence comes from Tenodera sinensis, assembly GCA_030765045.1. NCBI lineage: Eukaryota > Metazoa > Arthropoda > Insecta > Mantodea > Mantidae > Tenodera > Tenodera sinensis. The sequence continues at coordinate 38,551,505 of CM060963.1, forward strand.
TGTCATTGGCTATTACTTTACCAAGTTTAGCCATAAGGCCATTATATGTAATGCCACTGTCACTTTTTAAGGATTCCTCTCTACAAGGTGTAGCCGCATCAACTTGTGCTTTTCCTTCCATATTTACTTAAAGTACAATTATGAAATCCTTTCCCAGCTCAAAATGTCTATATGTAGCATTAGAAATTGCTGAAAAAAATTTTAGGTGGCCTTGCACTCTTATTTGATGAAAATAATGCTTTTTATACTGTAATTAGTCACACTAGTACTTATTAATGTCAATTATGATTAGCACAAGCTTAAGGGTGTCAGAAAGGATAATACATCACTTAGTTACACTAAAAAATGTAAAAACCAATGCAAGAAGATTGACATCTTTTAAGTATACACAGGATCTTGTATTTAATGTCTTTTCTTGAAATGATGCCAAACCACTCCATAAGTACACCAAATATAGTTGGTGTTCACTAAATAAAGCCTAATAGTGTTATATTAGTAACTGAGCACAGCACTATTACAGATGGAGGTCCTTAAATTGAATAAAGTATATGATCTTGACATGCCTAACCGCACAATTTCTACAATGAGCAAAGTCACAATTCAGTTCTTCAAAATTAGAAAACCAGGTGAAGATTTGTACTGTTTTCACTTTCACCATCAAGAATCACTGCGATATTGAGAATTAATCACTCGTATGCACATACAAAAGCGATAATACCAAATAATAAGGGTAGAATGAGACTGAAAATTCAATGCCATTGCTGGGATTTGAACCACGGATCTGCTGGTTACCATCTGGCTGCTCTAACCACTGCCAAGTGTCAATACGACATTAAATTCTGTGATTCACATTTTTTCTGGTAAACTACACAAGGAGATCTCAATTCATATAACATACCTTAATAGCGACTTATAATATTGTCAGTACTTAAGTCCTGGACTTCTAGTTTAACTAACTATAAGATCAATCAATGCAATTAATCATTCTTCCATTCAATACTGTGTGTAGGACAGGATTGGAAAGAGTAGAATGAGACTGAAAAATTCAATGCCATAGCCGGGATTTGAACTGCAAATTTGTTGGTTACTGTCTGGCTGCTTTAACCATTAAGCTACCATGACCAATGTAATGTAACCTATTGTCATGTTGACCACAGTAGCTTAATGGTTAGAGTAGCCAGATGGTAACTGGCAAATATGTGGTTCAAATTCTGGATATGACATTGAATTCTTCACTCTCATTCTGCTCTTTCCAATCCTATCCTACACATGGCTATTGTGTGGGAGAACAATTAATTGCAATACCAACATAATTGCAAATGAAAACAATGCTTTGGGATACCCAGATGTAGACAGAAAGTGTGTAACAGATTTTACATATGCACCTGTGGTTCCAGCTGATGTGGAACTCAGCTTTTCCGCCTATACGTTAGTATTATTGGTAAGGAGACAATCATTTTTGTTCGAAAACCTGAAAATGTGGGTTGTAATTTATTGTTACAAAGAGACACAAATTTATTCATGTGCATAGTGTGAATTGTTTGCATTATTTAATAAAGATGTTTCAGTTAAACAAGTTAGCAGAAATGCTATAAACAGTATTGCAAAAATAAAGTAAATATTAACAAGAAATGTGTAAATCTTCTTGTATAGTCATTTGGACACTACCGTGCAGTGATAGTGCACCCTGATTCATCCTATTCTGTTTTCCTCATGTTGTGAATCCAGTGTCAGCCCTAGTAATGACTGTTTCATATTCTTTTCAATTAAGAAGGTGGTAACTTATGTTCAATAGTATGAAGAGTAAAAACATGGAGGTGTCATTAAATCTTGGTGGATTCTGCAGAAAAAATAAAACATTCTGGTTATCATAAGTTTTGTTTCATGCTTTTGTCTCAGAGCACAAGAGAATAACTAGTTACCATATTCATTATGTATTTTGAAATTACCAGCTGAGATTTAAATTGATAGTGAGTAAATTCCATTTTGAGTGGGGTATTTAAATTGCCTCTGTGAAACATTTAACATGAAGTACTAATTGCAAGTATTTGGCTGAATTGCATGGAATAAAGCATATGTAACGTAAAATTGTAATAATTATGAAAGATAGTGTAGCATTTGTGAGATACAATTTGTATTCTTGAGTACTACATTATTATATCAATTACATTTTTGTTACTTCCCATTGTATCCTTTCAAAGTTACAAATTATGAGGGCTTTTCACTTCCAGGACTTGGCTAATGCTTCTGGAAAGACTCCTGTATCAGTGCTACAGGAACTACTGAGTCGACGTGGTACCACACCAAAATATGAGCTGGTACAGATTGAGGGTGCCATTCATGAACCAACATTCCGTTATCGGGTCACTGTTGCAGATGTTGTGGGTATGTGCTGCATGGGTCTTAGCTTAAATATCAAGAGTGGTCTGTCCAAAATATTGTAATGAATTTTTTTGACTTCAGCCATGGGGACAGGCCGATCCAAGAAGGAAGCAAAACATGCAGCTGCTAAAGCTGTGCTCGATAAGATGATATCAACTGCTAAAGAAAATGGGACTGGGCCTGTAGGAATTAATAACTCCATTACAGAAGTGTAAGTATAATTTTATGTACATTCTTAATGCATTAAGTTATAGTCTGTGTAAGTTTATCTAATGCCACCACAAATTTCATTGTAAAAATGTTTTAGCAACTTCATTCTCTTTGGATCAAACTGGAGTTTTAATTTTAGATGCAAAGAAGAAAGATATTTTAGAACGAACTGTAGTCAAAATGTGCTCTTATGTCTCAATGTTTTTTTGTAGGTCAGGCATGCCCAACTTTTCTTGGAAAGGGGCCACTGTCGCTAAGGTGTATTAGTTTGTGGGTTTCATGATTCAGTTTTTTACTGTATTAAATAGGATTTACATTCTAAGATAAACTAATCAATTTAAAACAAACCTAGTATATTGATGTTATTTTTATTAAAATATTAATCATATAATAGTTATTTTTAAAATGAAATTAAATATATCTTTTTTCATGTATCGTCTAATTCTAAAATCTAAATTGAACAATATAAATTATAAATAAGGTATTATTGACCCTTGCATGTTGAATATAAATTTTTGGTTAAAATTTAAATAAAATTGTTATATTAAAATAATTAAATTAATATTTTAACTGTCAATGAGACAGCTGACATTGCTTCCAATGAACGAGGCATCCAATATATGGTTTGATTGATGTAGCAACTTGAAGCAAACTCTCCACATGACTCTTGGTGACTTGCACTTGTTTCATCTTAGAGAACACTTGATCGCATATGTATGTGCTACAGAAAAGTGATGTAAAACGAAGTGCATATGCATTGATGCTTAGATATGTTTCTTTAGGAAAGTAGCTGCGATAGAATTGTAGTAAGAACATTGTCAAACTTATTCTTTAGGTCCGACACACATTGAAAATCAGCACACTACATTTGCAGATCCTTGGGGTCCTCATCTGTATTAATGGAGAAAGGGGAAGAAAACATTGAAACTTATAACATTCTGCTTGAAGTCTTGAAATCCAATGCACCAAGTTGTTATTTGTGATTCCCAAAGTTTGCTTCATAGGCCTTCTTGATCAAACATGGTAGTGATCAATTGGTATTTACCTTGGAGATGTGAATTAAGTTTGTTTAGTATCTACCAGAAGGGCAAAATGAGACATCCATTTTGCATCTTTAAATTCAACAATAGGTTTGTCCTTCTCCATGAATGTTTGTATTTTGTTTTTGAAATCAAACACCTGCTTCAACATTTTGCCACAGCTCAACCATCTTATTTCAGTATAATAAACAGTATCTTCTAATACTCAATCGAGATTTTGTAAGAAATTTGTAGTTCTCTATGTCACAAGCCATGTGAACGAATGAAATTCACTGCTTTTACGACGGCTTTCAAAACACTTATCTAAATTTAGGGATTTAGCACAAAGGTTTTCTTGGTGTATTAAGCAGTGATATTGCATTACCAAGAAATATTTCCTACTTTAGCTGCCACTGCTTGCAGTAATTTAACTAACACTTATTTTCCTAAAATATGATTTGAATTTGAAGCTTTCCTGGTGACGAACATATTCAAGATGTTCTCGGGCTTCGAGCCAGGGGTAGTGATGAAGAGCCATCGATGTTTCAGGAGTGTATATCTCTCCCATCATCAGGATGATGAATGACTAACAAGAGTGATGGGACCAGTATATGTACGAGGGCCGTCTGAAAAGTAACTTGCACTATTTTTTTAAATCCACGCGGTAGGCGGAAAAAGTCTGAAAGTCCCAGGGTATATAGGTATGGGTGTAGTAGCAGCACCGTAAAATTCCTAGGCCCCTAAGTTTATTGCTTGGACATTAAAACGGTAGTAACAATGGAGACTCCACTCGTTCCTACCGCCGATTGGGAAGTTCGCGCTGTAATCCATTTTCTGACGGGAAAAAATAAATGTACGACTGAAATTCATTGCGAGTTGTGCAGTGTTTATGGAAAAGACGTTTTGTCAAGACAAATGGTTTCTTGTTGGCCCCAATTGTTCATTGAAGGGAGAATAACATTACACAATGAGCAATGAATCGGCTGACCCTCCACTTCCGTCGCTCCGGATATTGTTGACGAGGTTCGAGCAGTCGTGAACACAGATCAGCGCCTTACACTTGATGCAGGTTTGTTTCAACTTCCTCCGTATATTGAAATAAGCCGTGCATCGCTTCACAGGATTATTTCTAAGGATCGGTGTCTATGGAAAGTGTATGCAAGTTGTGGAAACGAATGGATGAGGCAACTCCAAAAAAAGGCAAAAGTTGTTGTATCGGCTGTCAAGGTCATCACAATGATATTCTGGGATTTGAAAGGAGTACTGTTAATCGATTACCTGCTCCATGGGACCACGATGACAGCTGCTCGCTATTGTGAGGTGCTGAGAAAACTCAAAAGAGCCATACAAAACAAAAGGAAGGGAAAGTTGAGCAAAACAGTTTTTCTGGTCCACGATAACACTCTCCTGCACGCTGCCCATGAAACTCGAGCCATTTTGAACAGTTTCGGTCATCCATCTAGTGCACCTGACCTTGCACCGAGGGATTACCATCTTTTTCCGAAGCTGCAGCAACATCTTGGGGGAAGGCACTTCGTAAATGACGAGGAACTGAAACAAAAAGTGGAAAGATGGCTATCCAGTTTGGCGGGAGAGTGGTTTGACATTGGGTTATAAAAACTGTTACCACGGTATCAAAAATGTATTTAGGTTCAAGGAAATTATGTGAAAAGATAGGTACTGAATGTAGCTTTCAAAATATACCCTTCTTAAAATATTTAAACGTTTTGTTATATTTTAAAAAAAATAGTGCAAGTTACTTTTGAGACGCCCCTCGTACTGTCCGCTAGTACGTACCGAGTAGAAAACACCCAGTCTAATGGTGAAACACATCACCATCAACTATCAAACACATCACCATTAATTACTACCAGGGGGCACTCAGGGCTTATGTCATGTTTGTCCTCGGGCACATCAGTAATACTCGCTGTTACTGCCACTGGCAGGCAGATTCCATCTTTCGCCACTGAATACGCAGGTGCTTAATGTGGTACTGCAGCATTGAGGTCTTGACCTCAAGACTTCCGGTGGGTTTTTTTTGTGAGTAGGCTGCCCGGGTTCGAAGCCAGGGTAGGAGTCTTACACTTGCATGCTTGCATGCAGTTAGGTTGTAAGTAGCCATATTCCCCACAAAAAAAAAAAAAAAAAAAAAAAAAAAAAAAAACTGGGTGTTTTCTACTCGGTACATACTAGCGGACAGTACCTATACTGGTCCCTTCACTCTTGCCACAGAATAGAGAGTATACAGAAAGGAAACTCAGCTGAAATCCATGCGCCAAAATTTAGTGCGCATGCGCGAAGTAAACCGAGTAAACTGGGTAAACAGCTGTGTTGTTGGTGCCAAAGCGAATGGACACGTTGCGTTTATTTTACCATGAACATATTAGCTGCTGGGCACATCTACAACTGAAAAATTGTTTTATATGCCTACTGTAAAAGGTATAAATATGTGTTAATGTATTTTAAGTTTTGACGTGATTATAATGAGCAGCAGTAAGAGAAAATGCGGCCGATGGTGTTCGACACCAAACTGCAGAAATAATTCACATGCAAACAGGAAAATAAGCTTTTTCAGCTTTCCAAAAGATGAACAACAGTAAGTGAATAGCCTTATATATTTATAACTTGCTATTAGTTAAGTGTTATATCAGAATCACAGCAATGTGTGCATAATTGTTAATGTATTTTGCCCAGGAATACAAGGTAAACAGGGAGGATACCCCTACCCTTAAAGTTTGTGAATAGAGATTTAAAAAAGAAAAATAAAACTGAAAAAAATTACAAATTAATAAAAGTGACACTTCTGTGAGTAATATGATTTGGTGCTGTAGTTGCTTCATAAATGCAGATTAAACAAGCAAGACAAAATTACAATGACACACCTGAACACTGTTTTTCTTTAATGCTTCAATAGAATGTAATGTTGGCAGAGTAAGTCATGTGAATGTACACACACTTTGTTGTTTTATTGTGAAAAGGTGAAACAAAATAAATGCAATTCTATATTGTATTGTAACTATTTTATGTTGTGCAAATAGACATGATATGAAAAGACCATTCCTAGATCTCCTTAGCCCTTAATATAAAATAATCCTGACTTTTGGCATACTGTAAAGTTACTGCTGTGATTCATGTTATTGCACCATGCTCTACATTTGTGTTTTATTTAGTTCTTTTGCTATGTATGACAAGACTTTATGATTCATTGTAATCAGAGTCTCATTCAAGATTTTGTGCATTTGTATTCTTGTGGTAAATAAAAGCAACTAATGAGCCACTTGCTTATTAATTACTGCTATTTTCCGCTTATTTCATATTACTAGGGCTTCCTTTGTTAATACATATAAGTAGAAAACAAAATTTTGTTGGTTTCGTTCTGCTTTCGTGCTTTATTCTTTTTTTCAAATTTTAATTGCTCTGAAATTTTGTGTAAGAACAGGGCGCGTAAGGAAGTCCAGCAGAACAGAGCGCCTTTTGTAAACGTATGAATGTCTTCAGTTCCCAGTATGAATTATTACGTATCATTCCGACTCATTTTAGTGAGTAAACTTCTTCATTGGAGGGTAAATAAATTGTATTCGTCTGAGTTAATCATATATTCTGTTTCATTAGTGTTTCTTTTCGTGAAAGTTTTCATTTAGCCGGCTAGATTAAGAGTTCGCTTTCATAAAACTGCTTGTTTCGAGCCCTGGTAGGAAGCAGCAATCGCTTCATTTACATGGTTTCAATATGGCGAAGGGTGCAACGCAAAGGGTACATGCAGATCAAAGAAGCCGACTCAAGCTTTCCTTTCTGTATACTGTCTATTCTGTGCTCTTGCTAGTCATTCATCATCCTGATGATGGGAAAGATGTACACTCCCGAAACCTCAATGGCTCTTCATCACTGCACCTGGCTCGAAGCCCAAGAACATCTTGAATACTTATTTTCCTGCAAATGCAGGAGCTCCGTCCGTTGTTACACCAGATAGATTGGTATATTTCAAGCCAGGCCGGTTCAAGGTTTCAGTGACACCCCCATTAAATCATTGGCTGCAGTGGTGCCTTTAAGAGGGACAAGAGCAGCTAATTCTTCTGTAATATTGAAACCTTTATAATATAATACAATTAACTGCGACTAAATAGCCAAGTGAAGTTACATGTTTGCACTTATTGACTTTGTCGTTCTTGTGCATAGTTTGATGTGGTAGCAGTCGCACGCCTTTTCATACACCCTACATTGAAACAGTATTACTGCTTCCTAAATTCTCATTCTGCTATACTAAGCGGAATGCTGTTTTTCATGTGGTTTCTGTGCCGCAGCTGCTCTGCATGGACCTTAATTTGTGGGTATGCACGAGTATTTTCACATAAAAGCTAGAACTCTCGTTGAATCACTTTATTCTCAATCAAAGTAATGTTGGAGATTTGCCAATCGCTATTGGGATTATATGTATTATTGAGGCTTTCACGGCCGGTGTCTTGATTGGATGCTATTAGGATTGTTACGTCGTTGCTGCATCTTTACAAGGACCAAAGATTATTTACTGTAGAATGTAACGTGATGGCCAAGCAAATTAAAATGCGTGTATGTGCAACTCCTTCGACTTCTAGGCAAGTATGAACTGTGTCCTCACACTCGAGGGTCCGAAAGGCTGACTGACCTGACTGGAAGGCAAGTAGCTGCTCTCTGCACTTGTAATAAGTCACCTTGCAATTTCCCCTCATTTACCCCTTAAGTTTTTGCGCCAAACTCAGCGTCATGACGCTATCAATGCCTTTCACTTCTTTATCTGGATCTTTAATTTTTTGACCTTCATGCATCAATTCAAATTGGTTTATACACAAATTTCTTTTCCCGGTTTCCTTATTTATTACTTCCCAGATTACCTTACTTTGGTTTGTTTCTCTTTGAATATATTTATCATTTTCCAGTTTTTTTGCATCCCTGATAACTTTCCTGTATACTTTTTTATATAACTTAAGTTTTCCCTTAACACCTTTCCCCTTTTTTCTAACATTGATAGGAACTTGACTCTCTCCGAGGACACTTTTATACCTTTGGTCACCCACCCTTTTTGGTTTTTGTTCTTTATACTAACCTGTTTCAGTGCAAATGCTATGTTAAAATTGCGATGAACTGTTTCTATTACCTTATCAAATTTTTCACGTACATTCCTTTCTTCATAAACGACATGCCAACTTTCTTTGCTTAATAGGTATTTAAACTGCTTTTGATTTTCTTCATTAAAATGCCTTTTACTGCTTTTTATTCTACTTTTGTTCAATGACTGACTTAATACTTTTAGAATTTGTGCCTTGAGATCCGAGATACCCGTTTCCATTACATGTGCCAGCTGATCATGTTCATATTTGTAGTTAACGCATCAATAAGTGACTCAAAAGTTTTTTTTTATATTCTGGTGGAACCTGTACCGTATTATGCTAAAAACCACGAATAAATTTTCTATTTCCATGCTTTTATGGCTCTGCTGCAATGAGTTAACATTCCAATCCCCACATATCACAATATTTTTATACTTTTTTGTTAACTTCTGCAGTAGCTCATCTAATTTTTTTATGAATGTATTAAAGTCACTATCAGGTGTCCTGTATATGCATGCTATTACTGTTTGAGTTTTTGTTAGTTCAGTTACTGAGAGCTCGAAATGTTTTTCTACACTTAAATACTGCAATTCTTTCGCTTCTATTTCTAAATGAACAAATATCCCTGATCCTCCATGCATATATTTGTCCCTAAGAAATACTGATGATAGTTTAAACTTAGCTATGTTTACACAATTTACATTCTGCCCACTGAGCCAGTGTTCAGTGAGACACAGTACCTGTACATTCATTGCCTCCGATGCCATTAGTACCTCTAATTCAGTTACTTTGTTACTTAAGCTTTGAACATTTAAATGGCAGATTTTTAAACCATTTTTCCTACCTGTCTGAAATGTTTTGCATGCCATTGTATGCTTTTTTTCTTCCCCTCACCTTTTCCTACTAGTGGTATCAAGCTGAGTATAAGCCTTTTGGGGCTCTGTGGTGATTTCCTTACCTTCCATGATTACCAGATAACCATACACTCCATTATGATCTACACCGCTCACTACACAACTTAGTATTTTTGCATGAGATAGCTTACAACCCTACCTAACAACCTGCCAAATTTACTCAGCCCCCTTCTGTTCAAATGTAATCCATCATGACTCAAGTCATAGTCTCTAATCCGTGCATTTCCATCCACATACATACATTCATGTATAACCATGCATAACCATTCAAGCACTGAGCTTATAGTGTCTATGAAGCAATCATCTTCATCTCTGCGCCGTAAAATAGCACTAACACAAAATCTTGACTTGTGGAAAGAGTTCCTTTATGGTTTTCACCAGATGTAACATTTCTTGCATGATATCCTCAGGCTTAACTGCACTGCATACGTTGTTGGTGCCCGCGTGTATAACTATGTTGCCCGGGTCATCTGTTTTCCCATAATTTCTTTTCAATATGCTGTAGCCTGGCTCCTGGCTCCCAGCCTTTCCTGCTGGCTTCCATCTTCAGAATTCACCGTTTCTTCTGTGTTGGCTTGGTTTTGTGCTGCTGGGTTCGTTTCCAGCACCTGAAATCTATTGGATAACAGAACTTCATCTTTCCGTGCACACTAAATTGTCACCCTGGCACTGACACTTTGCATTCACATTTACCCACTGAGCTGTTTCACTTCTGCTAGGCCATTTCTGTTCATCTCCCTCCTCGCATCTCGCTGTTTTCTCATTTTCATTCCATATTCTTTTATTTTCACTTCTTAGTTCGTTTATTTCTTTATTTGCTGCCACGAGGTCTGTCCTGAGAATCTCGATCACCAACCAAAGTGACACTATACTCTCATGCGAGTCACATGATCTCCCGTCACAACACACATTTGCAGATTTCTCATTTTTTCGACCCGTTCCACTTGAACTTCCATTTTCACTATTCCATCCACCTTTGATTTGGCCAAAACTCATTTGATTATCTCCATTTATCGCAAATTCTCCCTTATTTGCCCCCAAACTTCTGAACACTTCTGTTTCACACCTCTCAACCACCACCATCTTTAATATCCACTGTAATAGAAATTTCAACTTCTGAATATATCAACCCACTGTGTATAGTTCACAAAAGTAACGGGAAAGTAAGAGCAACTTTGGATGCAAGAAAATTAGATACCCATTGTTGACCACATCGTTTTAGACCTGAAAGTGTGGATATTATCTGAAATAAATTACGTAGAGGGAAGTTCTTTTCAGTGTTAGACAAAATGTCAAACTCTATCATTGTGCTTTAAATCTATCATTGTTCCTATTTCCCTTCGGGAAATCCAACAGAATGCATATTGAAGGATATAGAAATATACTTAAGTGTACTTACTCATAATAGTGACAAAAATTGGGTCAGATACTGTACTGCAATTGAGAAAATAATAACACCACTAACCCGACAACAGGATTCACACCAGTACAATTGATGCAGGGAATAGAACCACAGCTAGTTTTTAAAGAAATACCAAAAACACTCCAGGAAAGTCATCAAACTTTATCAGAACAACAAAGGGTGAAAATTGCATTTGATAGGCTAAAAGAAAAAGCAGAAAAGAGAAAATTGAAAGTGAAGAAACGGAGACATAAATGGGAGACTAAGATAGGGGATTTAGTACTTGCCAGGGACCACAAACTATCCAGTGCGCTCAGAGGGAGAAATCATAGGTTAGAGTTATTGTGTAAAGGTCCTACAATAATTACAGCAAAATTTGGGGGACATACTTTCGAACTAATGGATAGGAAAACTAATAAATCTATTGGCCGATGGCATAAACAGTTTCTGAGTGCTTATCGAGAACCCTTAAATATTCCTGAGAGTATGTGAATGGTGTGAATTTTCCTGAGAATGGTTAGAACGTGAATGTACAAATTTGATTGTGTTTAAAAAAAATTGTAGATAGATGTAAGAAAAACAACCAAGTGAAAGCGAAAGTGCACTGAGGGAAGTGAAGTGAACTGAAAGAGAGAATGACGTGAAAGAGACAAAAACGATCTAAACCAGCAGACTTTTGCAAAAGTTTATATAGAAGCAGAAGATAAGAGAAAAGAAATATGTAAATAATAGTAGATAAAATAATTACAATAGTATACGATACTATTGTAGCTACAATTGTAATCATAGAAAAAAAAGGGTATAATTATGTAAATTTATTGAGTGTGAATTATGTATAATCGTTTCCGTTTGAATTATGTGAAGGGTAATTTATATATGTATAATCAATGTTTACAGAGAGAACACAACTGTGTCTTAATTGTAAAGCAAATTTTAGAGTAACTAATTGTAAGAAAAACTATGTAGCCAAGTTAAGGTTTGCAGAATTTTTTTTGAAGGAAACTGTTTTCGGGCAGGACATAAAACATTGCAATATTATTGTATAATATGACAATGTCTATGGGGGGCATTTGAAGCCGAAATTATGAATGCCATAGTTATTGAAATAATCTGAGAAGAGTGGCAGAATTAAATAATCAGGAAATATTAAAATCATTGCATGTATAAAAGGTACAGACATGGGCATATTGTTCAGGGTTAAAGTCATCAGAAAGGTACAGAATGTTACAGCCAGGTAATTAGTGGCAAGCACCAGGTAACCAGGTTAAACCCCATACGACCAGTCTTCCTGGAAATCAGCTAGTGCAGATCCATTGAACGAGGAAAACAAGGTAAAGCCATGTGCACTTAAGCAAAACAGCTGCCAGTGCAAAAGGCAATTAAGAAGTGAAAGGCATTGATAGCGTCATGACGAGGGGTTGGCGCAAAAACTTAAGGGGTAAATGAGGGGAAATTGCAAGGTGACTTATTACAAGTGCAGAGAGCAGCTACTTGCCTTCCAGACCCTGAGTGATCAGGTCAGTCAGCCTTTCGGACCCTCGAGTGTGAGGACACAGTTCATACTTGCCTAAAAGTCGGAGGAGTTGCACATACACGCATTTTAATTTGCTTGGCCATCACGTTACATTCTACAGTAAATAAACTTATTTTATAGCTCAGTGATAAACATAAATACGCAGTGTTGATTAAAAATTATGAATATTGTATCGCAAAGAGAATTTGCCATAAAATAGCTTACATTTTTGGTTTAAAACACGTAATCCAGGAATAACTTAGCATATATGCACCAAGCTTTGAAGCCCACTTCTTTATACAGATTCAGCAGTACATCTTTCTGAAGGTCGTCCAGATCCAAAACCCGTTTTCCTGTCTTACAGTGTTTTCCATGGGATTTAAACAAGGGCCGCCCAGATTCAGAAGAGGTTATTTTACTTTGTTACACTATACGTGACACTGAATGTTCACTTATGCTTTAGCCGTTAGCGCCAGGCTCTGTTTAACTACAATGTTCGGACGCACTTCTTCTGAGGACAATTCTTTTAAAATAGTGTAAATACTGAAAATAATTGCCCGCGCTTCTGAATGCAATACATTCCCTTTCGATTTACTCATCTGTAAGCTGCTTGTACCAGGTTTTGATAATGCCATGTTTCTTAGCAACAAAACGAGTTACAGTAATTATAAGACACAGGTAACACTGTACATATACGTCATACTTGTAACACGCATAAGAATAAATTAAATTCTTTTTCCTTTCCTGCAGACATCTCACTCCTTGAGAAGAAAGATATTTGAAATGATAAATAAACAATCATGATGCAAGGCAAGTGTCGTTTGCTATAGCTGAACGCAGCGTTTCTTCAATCACTCATATCTTGGGCTACAGGCCACCTAAAATATTGCTTCTTGTACAGTCAGCTTCAACATTTCTAGTTCTTTTAAATGGAATTCTTTGTAATAATGAGCCGTTGCTGGATTTGATGAGTGCAAAGAGAAAAGTGAAAAGCAAATATTGCGCTAGACAGCTCGTTACCGAATTGGGCAACGTCGCCTCTCTAGGATAGGCTACTTGCTCTGACACACCTTCGTCTAGCTCTGCCTCATATACCTTCTTATTCCGTACGGCCTTTAATTTTAAATCAAATATGTCTAGGGAATAAAATTGCATTATATAACTCATTGCTACATTAATATGCTCTAGATAGAATATTCCAAGAATAACTATTTTCAGATTTAGTCCAACAATCTACATCTAATTTGAAGGAGTGTCTTTTTCCAGAGCTTTCACAAATTATTTCTTTAAAACCAGGTGCACATGCTAGGTTGGGAGCCATACTTTTAAAGGATCCGTTAAAGGCGCATACTTTATATTTTATTTGGTTGATAAAAAGTATTTCACCAAAAAGTTAAATATCTGTGTTTCTCTGAGATCACATGCTTTCAGGTTTCCTGAAGCCCCAAAAAAATGTGCAGCAACCTGTCTGCCTGGCATGAGCAAAACATACTGAACAGTAAAAATATAAAGCAAATAACATTAAGATTTCCAGTAAATTCCTCTCAATTCAAACTACCCTTTTACGTGCAACAATTGTCATTACTTTTATTTTCTGAAAAAACAGGTCTAACATAAAATTTAAAGAAATAAAATATCTATCTCAAATTTTGGGTGAATAGCTCCTTCATTCTTACAGAATCTTGAGAATTTAATATGTTGTTAGCTAATGCTGGATTTTTGACAATGAAGTCATTAATCCTCTTGCTCTCCAATATAAAGAGAGCAATAGCAGTAATAGTAACCGCTTTTTAGAGAGCACCATATTTTTATGTTTTGGCGGTCACATCGCTCTCTCACAACCCGCCAGAATGTCTGGAGGACCACACCTGTTGTTGGTTTACGGGTCTCACCGACCTGACTGGGAGAGTTATCAAAATAAATTCACCGACCATATCCTCTGATTACCAATCAGAGGACGTATTATATGCCATGACAGGTCAGCATGTTAGGGATTAAGATTTTATAGAGGAATTAGAGAAATGGAGAGGTTGGAAAAATAAAGACTCCCTAGGCCTCAGGAACCCTAAAAGCATCGGGGTCGGAAGAGAACAAGAGATGGCCAAGGTAAGGTCAGATAGAAAAGTTACAGTGAGGAGCAAAACACCAGTAAGTGGAAGTAATGTTCTGCTCAGCTTGGGTATCTTGTGGTCGCTATTCACATATCCCCTAGACGGAGACCCCTGAGTCATCATTTACAATATATATATATATATATATATATATATATATATATATATATATATATATATATATATATATATATCCTGTAATTCTAGACTGTATGGGAAAAATTCCTGTAGACATAACTGCTTATTCACAAGAGACCCATAATTCTCCCTATGGTGTTGATAAAATAAATTCCTCAGTACTTAGAATATTACACCAAAATACACAATATGTCAGTAATAAAGTAGACTTATTAGAAAGTATTTTGCAGTAACTAAATGCCCATATTATGGTTTTCTCAGAACATGGGCTAAAGATAGATGAACTAAAAATACATAGTTTTAGTAATTATAAACTAGTTTCCTCTTACTGTAGAGATTTGCATAAAAGTGGAGGAGTTTCAATTTATGCTAAGAGAGAGATTCAATGCAATCCAATGAGTCTATTAAATTTCTGCATAGAAATAGACTCTGAAGTAGCAGGTATGAAATTAATCACTGAAATTGGGAATATAACAGTAGTGGGAATTTATAGATCACCCAAATCAAATGTAGAAAAATTCCTAATCCAACTAGAATTGCTACTTAAACTACTTACTCATAAACAAAATCTTATTCTTGTAGGGGACTTTAATATAAATGTAGGGAACTATCCTTTTACTGATCTCTTAAAAAGCTTTAATCTACACAATACCACATCATCTTTGGGGCCAACTAGAATTGCAAACCACTGAAGTACCACTTTGGATTACATCATAACTAACCTAGAAGAAAATAAATATACAACTAACAATGAGTTTCATATCTCAGACCACACCTCGCAGATTATAAATATTTTTAACTGTCAACAAAAAATTCCTAAGAAATATTTTACTTCTGTAAGGGACATAAGTGAGAGCAAAATAGCTGAGCTAAATACAATGCTGTTAAAAGAAGACTGGATTAAAGTATATAGTGCAGAAAATGCAGAGAAAAAATGGAACCATTTCTTTGATATTCTGAGTTATTACCTAAACATTATATGTCCCAAAATTAAAAAGACTATAAAACAGTGCATTAAACAAAATCCTGAACTAATGTTCAGTTATAAGCTGAGGTCACTGCGAGACAAAGTGAAAGAGATGTATAACTATTATAGGGATACTAAGCTAGATATATATAAAACATTATACACAGAGTATAAAAAACACTATTGATCAGCTGTAAAAGCAAACAAAGTAAAATTCTACTCGAACAAAATTAAAAATTCAGAAAATAAATCTAAAACAATGTGGAAAATTATAGATGAGCAAAAAAATCCAGAAGTAAACGAGCAAAATAATATTTACCTACAGAAATGGAGAAATAATAACAAACCCGGTACATATTAGTAACATATTCAATGATTATTTTGTTAATATTGGAAATTCTTCTGTCCAAAATAAAATGGGAATCGGCAATAAAAATATATCCAAATCCATGTATGTAAATGAAACATGATCAGGAATTAAATATAGTAATAAATGGTTTTAAGAGCAAGAGATCCAGCGGTTGGGATGGCTTCTCACCTGTTATGCTCAAAAAATGCAAGCATGCTCTAATGGACATACTGGTGTACTTAATAAATTATTCAATTAATGAAGGTACTTTCCCCGAAAAACTTAAGATCAGTATTGTGCATCCTGTATATAAAGGTGGTAATAAAATGGATGAGTCGAACTATAGGCCTATTGCCTTAACATCAATATTTGCTAAATTATATGAAAAAGTCCTGGAAAAACGAATAATAAGTTACTTAAATGCAAATGGCATAATAGCAGACTTCCAACATGGATTTAGAAAGGGATACTCGACTATTAGTGCCATTATAGAATTTATCCATGAAGTATTCACAAATATGGACATAGGCGAGAATACTATAGGATTATTTCTAGATCTATCTAAAGCATTTGACTGTGTGTCACATAAACTGGTGTTAACGAAACTAGAAAATTATGGGATAAGGGGGAAAATAAATAAAATATTAGTCTTATCTAGTAAATCATAAACAATGTTGTGAACTAAATTGGCTGCATGGAAATCATTTCAAATCTGTTCAATCTAACATTCAAAATGTAAAATCTGGAGTACCTCAAGGATCTGTCCTAGGGCCTTTGCTCTTTATTTTGTATGTAAAAGATTTGGGGGAATCAACCAATTTGAAACTCATATCATATGCTGACGATACTTCACTCATTTGTAAAGGAAAAAACTTGCTACTAGAAAACAAAATTTCTCAAAATTTGCTACAAATTTCAAATTATCTTAAAGATAACTCTCTTAAATTAAACATAAAAAAAACCAAACTGATACATTTTCAGCATCAGCAAAAAAGGGGGGAAGGAACTAAACTACATAAACGTAAGACTTGAAAGTACTAAAGTAGAACAGGTATCTAATCAAATTGTTTTAGGAATATATCTTGACGAACACTTAACATATGAAATGCATGTAAACGAAGTATGTAAGAAAATCTCAAAAAACATATACCTACTAAAATATTTTGTAAAATACCTTAATATAGAAGAGCTTAAAGCTATATATTATGGCATAATATACGTGCACTTGGAATATGGTATTGAAATTTGGGGAGGGTGTAGCGTAACAAAATTAAACAGGATACTATTGCTACAGAAGAGATGCATACATCGTATTTTTCAACTAAATACTACAGACACATGTAAGCCACTCCTTAAAAAGAATAAAATATTGACAATAGTTGCTATTTATGCTATTTATGCTATTATGCAATAATAATTATACTGATTCAAAACAAATCAACTACTAAAAACACAGATATGTGGGTGTGTGGGGGTGGGTGGGTGCGTGTGTTCATTCTTCTTCAGGATATTTGATTTGTAGTGTTCCTAATGCTATTATTTTTGCAATATCTGTACTCATTTAAAAATATCTTGGCTATATGGCTTCTGCTGCATCATATTGGATAAAACCGACATTTCGACCATCTTGTGGCGAAACATCAGTTTTATCCAATTTGGCGCAGCAAAAACCGGATAGCCAAGATATTTTTAAATGCAGGCCATGGAAGCTTCAGAGAATATATCTAGACTCATTTGTTTCTTGAACATTTCTCAGAGGTCTCAATTATATTTCAAAGCTTTCTGTTGGAAAGATGTAATTGATTTTGTTTTGTAGTAGGCATGTGTAGTTTTTCTTTTAGCTTTTTTACTTCTTGCAAAGATCCTTTTTGGGTTTTTAGTGTATATTTAAAATCCTGATGTTTGTCCAGTTTATTAAAATTTGGAATTCTTGAAAGTTTTTCATGAGTTATTATAGCTTGCTCTTCAAGTTGGTGCAGTTTTTATAATTATGCTTCGTTGTGTCTTTGAGCCTTTGAAATCTTTGTGATCTCAGGTCGTGGTAACGGATGGAATGAAAAATCACACAATGTTTCTTCACCACAATGTATTATTTTATTAACACTTTTTCTATATTTTACATTAAAATAAATTCTCCTAGCACTGTTTTAAATGATATAAAACCTTTCCACTTTTTCATTTAGTGGAACTAATGTTTGATGAAAGTCTGGTGAAAGTTCTACAATGTTCACACGTTACATCAACACGTTCTTACGCCTTGAATACACACATGCTAGTGGGAAGAGTCTGACGTCACCTCACGTGATATTGCCTTTTTCGTATACATCCGCGTATGCGTCCATCAAATAGTTCCTTCTTGTTAGGGAAGCGATCCCTAACCATCCTCCCTTACTTTTATTATGGAACACATATAATTCTAATATTTATACATATATATTAAAATCAAATATGGAAATATTTATGACGTCTTTAAACTAACTTAGTTGTTCGTAACAGTGAACATTTGCAATACGTTTTCGTCATTTAACCAACTCATACCAACCAAAAAACAAATTACATTTTTAACAAATACTCACATAAACAATTTTCTTTTGGGGTCTTCTAATATTCTGTCTCAAAGTTCTAGTTTTATTGGCTTATTGGATGTTACAAAGAGAAGTGTTTCTATGGGGGCGGTTTTAACTGCACCTGTTATTAAGCGTAATGCCTGGCTTTGAGTTTCTCTAATTGCTTTTTACAAGACTCAGATGCTGTTATTAATACATCACATAATATTTTAAGATGGGTGTGATGTGTGTGTTGTGTATTACGTTTAGCATTTATGTAGAGCTGTCCCATTTAGTTCCTCCTAGTATTTTTAGTATTTTGAACTATTTGCTATGTGATGTATTTGGAATTATGTTCTCTTTGCATGGCAAAGAGATAAAAAAACAATTACTCATATTTAATATACATAACTGGAAAACTATTACAAAATAAATGTATTACAGAAAAACCATGAAATTCATTCATGATATGCAATTTGTATAAAATATATATTTTGTAGCTAGTCGTTTGAGGAATTTCCTGTTATTACTTTGAATTTTACACTAGTTCAAGCTGTATGATTCCTTTGTTTCTCATCAGCCTAAGCAAACAGCATGCAGTGTTAGGATGGTTGGTTGGTTTGGTTTAAGGGTACTCAATTTTGAGGTCATCAGTGTCAAAAGATTCATGGCAATAGCCAGATATAAATTTCACTCAAAAATAAAAAGTACTAATAACAAGGAAAATATATACAAAAAGGTAAAAAACAGTGGCGATAGCCAGATATGAAACAAGGTGATAAATATGTCAAAAAGCATAAAAAGAGATATCTAAAATTTTAAACCCTAAAATTGATGCTACACTCTGCTAAAAACTTAAAAACTCTATCAACCGCTGTTTTGTCATCCGCCAAGGCCTCTGCAAGTCTGGCAGGCAGCTGCAAAGAATTTCGAAGATGCGCTTGAGAGGAACACTCGCTTATTACCGCGGAGAGCTGACCACTCTTCGTGACAGGACAACAGCACCGCTCTCTGCACTTCAAGCCTAAACTCTTCTGAAGTAACACGTGAGATGGTAACACTAGGTTCTGTAGTTGCTGTCTTTGCTGCCAAATCTGCCATTTCATTCCCCGGCAAACCTACGTGACCAGGAATCCATGCACACACTGTGTCAACGCCAGAAGCATGTAAAACATGGAGGGCATCCTGGGTATGTTGTAAAATAGGGTGGGGGTTATACAGCTCACAAAGGCTCTGAAGCGCACTAAGGGAATTGCTGAAAATCAGGCAGTCACCTAATTTACGATGGCGCAATGCAAAACGGCTCGGTAAATTGCATAAACCTCTGCAGTAAAAATGGAAGTGCTATTTAGAAAACTGAATGTATGTGATTTGGTTCTATAAACATGAGTACATCTAACACAGTTGGTGCTCTTTGACCCATCGGTGTAAATACATTGACAGTGAGTGTAGCCTGACAAAAATTCTAAAAAACATGTGCAGATACTTGAAATAGGCATTGTGGACTTCCGGTGTACGGTCGTCCCAAGATCTACATGGGGCGTGCCAGAAAGCCAAGAGGGGTAAAGCTTCTCGCTCTTGGCGAACATCCTAGGCAGTTCCACTCCAAGCTTTCCTAGAAGATCTTGGAAACAAAACCCTGCAGGCTTAGGACTAAGGGTGCTATACCGTTCACTTAGCAAGGTGGTAAAAAAAGAAGCGAACGTTGGGTGCTTAGGCATATATCTAAATGCACAATCATAATTTACCAAGAGAATCTCATGCCGATATTGCAGAGGAGGTTCTGCGGACTCAGCATAAGGGCTCACCACTGGGCTTGTTGGAAAAGCTCCTATTGCAATGCGGATGCTCCTATTGAGGACCGCGTCTAATCTTCTCAGCACAGATGGTCGTACTGACAAATAAACAATACATCCATAATCTAGTTTGGATCGGATGAGTGTGCGATACATTTGCAACAAAATTGTCCAATCTGCTCCCCACGATTTGCCATTTAGTACTCACATGATATTTAGGGAATGGTCACATCGTACTCTTAGCTATGCAATTTGCGACAACCAACGAAGCTTCCTGTCCAAGTTCAAACCCAGGAAGCGCGTCTCATCTGTGAAGGGAAGTAAATCTGGACCGAAACGGAGCGAAGGTGGTAATCGTATCCTGCAGCACCAGAAATTAATGCAGATTGATTTCTCATTTGAGAAACGAAAGCCGTTTTTCTAGCTCCATTCTGTAAGGTTGTCCAAACATTGCTGCAGGTGCCGTTGTAAGAACGCTGTGCGCTGAGAAGTGCAATAGACAGTGAAGTCATCTACGAATAGGCATGACGAAACTCCAGGTGGAACACAGTTCTGGTCATTGTGTTCTAACACCATGTATGTTCCGTTGTAGGATAGCCATATTAATGTCTGTGTGGGATAAGTATTCCAAGATAACTGTGCATTACTTTGTAGTAGACAATGGTCAATTCAATTTAGTCCTTTTGTGACCTTTTGGGCTTACACTCTTTTGAGGTTTATCCTGCCTCTTTTTCACTGGGTTTCTCCCATCATAGGCAGGATTTTGCATCTCCCCATAGCAAACTTCGGTTCAAGAGCCTCGAACTGATTGCTAATGGAAACTGACGAAGAGGAAAGCCGCTGGTCTGTGTCCATATCAAAGGAATTCTCAGAAGAGAATCTTCGAGGGGATGAACGCTGGCTCTTCTTTCCCTTGGGTTTACTGGGAACAGACACGTTTTCTTCATTGAGGAAGTCAGATCTTACATACTGTTTCTTGAGTTTCTTCAGTGAAGCAACATAAATAACGGGCTCATTCTTGCCGTTGTTGTAGACTGGCAATTTGGATGGTGACCTTGTATAGGTGTTCTTTTCCTTTATGGACTTGCTAGGAGACGTAGATTTACCTGTAGATGTTGAAGGCTTTGGAACTGTTCTTGCTACGAGAATTTTTTTCAGAAATTGTGGCCCTGATTTGATTGCTTTTTTGTGTAGTGATTTCCCACTTCACTACTGGCTGGATGTTTGCTGCTGCAGTTCACACAACTGGGAGGCAATGAATATGGAGCGTTGTGAACGACACCTTCGCAGTTGGCGCAGGTAGTTGCTCTGTTCAGTTCACTTGTGTGTCCAAAGTGGTTACACTTAAAGCACCTGATTGGGATGGGGATGTATGGTCTTACCTTTATCGCTTCATACCCTGCCTGTATTCTTTGAGGGAGATCTACCCGATCAAAGGTCAGGAACAGGGTATGAGTATGCTTTTGTTCACTGCTTTCTTTGCGATGAACCCGATAAACACAGTTAACACCTTGATCTTCTAGGTTTTCCTTAATCTCTTCAACACTAAGTCCGTCTAATGCTCGAGTATTAACCACACCGCGTGAGGAGTTCAATGTTTTATGCAGGTCAACATGTACTAGATAGCTGGCTAACAAATTTGGTTTTTGTAACTTTGCTGCCTGGTCTGCTGAATGAGCTTCAACCAGAAGCGTGCCATTGCGAGATCTCATGCATGACTTCACTGGACCAGCTATCTTATCCAGGCCCTTCTGGATTACAAATGGGCTCACCGATAAAAACTTTTTTCCTTCCTCAGTTCTAGAAATAACTAAGTAGTAAGGACCACAAGACTTGACTACTTCCTTTACACTTTGTTTATTGTTTTTTGTTTTATTTTGAGCTTCTTGTGGTGCATTAATCCTCCACCATTGCAAATGTCTCCGATGGCATGCTCACATCCTGGGCGCCACTCCGGCTTAGTGAGAGTCCTGGCCTGGACCATGCTCACCCTAGGGTCTCACCTCCCAATGTGTTGACAGAGGAACCTGATTGCCTTCAGGGGTGCATCAGCGCACAGGTTATCCATCTGACTGTGTACAGGGAGGTGTCCGGCGTGACGTCAAACACTCAAGTGGACCAAAGTTGTTTGGGCATTTGGCAGTTGCCCTCTCACCCCTCAGAGGAACACAATCGAGAGTATGGCTCGGGGCCCCGGGTACGCCAAACCCATACCTACTATAATAGGACCCCCTGGGGGAGTGTGATTTTGGAGTCCTCTTCTCCTAGACGAGTCGTCGACCAAGACTACCGAGCCTCATCTACCCGTTATGGAATGTTCTTTGCTTCCCCTCACCTCTTGCCTACCAGTAGTCAAAAATGATTCACTTAGTAGACTGTCTGGGTTATTGGATACTGAGCCCTTCCGCCACGTCAAGGCGACATTCCTTCAGAGGGGCAGTGTTAGGATCAGCATATAGCAAGATGCTTTTTAAACATGCTAGCTTATCATACTGTATGCTTCTGTGCAACTACAACGAAATAGGTATTTAAGACACAAGAGTAAACAGACAGAAAATCAAACTTTTGTGAATAATTTGCAGAATGACTATGAAAGTAGATTGCAGTGGTTAGGAAAATTTGTATGATGGTAATACATCAGATAATATGTACACCAGAATTGTTTGTACCCCTCCTTTTTTACTTTCTCTGCTATGTGTATAAGATTGGTAAGCATTGCATTCCACCCAAAAATTCAATATCGAGATTTCACTGGAAAGAAATGTTTTGGGACCTTCTGAATGAGAAAAGCATGTATTTTTAGAAGTGTGTAAAGTAGATTTTCCGGGCTTGTGGGCCGTGGTCGAGTTGGATTGCCTTCCTCCTACATTTCGCTGAAAACTGCGTCCAGCATCTTCAGGGTGATCTGATTAATGAACTCTCGAGTCTAATGAGTGGAGAGCTATGCCTTCCAGCACGCTATATATAGTCGCACATAGAGGGAGAAGAAAACCTGTGACACGTGATGCAGTATTATTAGTTATGGTAGGTGTTGTGTTGGAGTGTTTTGTTTCCCATTGTTTGATTGTTTGCATTATATCGTTTGCAGTTGGCCTAGTGCGATTATCTTTTGTCTTCATTGTAAATGTTATAGATATTAACGAATAAAATTGTGATAATAAATACACTTATATTATTTCAATGGTGGCCTCCAGAGCAAAGAAGACTATCTCATTAGAAAGACTAAAAGTTAATACATCGACGTAACATATAATTTTCACGGGGGTCGCGTCTCAAGGAAAATTATTAGCTGTAAATTGTGAACATACTTCATACCCGTACCACGACCGAGATAGGAAAGAAAGAGTCATCGCAGTTCATCGAAAGAGTTAGCCGGATCTTTTATACGAGAAAAGAATTCATCATACCGACCCTTCAAAGTGACGACGAGCAGAAGATTCCCTTCATACTGGTGACGGGAGATACCAGCCGGAAGAGACTCCTTCATACTGGCGCCCAGACGTGCGACGGCTCGAATACAGGCGTATAGAGTAAAAATATGTACCTGGACAAAGAGTGAAAAGAAGACATTTTGACGGAGTATCCTTTTTCTTGTGCTCCAGAATTCAAGTAAGACTAGTACTAATTTATGATACTATGCAATAAGAAAATTGTACAGAAGATGGAAAAAGTTGAGAAAGATAATGATAGTGTAGAGAGGGAAGTGAGTGATAAGTTATCAGTAGAAGGTAGAAAGAATGTAGTATGTAAGGAATCTGAAATAGGATTGAAAGAAATATTGGAAGCGATGAACAAAAATACAGCAGATATAAAAGCAGATGTAGCAAAACTAAGAGAGGATAGTGTTAGAAATGTAACAGAACTAAAAGCAGATGTAGCAACACTAAGAGAGGATAGTGTTAGAAATGTAACAGAACTAAAAGCAGATGTAGCAAAACTAAGAGAGGATAGTGTTAGAAATGTAACAGAACTAAAAGCAGATGTAGCAAAACTAAGAGAGGATAGTGTTAGAAATGTAGCAGATTTGAAGGAGGATAATGCCAGAAATATAAATAAATTGTCACAAGAAATTGAATTATGTAAGAAGGAATGTACAGAAAGAATTGAATCAAGTAACAATGATATAGCTAAATTAGGTGAGTTAGTAAGCGTGATAAAATTAGGACAGGAATCAAACACAGTAGAAATAGCTAGGCTAGGAGAATTGATAAATGAAGTTAAGTTAGGACAGGAGAAGACAGTGGTAGAAATGAAAGCTGAATTAAGTAAAGAATTTTATGAAAAACTAGCAGAACAGAATGCAAAAATTGCAAAGGTAGGAGATGAATTGAGAACAGAGATAGTCGTGGTAGAACAGAGTTGTAAAATGTATCAAGATGGAATTAGGTCAAAACAAAATGACATTGATGTAAAAATTGATAGTTTAGAAAATGTTGTAAAGGGTATAAGCGCTGAGATGCAGTCACAGCGAGAAGAATTGAATAAAGTAAAGGAGGAAGCCAATGTAAGTGTAAATAGAATAAATGAAACGGTTACAAAGGAAAAAGAATTTACAGGAAGGCTTTCCCAAGTTGTGATTGCTCTACAGGCTGATAGAGTTAATGACAATCATGATCAATTTGTGAGTGAATGCAAAAATATGACTAATACTGATGCACTTGACAATAACAGTAATATGGCGGACTTTCAGGAGAATGATTTAGCTATGCCAATGCACTCCCCTAGTCAAAACCATAATTGTCACGCTAGTCACTTGTTCCATGACCTAACCCCTCCGTCATTTGACGAAGAAGCCGGTGACAATCCAAAAATTTTCATAAAAGAACTGGAGGATTATTTTAGGATCAAACGAATTCCGAACGAGATACGAATGATGGTGGTTAAACGCTGTCTTAAGAAAAACGCATTGGAATGGTTAAGACTAACTTTGGCGTCTCACGAAACATATAGTATGTTTCGAAACCTTTTTATAAATAGATTTTGGGGACCGGGACGTCAAAACCAGATTAAAGTCGAACTGGCTACCGGACATTATGACAGTAAACGTGGTATTTCAATGATGGAGTATTTTTTGAAACTGGCGAACAAATCGAAACTACTCCAACCTCAGTTGAGTGAACAGGAGGTTATTGAAGCACTTATTCGCCATTATCCACCGCACATAAGAAAAATCATAAAACAAATTTTAGTGGGGAGGGGCATAGAACCCCTGAAAGTTGCAAAAAAAAAAAAAAAATCGAAATATTGTCAAGAGAAAATATTTTTGTATTCAACGATGACATGTTTTTCAACACAGTTGTTATATTGTTGTACAATTACATTGTTGTGGGGAGATCATCACAGTACATGCAACATTGTATGGCTGAAAACAATTTTCCCAAAATAGAATTAGTTGCATATACTGTGATGAGGGGCATTTGATGCAGTATTATTAGTTATGGTAGGTGTTGTGTTGGAGTGTTTTGTTTCCCATTGTTTGATTGTTTGCATTATATCGTTTGCAGTTGGCCTAGTGCGATTATCTTTTGTCTTCATTGTAAATGTTATAGATATTAACGAATAAAATTGTGATAATAAATACACTTATATTATTTCAATGGTGGCCTCCAGAGCAAAGAAGACTATCTCATTAGAAAGACTAAAAGTTAATACATCGACGTAACATATAATTTTCACGGGGGTCGCGTCTCAAGGAAAATTATTAGCTGTAAATTGTGAACATACTTCATACCCGTACCACGACCGAGATAGGAAAGAAAGAGTCATCGCAGTTCATCGAAAGAGTTAGCCGGATCTTTTATACGAGAAAAGAATTCATCATACCGACCCTTCAAAGTGACGACGAGCAGAAGATTCCCTTCATACTGGTGACGGGAGATACCAGCCGGAAGAGACTCCTTCACACGGGAAGCCTTCTCTTTTATACCAGGATCAGAGACGTCCCATTTGCCGATAGCTGCCATGCTCACCCCACTACAGGCCACGCCCTACCTCCATGCGCGACTATATATAGCGCGCTGGAAGGCATAGCTCTCCAGTCATTAGACTCGAGAGTTCATTAATCAGATCACCCTGAAGATGCTGGATGCAGTTTTCAGCGAAACGTCGGAGGAAGGCAATCCAACTCGACCACGGCCCAAAAGCCCAGAAAATCTACTTTACATAGTTGACGACGCCGGCCGTGAAAGCCTCAGCACTTATGTTATTTTTAAAAGGTTCATTTGTGAACAGCATAACTCAAAAACAAAAACTTGGTTGAATATCAAACTTATTATATAAGTTTCATGTCTTCCAAGGAAGAGATACAAAGATTTTTAAGAAATCTCCCCATCCCAGGCTACCCTGTACATGGAACATTTTTCAAAAATGTTAATTCTTTCATAAATGGCTCTTAACGATTTTGATTAAAATACCATATGTTTATATAACAACTGAAACTAGAGGAAACCGGGTAATATGGCATAGGCAGGGAATATGGAATACTCAAGTTAATTGCTTGTTTGGTACTGGTGCTGCTATCAAACCATGTCTACTAAAAACACATCAGAGGTGACCTTCAGAGCCCATCCAGCAGTCTCGTCTGCTTTGTGGTACGTGATGTTTGAGTGTGAATGATTGTATGATTTCTATCATCTAAAACGTTTTGCAGGTAAGTTTTTAAGTATTTATGAAAATATTTGAGTTCATATTGATGTAAACTATATATGATAACAAGGGTTGAAACATTTATGCTGCAGATTTTTCGTTTATATTTTATTTTCATTGAGTGACACTGCTTCTATGTGGTTTGGCAGGTAATATGAAATACTGATATCCTATATTGCCCTCAATTTATATGAAGTATTCCATAATGCTTGTATTGTTTCTTGGTGAATATAATTTATAACTTCAGAATTTTTTATAATACATTTAAAATTATTTTTTTCTGCAGAAATGCGAGTAATGGGGAGAGAAAACCACTGGATTTGAGCCAGATGTTGGAAGCCATCAATGCAGTAAGGGAAGAGAGGATGGGGTATGTACAGACTTCCAGGGAATTTGCAGTTCCACGATCTGCTTTATTGTATCTGGTGAACGAAGAGAGAAGTGATCCACATAGAGCAATAGCCTAACAGTTAGTCGTAAGCTAGTTTTTTCAGGTGAATTGGAGCAGGAATTAGTCAAATATTTATTAAGTATGGAATCGTTATTTTACTATTTATTTAGAGGGAATGTTCATTGTATGACCTACCAGTTAGCCATACGGAATAATATTACCCCCCTCTTGGTAAAGATCAAGCTGGAAAGGATTGGCTGTATGGATTCCTTAACAGACACCAAGAACTTTTTATTTGTAAGCCAACTGGCAAGTCTTTTGCTAGAGCTCATGGTTTTAATAAATACATAACCTTCTTGACCTGGAGGCAGAATCATGTTTTTAATATAGACAAGACAGGTCTATCTGTTGTACAAAGTAAAACTCCATATGTAGTTTGCAACAGAGGAAAATGATAGATTGAAGCACTTACTTCACCTGAAAGAGTGGGTCTTTGCTGTCATAGCATGCATGAGCACTGCAGGAGAATTTGTACCACCCCTCATTATTTTCCCAAGGAAAAACATGAGCCAAATGCTCATGAAAGGAACTCTATCCAGTTGTATTGGGATTTGTCATCCATGTGGATGGGTTTATTTTACAAAGTGGTATGATTACTTCATCTGTGTTGTCAAACCCAATAAAGAATCTCCAGTTCTATTGCTGTTGCATGGCCACAGTAGTCATAAGAGAAACATTGCCATCAACATGGCCAGGGAGAATTTTGTGATTATAATCTGTTTGCAGCCCCTCAATAGGACTTTCATGGGACCAGTGAAGTTCTATTATAGTGAGCAAGTTTGAAGATGGCTGGGCACAGCACATGCCCACTCAATTTGATGTTGTCAAGCTTTTTGGAAGAGCATACCTGAAAGTTCAAACAGGACAGAAGTCAGTGCCTTCAAAACCACTGGCCTCTACCATTCTAATCAGAATATCTCCTTGGAGGCAGATTTCATTGCTGCTTCCCTTATGGATGATAGTGGGGGCAGACATTTACCAGATAGCTGCAGGTCCTAATTCAGCAAATGAACCACAGGAGCCAGAAGTGGTGCGTCCTGCTTCAGCTAGCGAACAACAGGAGCAAGAAGCCATTGATCCCAGTTCAGCAAATGAATCAGTTCCTGGTTTATGAAAAGCCCGACTTGGCATACCATATTTCACTTTCTCCAGTGAAGAGCAGAACCTAAACCAGAGATAAAAAAGAGTGACAGCAGCAGTCATAACTGGATCCCTTTACAAATCCGAACTTCAAGAATCACTTAAATCAAAAACAAGAGCACCACAAACAGTACGATAATGTCTCCAAATAAGAGAAGAGATCCAGACCACCAATGAAAATCACAAAAATTAAGCTCTTTGTGGAAGACTCAAGCAGTAAAGTGTTGTAGTTTCACTTGGACATATATTCTGATCTCAACATTCCAACTGAGACAGTTCCCTCGGATGGAGATGCAGGGTGCATTTTCTGTAGTGGCAAGTTTTTGGAAGATATGAAGGGGAAGTTTGGATCCTGTGCTTAATGTGTAACACATGGGCATAAATGAGGGTGCAGGAGTGGAAAAACTAGTTTGTGTTTGCAGTTTCTGCAAATAAATTTTCCAATGCAAAGTAATACCAACACTATTTTGTAGCCTTTGTGCGTACTATTTTAATTCAATTAAATGCATTACAGTGTAAGAAAACGTTTTAGTAACAAGTAAGTTTTATATAAATTTGTTACTTGAAAAAATTAATTGGGAAATTTATTACCCCTCCTCCCCTCCTATTCCATATTCCCGGCAATAACTAATTGGGCATTTTTTATAGAAAATTAATTACTAATTCTACTTTTTTCTTCACAATGCGTTACAAGAAGTTACTAAAAATGCTCAAATTATTCACTAAAAACATATTCAAATTATAGTACTATTACCTCAAATATAACAGAAATGAAAGCTTGTATTCCATATTACCCAAACTTCCTCTATATCTTAAATTTTTTGGGAATGTTATCAAAAGCTGTCTGCAATATGGATGACTCTTGCATATCTGGTAAGTTGTAGCAGTTAGTCAAAATCATACTGCACAGAAAATTTAGTTCTTGTTAAAACACACAATTTATTCTAATGCTTCTCTCTCTGTTTCTTTGGGGGGGGGGGGGGGGCAGGGAGGGGGTGAGAGTGAACCATTTTGGAGGTACTCCTTGTTCCTTGTCTAAATTTTCCACTACTTGTACTTTTCTCAAATAGGAAGTCATTCATTTTTTCTCTCTTGGCCATGCTGAGAAAGGCATTGCTAAGCCATCACATAGTGACCAGCTCTTAAAAATGTGACTAATTTAAAGCCAATTGTATTCATCTATTTCTCTTGCATCTACAAGAAAATTAAGAATAAGATAATTTCTGTAAATCTTTATCCCAATTTGCATGATAGAGATTGTGTTTGCAAGAATAATTTGTACAAATGTAGAGAAAGTCATATGAGTGCGGCACATCAGATTTTCTCCATCCTTTCACTTGGTCTTATTTATCCTAGGGGCCCAGTGTAGTACTTTCTTGATGTTCTGCTACTCCATACAGGTATGAAACAAGCGTATTTTGTGAAACTAGGTTCTAGACTAAGTAAAAGTTTACCCACTTTAAAAGGTTCACATATGTACCCATCATAAGTTTGATACTCCAGTACAGTGCTCTTTAACTTGATGTGCTCGGGCACATTTAACTCATGCCTAAGGAAGTGCGGGTGCCATAACAATGTTAAGGCAAGTACTCTTCTTTTGAGAGGAAAAAGGGAAAGCCCTGGTTAGGGAAGTAATGAATACTGTTTTAGGTGTACAAAAACATACTCCATGGATGTACTGGGAAGAAGAAAATAGTTTTATCTTGAAATTTGAGTTATTAGAAATCGTCAGAGTAAAAATTTGCTTATAAAGGGCACCAGAAAAGTACATCACGGGTGCTGTGTTGGACAACGCTGCTCTAGTATTTGTAACAAATTCTCTAAATTTTCATATTACAAGCAAACTGAGTGGACTAAACAAATGGTAGAATAAATTCTTCCATTATGTAAAAAGAATACCATCCAAAACTTGACTGAAATGAAACTAAAAAATTTCCAGGCCTTGAGGTTGTTATAATGATGATGATCATAATTATATAATAAATAATAATCATAATTAAATAATAATAATTAATAGATAATAAGAACAATAATAATGATGATGATGATAATAATAATAATGATAATAATAATGATCATGATGATGATGATGATGATGATAATAATAATAATAATAATAATAATAATAATAATAATAATAATAATAATAATAATAATAATAAATATAATGAGAATGATCATGATCATGATAAATAATTTGTCAGATCAAAACATCTAGAAATGACATTGTAGAAAAGTAGGCATACATGTCTAAGAAATATATGGCTTACTTAAAAGACAGTATCTACATCACTATCCATAAGTTCAGCCAAATAAAATGGTCTGTATACAAACCAGTTGAGAGCCATATAACCTCAGTTGTACATCTTTTTTGAGAAGGCTTAAATAATATGTAAATGAAAAGAGGTTGGTGCTGTTTTTAAATATTAAATGATGCATTGTTGTTGAGCTTTCAACCCTTTTATAATCTCGAGTTGTGGTACAGGGTGAATAATCGTAGACTCGGGATGAAGTCTATGTGATATTTTATTTGCACCTTTCTCACAATATTTTAAGCACATATCACAATAATGAACACTTTTCATTTGTGGATCTACTTTCTTAACATTTCCGCTATATATTGTCAATGTTTCATTTTTGCTGTCTTGCACAGCACACATATTAAAATATGTCTTTCTTTGGTGGACGCTGCTTGCTAAGAAAGTAGTTGAATTTGCAGCATCTTTTTGCTATGCATGTGTATTCATCTGCGTATATGTATATTTTATAGCGTTCTCTATGGCGTCATCTTCCATATATTTTCCTACTTCCCAAAATGTTAAGAAAGCTATCTCAGTTTAACTTCCTAGCATTTTTGGTATTATATTTAAAATAATCCTTAAAATTATATACATTAAATCAAAATACACAAACCATATGCCCCTTATGTTGTTTTTGAAGTTGTTACATATTTTTACTAGCTTGAAACACAACACAAGACTTCTCCTTACTCCTTTGTTGCACTTTATCACTTTACACAATAACTCTTTTTTTTTACAATTTTCTACAATGTATGTTTTTGTTTTTTGCCTTGACATGACGCAACATTTTTTTATATTCTTAACACATTTTGCCACCTCACGGTACAATACAATGAGTATTTCTAAGTTCTTAAATTGACATTGACATAAACATTACCAAAGTGTATTATAATTGAATATGTGCCCTGCAAATTGTGTCCATATTATGAGGAGAGAGAGGATACAAATTTGAGCTAACGATTGTGATCATACTTGTGGATTTTTTATTCAGTCCTTTGTCCTTTTTGTTTTATGAGCTTATGTATATGCAGATAGTCGATTCATTTATTTTAGGTGTCATTAATGATTTATGATATCAGGTTCTTATTCATCATGTTTGGTTCGTCAACATTTTTGCAAGCTAAACATTGGCTATCTTCATTTTAATTTATGGGCATCGCTTTTCTCTGACTATGGTTTTCTCCTTTTTACTAATTGTCATCACTTTGTCTCTTATCTCTCTATAAGAGAAAACTAAAATATTCCTAATCATCCTGTAGCAATACCATTCTCCTTCTTACTTTGTCCTTGACACCCTTATGCATAAAAAACATATTTTCTTTGTTGCTATAATTTATTTTTATTTGTCCTCGGCACCCTTATGTGTCAAAAACATATTTTCTTCATCACTATAATTTATTTCTTTTATGACAGAACTTTCATCTCACTTCTTTGACGATGCTGACTTTCAGTGGTTTCAATTGCCAATGACTATGCTATTATTCTTTCCTGCTGTAGGTTCTAGTCTACTATACTATATAAGAAACCCATTCATTCTTGTTTTCCTTAGTCTCACTGTTCCTGTCTTACACATTTGTTGACAAAGACGACTAGTTGGTCATTTGCTTAAATGACTTTAATTCTTATGATATCTTCTTACCAACTTGCCCTTTAGATTTTCTAGCTCATATGTATGGTCACCCAGCTGTTTTGTTATAACTAGAGCCCGGATTTTTATGTAATATCATGGTGCGAAATATGAACATATTTATGTAACAAAAACATCAAAATATGTAATGAAATATGTAATATCAACAAAATATGTAAAATTACGTAATAATCTAAATGCTAAGATTACCACCTCAAATGTAAATGCAGACTGCAAATTACCCAGAATTTTGTAATTTTATGGGTCTGTAAGTATGTAAATTAATTACAATGAGTTAAAATTTACTAAATATAGAATTAATTATAGGAAAAATGTTTTGTTTTATGCAGAATTTACCTAAAATTTATTTTCAAGTAGGTAATTACGAAATAAAAAATGTGTTTTGGATTATATTTATTAAAATTACTCATTTCACGTAATTATTTTACTTAAATTTTAGATGGTAAAACTGTTGAAATACTGAACCAATTTACCAATGACTGAAATAATCAATTCAAAATAAATAAATTCTATAATGAGGATGCATCTAATCAGCATCTAACCACCTGAGCCACCCAGAGCAACAAAACTATACACAAATCGGTATTCCAACATGCAGTTGAGTTTATTGTTTCTGAACCATTTGTTATCGTCTGTTGGACACTCAAATAGGCTGTGTCTTGAATTGCCACTTACATTTGCGAGTGTGTATACAAATGCGAGTGTTGATTCAAGATACAAGTTCTTTGAGCGTCCCATAGACGATAACATATGGAACAGAGACAATAAACTCGGTTGCATGTTGAAATATTGACTTGTCTAAACTGCACTGCCACAAGACAGGAACTTCAAAATATTCTGCTCTCCTAATGCGCTCAATTATTTTTACCATGGCTGTACAGCTCATACTTTGTTCCTGTGGTGGTTTCTTCTTCTCCTCCATACCTTGGGAGAAAAAGTTTTACTCTTGCAAGTGCATCCTGGGTTTGAGTTCTTGTTGTTGGGGCTACTCTGCTCTAAATTTTGCATCAGATTCTTTAACTTGAGTGATGAAATCTATCCTACTACAGGGTGCAGTCACAGTAAAGTTTTTAAATTATTTAAACCATATTAAAATGATTGTTGTTTGTTCTAATTTCAAATATTTTAATATTAACAATTGAAGAAAACCTTAGACTTCTGAATTTGGAATGTCTCAAAGTTTTAGGTATACATATGTCCAGAATATTCAAAATGTTAGCAAAGTCCAAAAGATATGTACTGATACTATGGATGATAGACTATTAAGGAGGGGTCCTCAGAAAAATTGATACTAGGTGATAAATTGATGAGGCATATCGGAAGAATATGAAACTGCTGAGTTGTTTACCATGGGAGCACATTATGATAAGCACAGCACATACACAGTGATTCAAAGTGAGTATACTAATTGTAGTTATTAAAAACACAACATATTACACATTGCCAGACACATGGGACTATATATTACAGGATATATTTCAATTGTGACTGCCTTTGCAGTATATAATATATATAGGGTGCAAATGAATAACACTGCACAAATTTTACTGGTGTTAGACGGTCCATAGGCAATCAATTTGAGTTAGGAAACCTATGGTCTAGGATTATAAATTACAGAACTGTGCCTTAAAATTGTGTGAGGGTATGCACGCCACTGAACTTGTCCACTGCAGCTGTAATACATGGTGAGAAAACAAGCGGATGAATTTCATAGCCTGTCCTATTTAGTGGAATGGTTATGGTGCCAGGATGCGAAGGTACACACGTATTAAAAGTGCAGGTTTGATACCCATAATCCCATAATATTTGTTGTTTTTTCTTTCTTTATTCATAAGTGTGTTTGATCTAATTTGATTTACACAAAACACTTGTGTTGTAATGTCATTTTTCATTTAATGTTTAAACTTTTTGTTTCAAGTTTAACTATTATTTACACTTGCATGGCCTAAATAGCAGGTACACTGAGAATGTTTTCACTAATGAGATGGTTCAAGCCTAATGCAGTGTTATTGTGTGCTGAAGGGAATAGGAAATGAGACGTGGGTGACTCGAGTAGGAAACAGTCACCACATGAGGTGTTGGTGTCTTCCAGGGTTATTATGATCTCCTATTGGCAGTATTAGACATTTGTCATTCTAACACATGGGAATTCAGCATCTTTTTTGGGGAGTTGTAGTGCTATTACTTGGTTCAACGTTTTGTGCAACTGTTTATAGTTGGTCAACTGTTAAATTGAAAATTGCTCTTATTGACATGGACAGTTACAGTCAACAGACAGCTTCAGACCAATGGCAATACATAATCCTCCAACCTAAGTAATCGAATGTGACAAGAAACAAAAGTAAACAATATTCTCTGCAGTACATATGATGTTTGTATTTTGCTATTTTAAAGAAAACAGACAACATTGCTCTCAAAATGGAATAGAAAGGGAAAAAATTATGCTCTCTTCAGATTTGAACTCGATTTCTCGGTTTTATTAGGTCCACAGCCAGTTGGCATAACTGTGTGTCCAAAGCACACATTTTAGAGCTGCCCTATATTTGTTGCCGCTCGCTACAACCTGTTATCCATTGCATTGTCATGCAACCACATGTTAAGTCTCCAATTTAAGCACTTATGGTATCACTACAATTTAGAAATGCTTCGTCAGAGAGACAGCAGACAGGCTTTACTAAGTTACTAATAGGCACTATTTCAATTCCAATGGATAATATTGACATATTTCTTTCTAGTTATGATTTATTACTCGCAATCTCAAATTACTTTGAATACCTATAACTTACTAACTTGATGTCGTAGACCATTTGGTTTCCTATCTCAAATTGATTGTCTGTGAACCCTCTATTACCAGTAAAATTCATGTGGTATTATTCATTTACATCCAGTATACACACAATTTTTTATAGTTTAGTATACTGATGCACTTTAAATGTCTTGTATTTTAATGCTTAGTGTATGCTAGAAAACAAATGCACCAGGTTGTTGTTGGTTATTCTATAATCGTTTATACAACTTTTGTGTTTTGTTTTTATAGCTTAGCAACTCTGTTCTTCTGATAGCTTGCCCATGCAACGGCGAAAGTGTTAAATTAAATATCCAGTTATCTTAATTGTGTCGTATCTTTTATACATATTAAAGCTTCCAGTCCGAGAGAATACAAATAACAGGTTATGGGCCCAGGCATATAAGTATAAAGTGCGATACCTCGAAGCGGTTTATTTTCAGTTTCGTTACATAAGGTTTAAGTAACAAAATGGCTGACTTTCGAAGTGACATCCTAAAGTTGAATAATCATAATTATTCAAACTGGAAATATAAAGTACAACTGCTTTTAATGAAAGATAACTTGTTTAAGAAGGTAATTGAATCTGAAAGACCGATAGATACAGGTTCAAACGAAAGGTTAATCGCCGATTGGGATACAGCTGATAGCAAAGCACAAGCCTACATCGGACTTACGGTGGAGGATGATCAACTTATCCACATCAGGGGTAAGTCCACAGCAAAGAAAATGTGGAATGCTCTTAAGGAATATCATGAGAAAAGTACGTTAACGAATAAAGTTCATTTAATGAGAACAATTTGTTCTTTGAAACTCGAAGAAGGCGGTAATATTCCACAACATATTACTCGCATGCAAGAATTGTTTTTAAAGCTTCGAGACATAGGTGAAGAATCTTTATCGGATAAATGGAGTGTTGCAATGTTGTTGAGCAGTTTGCCTAGAAATTATGATCCATTAATTACAGCACTGGAAACACGTCCAGAGGATGAACTAACATTTGCCATAGTACAGCAAAAGGTGATTGCTGAATATGAACGTAAACAATATGCAGAAGGGGCTTCCTGTAATTCTTCAGATAAAATGATGAGGACAGTATCCAGAAAAGATTTTAAAAACACTTCCGTGAAATGTTATTTTTGCAAAAGGTATGGACACATGAAAAAGGATTGCAAGAAATACTCAAGTTGGAAAGAAAAACCAAATAAAGTGAATGTAGTTGAACATTAAGAGCATATATTTACATTTGACATTCCGTCAAATAGTTGGATTTTAGATTCAGGTGCTACTCGGCATGTAACCAATGACAGAGTTTTTCACATCCTTGGATAGATCCTATGTTAATAAAATTGAAGTTGCAAATGGTGAACTAGTTGATGTTATTGGCATCGGGACAGGAAAATTGATGTTTAAGAATAAAAAGGGAGAAGTGACACCAGTTATTGTTACCAATGTGCTTTATGCTCCTAAAGTTGTTGGAAATTTAATTTCTGTTCGACAGCTAAACTTAAGCAATTTTTCTGTTAACTTCAGTAAAGACTATTGTGAAATATGCAAAGATGGAAAACAGATTGGATTTGCTAAGTCCACTGGAAACTTGTACAAATTGTGTGAGCCATACAAAATCCATGCAGTGTTGGAACACAACAGCAATTGTATTCATACATGGCATCGGAAAATGGGAAATCGTGACCCAGAGGCCATAAGGAAAATGTATGCTGAGGGTCTCTTAGATGATTTGAAGATAGTTGATTGCGGTATCCAAATGTCATGTGATACGTGCATGAAAGGAAAGCTGACCAGATTACCATTCCCAAAACAATCTTCAAGCGAGTCTACCAGATCACTTGATTTGATCCATACAGATGTTTGTGGACCAATGCAGACCATGACACCAAGTGGTAAGCGATTTATAGTCACATTTATAGATGATTTTTCAAGGTATACTCATGTATATTTATTGGCAAACAAATCTGAAGTTCCTGATACTTTGAAACATTATGTAGCACTTGTGAAAAACAAGTTTGACAGAAAAGTCAAGATTATTCGATCTGATCGTGGAGGTGAATATCTAAATAAACAATTAAGAACATATTTGGCCAATGAAGGTATCCAGACTCAGTTAACTGCAACTTATTCCCCACAGCAGAATGGCATAGCAGAGAGGAAGAATAGAACTCTGGTAGAAATGGCACGTTGTATGCTGATTGATGCAGGCTTACCAAATCAATTTTGGGGTGAAGCTGTGATGACTGCTAATTTCATACAAAACAGAGTCCTTACTCGAGCAAAGAAATTAACACCATGTGAACTGTGGAATAATGAAAAGCCTAAAGTAAAGAATTTACAGATTTTTAGTTCCAAATGTTTTGTTCATCTTCCAACCCAGAAACGCCAGAAATTGGATAATACAGGAACAGAAGCAATATTTCTTGGATATGATGAAGAATCAAAAGCTTATCGTTGCTACAATTTAGCTTCACAAAAGGTGATAATCAGTTGAGATGTCAAGTTAAGTGTGGAAGCATATCAAGGGAAATGTGATGATTTAAATAGATCTGAAATCGACATAAATGTTGATTCCAAAGTTAAAATATCACATTGAGAAGTAGAAATTCAGGAGGAGAGTGATAAAGAAAATGATATTCGAAACGCACAAGCCACCCAAGCAGTCATACAAAGGCGGAGAAGGCCAAAGAGAAGATCAACGGGGGTCGTCATGCCTAATGAGGTTGATCCTGACAGACAGGAGTCCCTAGGCAGAGAGGATGACTACTCGAAGATGAATAATGAGGAGAGTGGTGGTGAGTTATCTGGCCATTCCTCACGTCTCAGTTCAGTGTCTGGAGGTAGCGGCGATGCTTCAGTCAGTAACAGCCGATCGGGAACACCTGCACACTCAGTCAAAGATGGCGGTGAAAACGGTGAACTTGATTACAAGAAGCTGTACGAGCAATCCTTAGCAGAGAATGATAGGCTGAGAGAGAAGCTTAAGAAGACTGAAGACGACCTACATGAGGCAAAGACACAATTAGAGAAAGTTTCTGTTGCTAATGTAAAGAATTCCTCAGAGATGGAGAAACGAGAAAGGAGAGCAATGCAAAGGAAACTTTCGGAAATGGAAGAGGAGTTAAAGTTCATGCTAGAAGATGTTCGAAGTAAAAGTGGTCCTAGTGAAAGTACTGCAGCTTATATCAGAAGGCCAGTGGGAAGTGCAAGTACGCCTGTCAGACCGTCCTCAGCACCTGTGAAAGCCTCCATACCTGACGCATCTGTTACGTTAGCTCTCCATCGGCAAACAAAGCCTCCTGATGATAAAGATCAGGATAGAGAAAAATGAAAGGTTGTGTAAACGAGGAGGAGTGTTGGTTATTCTGTAATCGTTTATACAACTTTTGTGTTTTGTTTTTGTAGCTTAGCAACTCTGTTCTTCTGATAGCTTGCCCATGTAACGGCGAAAGTGTTAAATTAAATATCCAGTTATCTTAATTGTGTCGTATCTTTTATACATATTAAAGCTTCCAGTCCGAGAGAATACAAACAACAGTTGTAACAAACCAGTAACAATTATTGCAATGCTATGACAATCAAGGTCAGTATGCTTCGACGCCTTGTTGGGTAGTACATTACAACAGTTCATATGGTGATGTCAGTAAGGTTTGTCTGTTATATCCTTGTGGTTATGTTCACAGGTGAATTGAGCTTTTCACTTTGACAGTAATTCTTAATGTTGGCTATTGAATTTATGTATAATTTGAGGTTATTGTATTTCTTGATTATTTTTTTGGACATAGGTGTTTTTGATCAAATTGTATAAGCTTTACGGCCGGTGTCATTAAATAGAAAATGATTATCAGTCATCGCTGAGACTAGCAGAGTACTACGGCCATGCCACTGAGGATGTTCGACCAGCTTCAAATGAAACATCTGGAAGATTTTCCACTCGACCATGGCCCAAAAACCCAGATAATCATTTTGTATTTATATGTGTTTTTATCATACATTCCCTAGTAAGTAACAAATACTAAATTCATACAAATTATGTAATGCAAACAGTGCTCAATATATTGAACTGCAGTAGAACCCCAGGAACTCTTCTTTCTTTCTTCTTTACATGATTACCCTCCCCTTATGTAGGACTTACACCACCTAAGACTTACAAGCCAATGCCTGTCGGGGAGCAGAGGAACTTACGGACCAGACAGTGAAGACCTGGAAGTAGGTGCTCAGCCCAGCATTAGGTATGATAGTGAGGAAGAGGATGATAGGAAATGCAGGCAAAATACATAAATGGAAATGTGATGCTGGTGCAATTAGTAGAATGAGTGGCGGGTGAACCTAGAGAAAACTCAGATGCCGCCTTGTCCACACGAATACCACATGCAGGTCCCTGGGATCGAACCCAGGCCCGTTGTGGTAGGCAAAGCCTAACCACTCAGCCATGGCGTTGCCACCCCAATAACTCGGCGTTCCATGTAACTCTACAACCTTTTTTTTAAATATATGTATATTCATTATGGTTAAACTTGGCTGTAAAAATGTCTATTATGTGCTATACGGTGTGAATGGTATAGGTAAATCTTAAATAGTATACTTTCACAACCTACCGCGTTCTCCCTCTTACTGACAAACGCACTGACCACATATTGACTTCAATTAGCATTGTGTTGAGTTGTTTGTGCCAGGGAGAATATCAAACGAGAAAAGACAATGTAACATAACAATGGAAATTAAATTGTATGTTAAACAGACTGGACAAGCAGGAACATTTTAATATGTAATACATTTTAGAATGTTGTACTTTTGTTTTCCGGCTGGCCCCATAGTACAGTTGGTAGAGCACCAAGGGGTCCCAGGTTCAATTCCCGCAGGGGGGTAGGAATTTTTCTCCAGCCAAGATTATTCCTCATCCTGCCCTGAGTCTGGAAGTATAATGGTGGCACCGTGGCTGAGTGGTTAGACAGCTTGCCTACCACCTAGGCAGTCCCATATGTGGTATTCGTGGTGGACGAAGCGGTGTCTGGGCGGGTTTTCTCCTCTTTCCCCCACCATTCATTCCACCAGTTGTTCCATTATCACCTTTCCAATTATCCATTTCGCCTGCATTTCATATCATCTTCCATACTATCACACCTGGTGCTTGGCTGACGACCTGCTTCCAGGTCTTCACTCTGTCTGGTCCAGAGGTCCCTCTGCTCCCTGACAGGTGTCTGACCCTAGGTGCTGGCTTGTAAGTCCTAGGGGGTGTAAGTCGTACATAAGGGGAGGGTAATCAGGGAAAGAATAATACTTTTGTTTCCTATATTGTGCTAGAATATGTATTTATGTAATTTGCTGTATTATGTTATGACTTGTGAATAACAGAGTAGGTTGAGTTATCGGGATTCTACTGTATTAAAAATTCATAGTAACTCTAACTCTTATTTATTTATGCCAACATGTGGTTTATTGGAAAAATACAAACTGGTTTGAGAATTCAATGTCATTCTGGCAGGTTGTCACAGTAGCTTAATGATTAGAGCACCCGCCTGGTAAGCGGAAGGTCTGTGGTTCAAATCCCAGCTGTGGCATTGAATTTTTAAGTTCCAATTCTACCTCTCAAATCATAGTAACTCATTTGAATAATGTCTCAATAATCAAAATATGTAATGGATGTATATTTGAGGACTTATTTAAACTGTTACATTCTTCAAACACTTACTTAATCATTGCCAGAATATTGTAGCACTTTTCCAAGATTCACACAGAATTTTACTATTGTTCTATTGCTGGATCCATTGTGAGAGTGCCATACACCACAGAGTATTGCAAAAACAATTGTGACATGTAAGTAATGGGGTCAGTTGCCAAAAATTCAAAATTTGAGTTCTTGGTAAAATACTGCTGTAAACACTACCCAATAACATATTCTCATTCAAGCACCTGAGCAGCAGGAAACAGTGTTCATAACTGTCAGAACATGGTGCTCATGTCAAACACCAATGCGGAAGTTAAAATGAGTAGTGCACCAGAAAGTGACATTGGCACTCATTATTGTGAATGGTTAATTATTGAAGTAGTTCTATGAGTTACGTGTAATAATAATATAGCATTGTTTAAGTGGTTGTTATAGATAAATATAACATACATAGTATTGCAAAATGGAAAGGAAAATTGTGTCAAAACAGAGGAAGGTACATACCTGAAGTGAAAGGAAGGAGCTACATAGCAAAGAAAAGAAATAATTCAAAAAGACAATGTTGTGGTTTCCAGCTAAAGAGGTTCCCAAGCACCAAGTATCTTTTATAATAACTTGTATGATCAATATAAATTATTTTAAAGTTTATTAATGCTTTTAATTGCTGAAAAGAATGTCATGTTGACAAAAATCGTATTGTCTGACTGTGAAATTGAGGTGAACTACTAACATGGAATGATTTGCTTTCTTCCATAGACCTAGGTATGTTGAAATAGTAATATTAATATTGCTTTTTTCCCCTTATTTCAAAAGCACAGTGGATCGGACTGACAGCTGAAAGGGTGGAGGTACTGCAGGTTCGGTCAACTCCAAATAAAATTTAAATCTTGAAGAATAGTGTAAAATGTTTGATGTTCAACAATTGCAGTTGTAAACACTACACTGGAACTAAGCTGCCTGAAGAAAAGAGAAGGGATGTATCTGAAATGATTCCATATTTGAAAGAGAAGAATAAGCTTTTTATGAGAAACTTGTAATACAAAGTGAAAATGGGCATGAAGACATTTGTATCATGTTAAAGGCATTGGATACAAAATTTTAGTTTTTTTCAACTTTGGTATTATTTTGCTCTTAAACCTACTTATAGTAGAAGCACGTATATAATAAGAAACTTGTATAGTTTTTATGTTTGTGTAGCTTTCTCCAACTTTTAAATTACTTTCGAATTAGTGCTGTGAACATTTTGTTGATTATCTCTAAATCAGTTTTTTGGCACTTGACCCATTACTTTATGTGCCACAATTGTAAGATCTCGAAGCACCCACTCAGTTGTGTGAAACTCTGCTCACTGACTCATCAGATATGCTAGTGTTACCACTTCGTTCCAGAATGCTACTGCAGTGGTGCAGCACCAGTCTCTATTATTATGGATGCTATTTCATATATGCCTAAAATAAGAAATATATCCAGGATAGTAAAATTATCGTAATTATAAAATATTAATGCTTGGTTGCAAGATTGCACTTACAGATTTCGTTAGCGTTAAAGTGTTCATTTGCCTCCGAAATTAATTGCAAGATCAATTTATAATCCCAATCAATTATCACTGTAGGTTGAAAGTCGGATCTATAAACAGAGAATGGCTGCCATTATTGCTTTCATTGCATGGTTTTGTCATATTATGACATCCTCAGATACAAGTAAGCGAAAACTATTGCTGTATGCATTGTTATTGATTGATGTGTGTATAGAATTATACAGGGCTTCGTGTAGCCAAGATTCCCCTAGAGACAGGAATTCCAGTGATA
This sequence comes from Tenodera sinensis, assembly GCA_030765045.1. Lineage (NCBI taxonomy): Eukaryota > Metazoa > Arthropoda > Insecta > Mantodea > Mantidae > Tenodera > Tenodera sinensis. The sequence continues at coordinate 38,594,390 of CM060963.1, forward strand.
GCACTGGCTGCTGCGATTGTATGGTTATAATGTTCAGCAAAATAAAAAATCTGATAGGTATGTAATTCATGAGAGGTAATGCAGGTAAGCAGCAGTACCAATGTTATCTCGAGTGTTAGACACTGCCACAGTGTAGAGAAACTTGTCGATAACCCTTAGTTCTATGCCGGGAAGTGTTGTATTTCTATTTTCTTCTTCATTATAAAATCTTTGTCTTGACAGAGGTTATATTGGATCTGAATGCATTTCGTTTAAGGTTGTGTATGTGCTGGAAACCCTTTTTCGTCACAAAATACTTTTTACCAGTATTTTTAGCAGTGGTGCATGTTTCCAATTTTGAAGCTGCTGTATCCAATGCTAGAAAATGAAGAGCTGCTTCTATTCGCTATCTCTTTGTTTATGTGACTCGCTAATCATGTTTACGTCACCCCACTGCCAGAGCTGCCAGCGTATTTTAGTGAATCCTGGGTAGGTGCAAAGTTATCCTGAGTTAATAAGCTAGTGGTTTAAGAACATAATGTTGCGTCATTGAAGCCACCCACTGTACCCTTTAAATGATTTCACTTTTTCAAGCATATACTTATAACCGTAACTATCACATCCTGATGAATTATTGTGAATTACACTTGTATTACTACAAGTGTTGCATTAAGGGAATGCACCAATATAATTCTACGTATTCACAAATGATATTGAGTTTTGACTGCTATACTTATTTAAATGGCTTTACTGCTTTATTTCAAGTATCTACATACATATGTATTAAGTAGAACTACCACATCGCGAGGGTGAATTATTGTCAATTACGTGTATTACTACAAGTTGTGCAATAAATGGTTGCAATGTAATGCTACATATTTGTGATATGAAGTGTTTTAGCAAAATACGAAATCAACCTGCATTTCTACCAAGACCAAGGAATTTTAGATATAGGTTCAATCCCTTTCAGGAATATGACATAGAATTTAATGTTATATCTAAGTTCTAACAAATTTCTTCATGGGTATCTTGCACGTGGTAGAATTGCAGAGTGAAAAACTGACTGCATGAACCATGTAGATCATATGTATGTATGTCCATGTTGCCACAAAATCAGCTGTTGTTACACGGAACCAACCATTTGTGGATAACCTTTTTTTATTACACAACAGGAGCCTTCCAGAATGTGATAGATCATATTCATGTTTACAAATGTACAATATCAAATAATTAAAAACATGTGAGCCCCAGCATTGCCGAATGAGGTTACAATACATAAATTGGCTCACGGTCAAGGCAATTATTTATGAATTGTGAGACAAGGGTTCTATGATTAGTAATTTCTCCAATGTTATCAGTGTTGTAAACTACAGTGACACGAAAATTCAAAGGCCTGGTGAAATGTTCAGAAACAGGACAAGTTACTTTCTTACTAATTAATTACTTTTATAATGAAGTCCAAGCGATCTCCATTCCGAGGACATAGTTCCACTTTGCCAACTTTCTTAGTTTAATTTGTAACTGTGTCCATGACTTTATTGTATACTATTCTTATTTTCTGAAATTTATGTTGACAGTGTTCCTTTAAGTGAAAAGTTTACTTCTATTCCTTTTGTTCTACATTTTGACTTGCAGGAAACACGAAACGACTTTATCAGCAAAATTAGAAGTACAATCCTGAACGCGTGGCAGTTGTTTGTTGCAATGACATGGGTGGTTAAGATAGCTATATAGCAGACTACACCAGCTCTTGTTGCCTTGCATCTTCCCTTCTTGAAAACAAGAGTAGTTAACCGATCGTGTGTTATTCTTGCAACTGCCTGAAGTTTTAGATGCTTAGTTTACCCAGTAATTAACTAAAGAAGGGATTAGCTACTTACAGAGCAGTTTTCTTGCAATCCAGCATAAGTCTGCAGACCTTCAGCAATCAAATTTGTAAGATTGATGAAGGTATATCTTGTGTTCAATATCCTTACCCAATGAACATTGTGGCAGTATGAACATTGTGGCTTTATTCATTAGGAGGAAAGCTGAAATTGTATCTCCATATGATGACAAGATACCAGGAAATCCAATTGGGACGTTGCAGGAGATGTGTATGTCAAGGCGATGGCCTCCTCCCAGCTATGAAATGGTAAATGAAGAGGGTCTGCCTCATGAGAGACTCTTCACTATTGCCTGTGTTGTCTTCAAGCATCGTGAGACAGGTAAGTTATATTGTCTCTAGTTATCAGGTAGAAGCAAATGCTTACAAAATAATTACAATTATTGGTGTAATGATAACAAAAATAATTTTAAATGAATGTGTAGCCTGCCAATTTAGGTTTCCCAGAGTACATTTTTATAGCTGTTAGATGTACAATATAGGAAAAAATAATTGAAAATAAGTTATTCTGCCTCATCTCCACCTTCCAGAAATTAACTCTATTTCAGCAGGGTCAAACTTTTCAGCATTAGTGAAATTACAAAATTGGATTTTATAATGCACAAACATATTGCAAAAGAACATAGGTGCCCTGGTGTAAATAGTGGTATCTGACACTTAAGTATATCAAGATTATAATTGCACATTTTGTAGAGGTGACAGGAGCTTTGTGCACATTCAAATAGTTTTGAAAAAGGATGAGTGGCAGAGCAATACTATTTTCAAATTTTGGTATCTAGGACAGACATATTCAACCTGGGGTATGTGTACCCTCAGGATTACAAGAAGACTTCTTAAGGGATATGTAAAATTTAAAATATGCGTGCAATCAGTATGTGTTTCCTGAATGATCATAAATAATGAAAAATATTTCAATCTGAAAGATTTGTGAATGCATTTACCAAATGATTTATAATCTTTCAGAACTTAGTATATTTGTCACTGTTATGTGCAGGTTAGTTCCCTTTACTCAGTCTCACATCTCACTCTTTAGATTTGTGAATTGATTTTCAGATTATTACCATTGAATTTATTTTTATTATTGTCGTAGTGGACTACATATTTTAACTTTTGTTGTAAGATAGACAAATTCATTATATTGAGGAAAACCTAAGATCAGTGAAACAAATGATAGTGTTGAACCACTGACAGTGAAAAGTGCGACAATGCATGTTCCATCATGAGACAACAGTAAAAATATTGAACTTGAGCCATTTACAAGCAAAACCTGGGGAAAACCTGAGAAATGTGAAATACTACAGTGAATCTTACATTAAATATGGACTTTGTATCAAATATGTGGGATTTGCCATTTTCCCCTCAGTATAATTTGCAACCAAGCTCTGTTGAATAATGGTGATTATAGACTGTCAGTCAAATTTTTCAGGTGCAAAGGAGGACATTTGGATAAAGTTAAAAAGTTATAGACAATTTGATGAAGGCAACAAATGAAAAACACACAAACTTACAGAGGTGTCCAAAATTCCCCAAGAGTGAGTAAAATCTAGTAATAGATTAGTAATGTAACAAAGGACTAACACCAGTTCACTTATCTAAAGTAAGAGCGAATTAGAAACCAAAAACTTCACTTAGTATTATTGCAAGATCTCATGCAGCTTCTCAAATCTTTGAGAATGAGTTGGAGTCAACTTGAAACGTGTTAGCTGCATAAGATCTTACAATATTACTAAGATAAGTGAAGCTTTTAGTTTCTAATTTGTTCTTACTTTAGGTTCTTGTTGCTTCACTGTTAATAGCTTCATTATTTCCTTATTTAAACAGTTCACTTGCTAACTCAATGTGACTGTTACACAACTCATTCACTTGCTGTCCACACTCTTATTTAACATCGCGACAGTTACCAGAATGTTCTCATTCATGCTGGAATTGCAGTCTTAGCGATTTCTAGTAGCTTTGAATAGAACCCAGAGTCAATTCTTGGAACTACGCGTTTATGGTTCCTGCTGTCTGTGTGTGCCCTTGGAATCTGCGCAATATGATGTCTGTCCAGTAACAAACTCAAATTCACGAACAGTAGGCTACTAATTCTGGTGAAATTAAAAAGATAGAATGTTATACAATGACAATGAGCCATTGTCAGTTGTATTATTGTGGGCTGCTTTATAGCGGTAAAGCAAGAGAAAGAGGATTTGTCATACACAATCATTTTCCATTGTTGTAGGTGTGCTTTCAACTCCCGTGCAGTGTTTACTAAGTTAGGTTTACTTTTCACATGTTCACAGCAAGCTGAGGAGATGTTAATTAAAAGTCAAATATTTTATATTGATTAAAATCATATAGAGTAAAATGGAAGGAAACTTAAAAGAAAAAATCTGATGTGTTGCACTCACATGACTTTCTCTACTCTTCTACTAGCCATTCTTACAAACTCTTATTCCTATATCTTCGTATTAGTTGAGATAAACATTTGTACAAATTATCTTATTGCCTATTTCCTTGTAGGTACAATGGGAATACAGTAGGCTTTGAGCAATTGTCAAATCTTTTAAAGCTTTGAGATCCTGTTTTCTTTGCACGTTTAACATATAAAACATGAACAATGATGTTCCATTGCATCAAAGTTCTAAGTTTTCCAAAACTGACACACAAAACAAGGAATATCTCTGAAATGGTTCACTCTACAAAAAAATTTATTGAGACATAAATTGTGTATTTTAGCAAGATCTACATTCTTGTATAGTAGAACACAACTGCAGAACATTTAGTGGCAGTGTGAAAATGATATCTCTGCTTAAATTTCATACAATAAAAAACTATTTATTTCTGATTAAAAATACAGTTAAACTGTGGTTAATAGACAGTGCGACTAAGTATCTTTCAGAAGTGGGCAACTTTACAAAAGTAAGCCATTTTGTGAATTGTGATTTTGAAGTGTAAGTATAACCACTTTGTGCTTTCCAATGAATCAGTGATTTTGAACTTGAACCAGCTGGATTACATCTTCAGAATTTTGTGGTAGAAAGTGTACAGGGGTCACTAGATAAGTACTGAGACATGAAACATTGACCCCCTCTAGGGAAAGCATTTATGTACTGTAGAAATTGCTAGTGTTACCATGGTAGCAGACAGAGTTGTGTCATTTGTTTTTGTGCATTTTATATTTTGAGTATAGAAAGTGTGAATGTTCGTGCATGTGCAATGGAGATTTAGAGAGAACATTTTTGTATAATGGTTTTGCATGATTGATTAGATCTTCTCTGGTTAGCAACCGTGTAATACAATAGAACCCTGCAAATCCAAAATTCCAGATAATCTGAACTCAAATTTCATAATGTTTAAGCACTTCCAGTTTTTCTTTTAAGGTACAGGAACCATGTTTTCATTTGATTGACATAGTGCACGGTATAAGGCAAGCAAGTACCTGTTTTGTATTAATTTTTGAGCGAAAAGCACAAATTACTGTAGAATGAGTGCTAACAATAGGGAAACAAATTGAACTACCTATTGCTTCACGTGTGGCTGCTCTAACCACTGAGCTGCCGTGACCAGCTTGCCAGTGTGACATTAAATTCCCCAACTGATGAAGCGGAAGATCGTGGTTCAGGTCCTGGTTATGGCATTGAATTTTTCAGTCCTGAATTTACCTCTCAAATATTGTACACTCACGGCTTGTGTGTTTAAAAATACCAGAAGCTAATTGGTTGGCATAAAAAATAACAATAACCATCTAAAGGTTATTTCAACCCGGGACATAAAGTACTTACGATTCTAAGTCGTCCTTGGGGTACTTATCGCAGATGTGAGATTACCTTGTGGTTTATTGGGAAAATACGAATTGGTTGGGGAATTTAATGTCCTGCTGGCGTGTTGACCATGGTGGCTCGGTGGTTGGAGTAGCCGCACATGACACAGAAAATCCGGGGTTCACATCCTGGCTATGGCATTGAATTTTTCAGTCCTTATTCTACCTCTCAAAAAGTTGCAGCTTATAAGGAGGGGTTAGCTGCAGTGCCAAAAAATGAGTGATATGGATGCTTCCAGAAGTAGTTCCAGAGGATAGAATGCTGCATATAGTGCCAGGAGGAATGTTTTGAGAAACTGGGATATACAAAACATTTCTATGAGTTTTCATTATTTGTGTCTCAGAATTTATCTAGCGACCTTTGTGTTTTCATAATACAGTTTTTAGAGACAGTGACAAAATTGTCTGTACAGAGGTAGTAATAAAATTAGAGCTTCACAAACTGCATGTTATATTTATTTATTATGGCAACAAAAAAACTTATGCATAGAATAAGAATACCTGATATACCAACTTTATGGACTTATAAGATCCCAAACTATTTCTCGGAGAAATTTTCTCTAAACTTCAGATGTTATTGTACCCAAAACTGCAGTGGTGGCTATTCAAGTGAAGCTATTGAAGCTTCACTTCCCCATTTTTTGTTGTATTAAACATCATATATGCCCCAGACACTGTAAGTTTGCACTTGACAGTTCGCATAGATTCACATCAAGTTGGCTATTCTGTGCTTGCGACATTGTCAATATTGCTAATACACAGTAGCAGACAATGTAGCTTTCTATCAGATCACAAAACCACATAATCAATGCACATAAGCTATGAACATAAAAGGACAATAAACTACTTTATTACTAATAATTGAAGGTAAATGCAGGTACTTTGTCACAGTGTCTGCGCATTGACCCACGTTTCATCCAACCGCACAATTTTGTGGAGGTCTTTGACTAGGATTTTATGCAAAAACACATTTCACGTCACTACTGTGTGTCTTTTCCAGCAGCACTTTTCGTCCATTTACCTTTTTATATTGGAAGTCAATCTATCTCAACACCACTTTCTGTGATGTTTTGCCTCCAGTGAAAAGTAATTTCCATACAGTTGGGTACCCCTTTCTGCTATAATAGGCATAAATATACCTACGAATGGCGTCTATTTCAAACGCATCAAGCTCCATGACCGGATGAATGTGGTTTCTTTTGTTCCTTGGAGTTGAAAAAAAATACCTGCTGCATTCCAGACGGTTCAGCAACCTTGTCTTCCATTTGTTGAAGTACTGCTCTCTTGCTGATTACGGTTCTTCTGCTTAATCCAAGTGTTCTTGCAGTCTGTTCTATAACTTTATCAGCAGGAATAGAGGGATACCCATGAATATCCATGTATTCCTTCTCTTTTTCCTAAAATTCCTTTGTTCTTCTTAATAACTCCAATGCTTGGGTATTCAGTGGTATACCTTGATGTATAGAATTTTCACTTTGTGAATAACTCGGCAAACGATGTCTCTTCTGAGATACCGTGTTGCTCGTTAAATTTTGTGTATATAAAACAATTTATATAAATATATAAATTTATATAAATATATAAATTTATATAAATATATAAATTGCCTATTTTGATGTTCCATATATTGTAATTGCCCAGCTCTAGAGCAGATCAACAGAACACCAGTAAAAGTAATCTTTCAGTATATCACTTGTAATAGACGCAGGACATCAAATTATGGGAATCTGGGTTTAAATTTATAAAAGGATAATCGCCATGTGTTGGAAGTTCGGATCAATCAAAATTACTGTTTCATTTATCCCTGCCCACCACCCCCCCCCCCAAAAAAAAAAAAATAAAAAGAAATTGACGTAAACTGAGTGCTTTAATTAGATACACATTTTTTGTGTAGTAAGACTTTGTCTATCTCCTACAGTTTATCAGTTATACAAATGTGATTCAGAATGAAAAGAACTTCACAGGCTATTCCCCCAAAATTAAAGGTATACCTACTTTTGAATTGTCATGTAAATATCTTAACATTTGTCATTTTAATCAAAATATGAGTACAGTGGCCATTTTTGAGAAAATTAAAAATTAGGAATGTTTATCCATGTAAAAGTTAGTTTTGGATGGAGGGTTTCCATAAAGTCACACTCTTGGAGGTTACTGAACTTCAATACGAAATTTGGTTTTTAAAAGTGACTGCTTGGGTTTTGATGCTCACACTTACACACATACAGGCACACACACATAGACCTCTCTCTCTCTCTCTCTATTCAGAGAGGCTCAGAAGCTGTATTTCTGCTTTAATCACGATATTGAATTATTGGGCGGAATGCAATAATTCCTCTACTACACATTTAGTGGTTGAACTAAAAAATTACACAATATGTAGGGACTTGGATGCAGATATAAACAATTATAATCACTATTCTAAAGTAACAGCAGGTTGGAAACTAAAAACTTCACTTATAATGATATAATATATAATTATATATATAATAATTATAATTATGGATATAATTATAAATATAATTATAATATAATTATAATATAATATAATTATAATATAATTATAATATAATTATAATATAATTATAATTATAATATAATGAGAATGAGCTGGACACAGCTTGAAACCCCAGGGTTAGCAGCAAATCAATAAGATAAGTGAAGTTTTTGGTTTCTGATTTGTTGTTACTTTAGAATCTTGTTGCTTCACTGTTAATAGCTTCAATTTTTCCTTATTTAAATTATAATCACATTTAAAGAGAAAATGTAGACTTGCTTCCGCAGCATTTGCTTCCACAGCATTTGCTTCCAGAGGGAAATGAAACACGAAGGGGACCTTTTAACTAACAATCTGTATACATCCTAAGGTGTTGTCATCTTGCCTGCGTACGATAACGCTGAACATAATGTGAATGAGGTAATTGTGTTCCACTCTCATTACCGACGATAATGTAATCAAAGCGATACATAGAGTAAAATATTGTGCAAATCAAAACCGGGTCATAACTGAAGACTTTCGTATAAAACCGACCCTAAATTTAAATTTCCACGAAATGATACTTCTTCATCCGGTATAACTTTAATTTATGATAAAGACATATAATCTTGGAATTAGTCCCCACAGACTCACTCTTGGAATTAGTTATTGATAGTTTATATGTATAGATGTAAAGGATATCAGTATAACGGTGCAAACACACGAGTACAAATTATCTACTTCCATATATCAGTTGATACATACTATAAAATTAAGAAAATCACTGATGGAATTTAGAAAGTGTATGAACGTTATCGGTGGAATGCCAGGCGAATCTTAATTTCTATTCAATTTGCCAAATCTTTACTTACATTTTCGTTCTTTAAAATCAGTATCTCTATCATGTTTAACATGAATAAGTATATGTATAAGAGGTAGAACTGGAACTTAGAAATTCAATGCCGCAACTGGGGTTTGGGCCACGGGCCTTCCGCTTGCCGGGCGGACGCTCTAGCCGCTGAGCTGTTGTGACGGACTGCCAGAATGGCATTGGATTCTCGGGCCAGTTCGTGTTTCTCCTGGTGAGCCACGGGGGCGGTCTCGCATCGGAGACGGTTGCCCCAATGGTGACTTACTATTGCGGGTGCTTTGTGTCCCAGGATTAAGTAACCTTCACATGGTAATTATTATTTATTTAATTATTTATTTAATGTGTTTAAAAACACCAACAGTAAGTTTGTTGGCATAAATAAAAAGTATATGTATATTTAAATGTCTACTCAGGGGTCTCCGTCTAGGGGATATGTGAATAGCGACCACAAGGTACCCAAGCTGAGCAGAACATTACTTCCACTTCCTGGTGTTTTGCTCCTCACTGTAACTTTTCTATCTGACCTTACCTTGGTCATCTCTTGTTCTCTTCCGACCCCGATGCTATTAGGGTTACCGAGGGCTAGGGAGTCTTTATTTTTCCAACCTCTCCATTTCTCTAATTTCTCTATAAACTCTTAACCCCTAACATGCTGACCTGTCACGGCATGTAATACGTCCTCTGATTGGTAATCAGAGGATATGGTCGGTGAATTTATTTTGTTAATTCTCCCGGTCAGGTCGGTGAGACCCGTAAACCAACGACAGGTGTGGTCCTCCAGACATTCTGGGGGTTGCGAGAGAGCGATGTGACCGCCAAAACATAAAAATATGGTGCTCTCTAAAAATCGGTTACTATACTGCTATTGCTCTATCAATATATTAAATATTGGAGAGCAAGAGGATTAATGGCTTCATTGTCAGAAATCCAGCATTAGCTAACAACAACATTCTTGTATAGTATGATTTGGTCTATCTCTTAACGGTTTACCAGTTATGCAAAAGTCGTCCAGAGTAGATATGACTACAGGGGCTATAGCCAGAAAATTCAAGATATACATTTCACTTGTCATAAAAATATCTCAAACATATGGCATTTTAATCAAAATCGTTAGAGCCGTTTTCAAGAAAATCAAAATTTTCGAAAAATTTTCCATGTGAAGGATGGGGCTATTTTCTTCAAAATCTTCATGTCGCATCCTTGAAACACATTAAACTTAAATACCAACTTTGGTTTTTAACGGACTTTTCGTTTTTGAGTTATGCTGCCCACAGACTGGCACACATCACACCGCACCCCGCACCACACCACACCACACTGCACCGCACCCCACCACGCCACACCACACCCCACCCCACCCCACCGCACCCCACCACGCCACACCCACACACCACCACCCACCAACCACACACACACCACGCCATGCCACCCCATCCCACCCCACACCCCACCTAACGACCTTTTTCTAAAAATGCTTTTTTTTTTTTTTTTTGATTCAGGGGGTCTCAAAACATATATTTCCGGTGAAATCTCAACATCAAATTTTTGGGTGGAATACAATATTTCCCCTACTTACCAGTAGAGAAAGTTGTTGTTTTCTAGTGCCTTGCATCTGGCAATGAAGCCATTATCATTCGTGCTTTCCAATACCTTTGAGCTGTAGTTTCTTCTGATCTTAATGCTTCACAGGTCTTCAAGTGGTCAGTAGAGAAAGTAAAAATGGAGAAAAGGAGATTATGGGCATGGTTAGGGGAGAAAGGGATAAAGGTACCCAAAAAGGGGAAAAAGGTGCATGAAAAATTTCCTCTTTTGGCAACTAGAAATAAACTTCACATGGTGGTATCTTTCCGAAGAGCTTAAATTTACCCAAAGAAAAAAGGTGCCTAACAATTTTAACCCTGGTGATGACAGCTAGATACACATGCAAAAAATGGGGGACTATTAGCTAACAACAACAACATGCAAAAAATGTTGGAGGTTTTGTAGGCCTATGAAAATTAACCAGTCATCATTACTATGGATCCAAATGCATAATCTGATGGTGGAGTAAGAACATAAATGAAAGAGGAGAATGACTATAGGAGTTTTCATGTTATGAAGGCACAATGGCTCTTATGGAGCATTTCCACGTATGTTGTGCCACTGCGATTACCATGGTTTTGCTAGTTAATTCCTGAACCACTGTTCAAATCTATCGCTGTCCATTTCATCGTGATAATCAGCAGAACATTTTTTGGCTAAGAAAACAAGTTTTGCATCCTGTGCAAATCGTACCATCGGCATGCAATATTACAAATCGTGGTCCGCGAACAGAGGTGATTTAAGACCAGCGGATAACCCAGCCAAAAGCGCTTCTTTAGGAGTTTTTGTAGTCCTATCCTTCCAAACTTTTGATACAGTGTGTTCTACATTTACCCAACTTTCATCAAGGTACACGATTTTCCTTACCTCTTTGCTGAATTGTTTTGTTTTCCATAAACAGGAATGTCGCCACACTATATCATTTGTCTCAATCATAAACGATTTATTTCCTCTCTTTTCAAAATGAAATCCCATTTCCTCCCTAAGTTATAAAAGGTTGAATATTTAGAATTTGGCAAGTCCTCATCCTCATTGATTTTTTTCAACACGGTCAGAATTGTAGAGGGAATACTTTGAAATAGAAATTCATGAAATTTGTGCCATTTTTGCGTTCAAAATATATTTTATCTTCCTGCTGGTTTTCCATGTATGCCGCGGTGTAGTGATGGGACCCTCTTTACATTCTTTTCTTAATATAAAAAATGTAGGCCTACTTACACCAGTCACCTTATGAAGCTCACTAACAATAAACGAGTCACTGTGTCCGGGGTATTTTTTGTTTCAATAATCATACACTCCAAGAATTGTTTTTCGCTTGCCACTTTTAATAATTTTGCCTTTTTTTTTTTTTTTTTTTTTTTTCTGCGAGTCATTCCACACTGATCACTTAACTGCAAGAGAGCTTGTAAAACTCGCCTACGCCTCAGATTCTCAAAACTTATTGAAAACCTGCGCTGAAGTACAATGCCTTATCAGCCCTTCAACTGTCATACCACATCTGGTTTTCATCATCTCCAAGACACGAGGACCGACTTTTGTCCGTGTTGTGCTTTGTGCACCGCAATCATTTGCCTTTAAATGGTGATTCATGGATACTTCAGTACTGGAGGCATTCTATATGTATATAAAAATAATTTCGTTATTTCCTTGACAACTTTGCCGCTGGAAGTTTTTACGTGGACTTACAGAACGAGAATTAGCCTGCGATGACATTTCCCTCTGTATAAACGAAGAATCTTAACACTTTGTTTTAATCTTTATTTTTTTAGAAAAATATGTTTAGACATATTGATATAGTCTAAATACCAACGTGGCTTATAAAAGCAAGCGAATAATCCAGATTTTTTTTCATTGCAATTATTTCGATTTGAAACCATGTTTTGACATTCGGTGCGAGAAAGATGTTAAAAAATCTGTTTTCAACAAAATTTTAGATTTTATTATTTTAAAAACTATACAATTATATAAAAGGTTTATCCTCGCATTTGAGAACACGCACATTTGGCAACAGCACCCGTGATTCTTCCACATAAGAATAGCATGGTCCATAAGAGCCTGTTGTGCCCTCATGATGTGAAAATTCCTATAGAAGACTTTATTATCAGCAACCATCTTGAAGTACTAATAAACCTAACTACCTGTTCACATTCTCAAATCATGCAGAGACACAATAAAACATTAATATAACACTAGTCAGAGGGTAAATAAGATCCTTATATATAAAAATCGATTGCTGCACATTTGTCTGGCATAAACTGGAAAATCGCTCCACCGATTTGGATAATTTCTTTTTTGTTTTGTTTTGTTTTCTTGAATGCTGGTATGGTTTAGAAGGAAAAATGAAGATTGGGAAAAACCCAAAGGAAGAGGCAAAAATAGAAAAATTTGGAATCAGCAATCTTGTATGGGAATTGTCACTTCAGATTACTTTCAATATATGGCGTTTGTGTCAGACCTATTGTTTGACAGCTGCATCTATTAAATTTAAAATTGTTTTTCCATAAAAAAAAAGGTAGTGAATTTTGAGAATACTTTTGTTAAATTGAATTTAATTATATTTTGTGAAAATTCACTTTGATCAGCCATTCCATTAAGGTAAATTGACTTTACTGACTTAGAAATAAAGAAAAAATTCATTCAATTTTGTTTTAGCGATACTAGAGGAATTAGGGCAGGCTTAGACATAACCACAAAATGTGTTTTAGCAAAACTTGAGGAATTAGTTTGAGAACTTCAATTTTGTAAAGTTCTTAATGTAAATTTTCAACAAATTGAGTGACAGAAAACAATTCTGCGTCATTTTACAGTGTTCATTACAATGACAAAGAGAGGATGAGCTCACATAGGTCAATGATTCCAAAGGATATGCCATTGATTTCAAACGGCTGCAATTCCCTCTGCATCTGACCTTCGCTATGACCATCAACAAATCACACGTCCAGTCGAAAGTTTGCGAAATTAACTTGGAGTTTCCATGTTTCATACATGGACAACTGTATTTTGCATGTTGGAAAGCCATCATCTTCGTTTATTTACACACAGGAAAAGAAAATGGAAAACACAGTCTACCAGAAAGCTTTACATTGAATGTTAATTGTATTTATCTTTCATGTAAATAAAAGACATTAAATTTATTTGAAATACAAATTTCATTTATTAATGAGCTGCTCGGGTTATCATCCGTGTGATGTTGATAAAGTTGTTAAAGCTTTTGGCTATCTTCACACTGTAGCCTATTTCAGGAAATGATGCGTTTCCCTTTGTCCAGGTGAGGTATGTATTCTCCGAGCGAATGGGCTTGACGCTGTGCAATAGGAACCTGCACTGTCTGATTGGGCCAGTGGAGAAGTGCTGGCAATACGTGCATCATTCCAAGTCAAACCAACCAAAAAATAATTAATCTCAACCTGACCATCTTGGATTTTGATGAAACTTTAAGGAGTTTTGTTTGGCACTATTCTATATCTTTAATAATTCCAGTTCTATTAAACGTAGAGAAATGTTTCGTATGTCATTTTAAAGATAATTTCATAGGTTTTAATCTGATATGTTATTTGACTATTTTTGAAAAAAGAAATTAAATTAAAATTTCAATTGTAACTTAACAATATAAAAAAAATTGTTTTTTGTTTAAATTGAAATTTATATGAGTTTGCTATTGTTTAAAGCTATAAACTGTAAAAATTTCACAATGTGATCAGGAGTTATGACAGAAAACTGAATACTGTATGTTAAAATGTTATTTCATGCACAAAACTAGGCACAATCCAAGGGAGTTCATTTTGTCTTCATAATTTTTAACTGGTTACTTAGTGTTTTTCAGCTCTGGTACAGTTTTAGAAGTCTGTGCTTGAATAGATTTGTGTAATGCAGAATGTAACATGTTTGATGATTCATTGCCACACATGACTCAGTGTTGGTATTGAGTTAGTCTTCACAAATTTGTCATCAGTGATGGTGTGATGATCAGAAGTGCTGTGCTTTGTAGAAGTGTCCCTTTTGCAATGGTAAAAGTGAGTATTTGTGTGTTTCATGTAGTGTAATTATACCCATATATGTATGTTAATTTAAAAATTAATAATTAAGAATATTTTAATTATTTTCCTTAATAATTTTTTGTTTGTTTAAATTGCATTGCATTTTTCTAAGCTCAGATTAAACTAAAAAAGAGGACTGAACAGAGTACTTGAACACATAAAATTGTGGTGTATTGCTGTAACCCACTAAAACAATTGGGTCACGATTATCACAGAAAAAATTTGTGAACTGTTAATGATATCTTAAGACATTACTAATGTAAAAAACTGTGATAAGATATGTGATGGATGCCGTAAAGCTGTACTTAAATTGTTATTAATTAATTTAAAAAGAAATGTTTCACTGAAAAGAAGTTCACTGAACCAATTTTTAATTGGTATTTCTTCAACAGCACTCAGGCTTCTGTTTATAGCTTCAAGCGCTTCTTGTTTTTCAGGAGTCAAAACTGGATTGATAGTAGGATGTTCACAAATGTCCTGAGATTCTGAACTGTCTGAACTTAGGTTGTGAACTGTTACAGTTTCTGACAATTTAAGTACAGCTTTACAGCATCCATCACGTATCTTATCACCATTTTTTACATTGGTAATGTGTCTTATGACATTATTGTTCACAGTTTTTTTCTGTGATAATCGTGACCCAATTTTTTTAGTGGGTTACAACGATATACCACAATTTTATGTGTTGAAATGCTCTGTGCAGTCATCTTTTTTAGTCTAATATGAGCTTAGAAAAATGCAATGCGATTTAAACAAACAAAAAATTACTAAGGAAATAATTAAAATGTTCTTAACTATTGATTTTTAAATTAACATACATATATGGATATAATTACATATACATGGAACACACAACTTCTCACTTTTATCATTGCAAAAGGGACACTTCTACAAAGCACAGCACTTCTGATCATCACAACATCACTGATGACAAATTTGTGAAGACTAACTCAACACCAACACTAAGGCGTGTATGACAATGAGTCATCAAACATGTTACAACCTGCATTAGACAAGTCTATACAAGCAGACTTCTAAAACTGTACCAGAGCTGAAAAGATTTAAGTAACTAGTTAAAAATATGAAGACAAAATAAACTCCCTTGGATTGTGCCTAGTTTTGTGCATGAAATAACATTTTAACATAAAGTATTCAGTTTTTTGTCATAACTCACGAAATTTTCATGGTTTATAGCTTTAAAAATAGTAAACTCCCTTTGATTTTTCCTAGTTTTGTGCATGAAATAACATTTTAACATAAAATGTTTAGTTTTTTATCATAACTCCTGATCCCATTGTGAAATTTTCACAGTTTATAGCTTTAAACAATAGCAAACTCATATGTAAATTTCAATTTAAACAAAAAACACTATCAATTTTTTATATATATTTTTGAGTTATAATGCAATTTTAATTTAATTTCTTTTTCAAAAACAGTCAAATAACATATCAGATTAAAGGCTATGAAATAATCTTTAAAATGACGTGAAACATTTCTCTAGGTTTAACAGAACTGAAATGATTAAAGATACGATAGAACAGTGCCGAACAAAACTTATCATTATTCCCAAATTTCATTAATTAAATACTCGTAAATAGAAAACATTAATTTTTTTCTAGAAGTGTTTACATGCTTAGAACTTTAGGGGGAATGATTCCTGAAATTTTTCATTACAATCCAATAAGGTCAGGTTGAGTGACTGGTTGGTTTGGCTTGGAATGACGCATGTAAGCTATTTTCCCCAGTTCTCCAATGTTTGAGAATTTTTGTCCATGCTGTACTCAGGCCTAGACCATTGTCTCTCTTAAAATTGTTTGGCTCTAACGTGATTTAAATTGCTTCTTTAATAAGCCTGTCATAATATTGATCATTACAGTGTAAAGCTGTGGCCTCATCAAATAAAATCCTGTGGTCATCGTCCAAGCTGTGCTGGGCCACTGCTGACTTCTCTAGTTGGAGCAGTCTGAAGTTTCTTTTATGTTCTGCACATCTCTCTTTAGTCGTGCAGCCTGTCTGCCCTATATGTCTAGCCACATTGGCATGGGATCTTCTATATGCCGGGAGTTTAATCCGAGGTTGTCCTTCACTGGTCTCATAGAAGGGAATGAAGGCCTTTCCTTGGGAATTTTGATCTTCCTCTGTGTTGTGGTTTTCATGGTGTGGTTCCTGTTGTTCATGGCTTTCTGATGTGCGTGATAAATGTCTTTGTGTACCCATTCTTCTTAAATGCGTTAACCAGGTGATTTATTTCTTGAGGTCTGTATTCTTCCTCTGCTATTCTGTAGGCTCAGTGGAACAGGATGGGGAGAATGGTTTTCTTCTGGGTCAGGTGGTGATGGCCATGTGCATCCAAGTAATCTGTGTGTGTGGAATTTCTGTACACGCAGTATCCCAATGTGCCATTTTGCATTTTATGAATTTGAATGTCTAGGAGAGGAAGTAAGCCTTGGTTTTCAACCTCCATGGTGAACTTGATATTTCTGTGAATGCTGTTAATGTGTGAGAGAAACACTTGTAGCGCTCCCTCCCCATGTTGCCAGATAAATGTTATCCATGTACCAGTAAAACACCTCAGGCTTAAGTGGAGCAGACTGCAGGGCTTTGTGCTCAAAGTATTCCATGTAAAACTTTGCCACAGCGTGAGAAAGTGGAGAACCCATTGTCACACCATCCGCTTGTAGAATTCCTTGTATGGGGAATTGAGTGTCAGTTCAAAAAGTTTTACTTGTCTGGAAGAAACTGTTCAGCTGACATTTTGTGGAGGGAAACCTTAGTAAAAAGTGAAACCACATAGAAACTAAGAGGTCCGTCTAATCCACGTTCATTTAATAACCAAACAACACTCAAATCGTACACAATGCATCTAATATTACCGATCTCAATGAATTGGAGTTGGAAGTTGATTAGGATTGATAATCACTTATAAAGAGTTTCAATCAAATCAATTTTGGGTTCTATGAAGTTCACGAGGTCTAGTCAAAAATAAACATGGAGAGTTACTCAACAGTCACAGTGAGTGACCATAATCTAATATATTTTGATGTGGAGATAAAAGAATACCAGCAAGCAGTAGTTGGAGGCATGTTAGATATAGTATGAAAAATGCAAATTGAGGCAAGATTTTGAAATACCAGGGTATAATGTTTCTGATGATATACAAAAGCAATAAATTTAACAAACTCAGTTACACAAGTTATGGATAAAACACTACCTACAGTACGCCCAGTGGATCTCCGGCTTTGATGCTTCTTGAGGCCTGGCAACATGATGTTGAATATTAGAATATGGAGATAATTATGTCATTTACTGGAAAAAACCAACAATATAGTATTATATTAATTGAAATTGGCTATTTAAGTTCTGTCAACCCTATGTTGGTTTTTCTGCCATCGAATAAGCTAGCTTCTTTCAGAGAACATAGCAGCTTTTCACAAATAGGAAATTCCTTCCTTGTATACTAAAGATACACATGGTGTCTAATTGCATCTTTTTGAAATGCATCAAGTCTAGTTTTAGGGCTGTCTCTTGGCCTTGGTTTTCTGGGAGTAAGCAGAACTGCAAAGGGCATATTAAAATCAACTGGGTCATACTTCTAGTAGTGGTTTTTCCACTTTCAGTGTATCACAAACTCAATCATCTTGGTAAAAGCTAGAAGGAGTCCACCATTATCCCACGTCTTCAAAAAGTACTTAAGAAGCTTGAATATAAACTCGCAGCTTTGGCTCTTTTAACAACTGATTTTTTTCTTCAATTGTGACGAACCAGTAGCCATGTTGTTATAATAACAATGTGAGAAACACTAACATTGGAATTCACGCACCCACAAAATAGCGGGCAAACTTTACCTGCACAAACACCAAAGGAAATGAAACCACATGATACTCATAAATCAGAGTTGACAACACGGTGCTAGATTTGAAAGCCACGCCCAGCAGCTAGACTGCTGATTGGTGCCTGCAGAAAGTTCTAACATCCGGTGCAGTAGTCACTTCCAGTATTACCAATAGTAACGTACTGCCCATAACGGATGTAAAATGAATATTTAAATAGAACAGGTTGTAATGAAGCTGTTGCATGAAAATAAAATCAAACTTTGATTTCGGTGTCTTGAACTTAATTCACATTGCATAGTTTCATTCTTAAAATCATTATGAGAATCCATTATATGAAACTTATCACTATGCATTGGCAACTTTAACCTTCCCCCTCCAACTCAGTGCAACTGCAAATCTTCAGAGCCAGAGATCCACTGGCCGTACTGTAATGTTAGATATCAGACCAAGAACAATGTTGTGTGGAATGAGAAAGTGCAAAAGTTAAGAAGGAAGGTGAGGAAAGCAAGAAGGATTTATCAACATAGTGTGATAACAGGAGAAAGAGGGTGCAGCTTGAGAACATACCAACCAATAAAGCAAAAGTATAAAGAAGAATTGGAAAAACTAAGGAAAACGATGTGGTATAACTTTGTAGAGGAAATATTACAAGATACTGCATGGGGAACATCCTATAAATTAGTGATGCAGGAAATAGAAGCCCCAGAGTTTATCTCAACTATAGCAAAAAAAGAAATGGTGGAAAAACCAAAACATGCATGGAATCCATCGCCTACTTAATACAGAAGCTTTTTATCAGCTGCTGAAGATGATGGGAAGATACATAAAAAAAGGTAGAGGTTCAGTGAAAACGTAGAGAATAATGTTATACACCCATTTGATATATTGCAAGTTAACGTAGCAATTAGAGAAATGAAACAAAAAATGCCTGGTTCAGATAGGATCCAGGTGGAAATATTACAAAATTCAATAGATATGGTATTGCCATACTTATGCAAGTTATATAATAATTGGTTAGTGTCAGGAATAGTACCGTTCTGCTGGAAAAAAGCCAACGTCTTCATTTTGAAAAAATCTAAGGAAAAAGATTCCTCTGAACCTAAGTCATATAGAGCTATATGTCTATTGAACATCATGGGTAAAAGTTTTGAAAAACTACTACATAAAAGGATATGTGAGTATAGATTGTTATTAGGAGTAACAGAGAAACAGTACGGGTTTAGAAAAGGTAAATCTATAGAGGGTGCTTTACATTCTGCACTGTATACTCTGTTCATCAAGAGATTAGAGGAAACGTAAACAAAGCCACGTGCGTTTTGGCCACAGCGCGCCCTCTTGACGCTTTCACCGTGTAAATAGTCCCTTGAAGAAATACTGATACTAAGGTCTGACAGCTCACTTAATGTTTGCTAAAGCACGAACTAAGTGTACTAAGCATAGTTAAAGTGTAATAATACGCAGTTAAGTGAATCTGTAACCAGCCTAATTCACTCTGCGCGCACATTATTCAGTATGAAAAATGATATGGCGGAACAAGTGAGTTGTGAAACATAAGTACAGCAAACCGTTGCAAAGTGGTGGAAAGACAATATTGAACGTTCTGTGAGAAATATTCCGAACTTGCTATCGAAGACGTGATGAAATTAACATCCGAGTTTACCGGTGTGTCAGTTGCAAGTATTTACAGCACACGCAAAGAAGATCAACATGGGCAAAAAGCACCATGTGCCAGATAAATGGTGGATGTAGTTTGCGACGTATTTGTGAGATCTGCAATCCATCAAAAAGTTCACCAGTTCTTTGTTAACAATGAAACTCCACCTTAAACAAAGTGCTGTTGGCAGTTAACTCTGATCTCGATCTTCCAGATTTAAAACGAACTTCCCTCCACAAGCTGTTTCTGGAGATTGTGAGCAGGAAATGAAAAAGTGTTATTGTGGACATAGATGACGTAAGTAGCAGTTAATTTCCATGTGCTACATGTTATTTGGATCAAGTAAATATATTCTTTTAGTAGTGTAAAATGCATATTATACCTACGCGTAGCGGTAGGTAACTGTTGCATCATTGTGAATGCACGTGGCCGCGGAGTGATACAGACCGGTGCTTTGTTTATATCTCCTCTAATCTCTAGATGAACAGAGTATAGATGCAAAATATGTATTATATGTTTTTTTATATAGCAGATGCTTTTGATAATATGTGGTGGCCTCAACTCTTATTCAGTATCCTTAAGCAATGTCACTATCCAAAAATGTTATACAACTTAAATAAGGAAAAATTGAAGCTATTAACAGTGAAGCAACAAGATTCTAAAGTAAGATATGGCTTCGAGAATGAGCTGGACACAGCTTGAAACCCAGGGTTTATTAAACAGCAGCAAATCATACTAAGATAAGTGAAGTTTTTAGTTTCTAATTTGTTCTTACTTTAGAATGTTATACAACTGTTTTAAGGACTATTTTAAAGATAGAAGAGTTAATATTATTGGACGAGATCGTGTTATAACAAAGAAGATATCCAAAGGTTGTCCATAAGAATCAGTATGGGGCCTATTATTCTGGGTCATTCTTACAGAACCAATATTAGAACATCTTGACAGTTTAAATGAAGTTAAAGGAGTGATAGCTGTGCAACGATATCGTGGTAGTCATTGAGACAAATAACAGGATTGAAATAGAAAGAAGAACTCATGTAGCAATACAAAAACTGGAGGAATGATGTAAGAACTGAAAATTAGAAATTGCTCCATCCAAGGTGGCTTACATGATTATGAAGGGAATTACGAAGAGAAATCCTACAGTTAAAATAATCATACCATCAAAAGAGAGAAAGATTTTAGATATCTAGGTATACATACAGGTGAGCAGCAAGGCTGTGAAATACGTGCACAAAAAGGAGGCATAAAAGCTATGAATATCATGGTGAAATTAACTTCAGTAGTGTAAAAAAATTATAAAACCTCATTAGACACTATTAAAACTTACCATAGGCTAAAATTGATTAAAAATATTAGTAAAGTAAGATCACTACAGAGGAAATTTCTGCTGAGCAGCACTGGGACTATAAATACAACACCTACAATAGCCTTGTCTTGGTGATATGGCCAATGGATTTGTGTATAAAGCCAAGAGGTGCTAAATATTGGCTAAAGAAAGGAAATCAAGACAGTATAGAAAGATAGTAGGCACGAAGTGCAACAAGGTAAAAATTGGAAAAGAATTACTACTAAATTGTTAGCAAGAATTGGACAACATGAAAGAAGGAAGTTATGTGCTCAAAATATTTCCAAGCATCAAAGAATGCCTCAAACTAAAGGATCTAATACCAACTAAATGTCTAATTCATTATCTAACCATACATGATCCATATGATACCTATTTTAAGAAGATTAATAGAGTAACCAGTGATATATGTATACTCTGGTAAATGCATAATAAACGGATGGGTGACCTGCTCCTGCTCAGTGATATATGAGAGGAATGTAAAACAAGATACTCCAGAACATGTATTATTTGAATGTACATCATCAGTTAATAAAGAAGGGAAGAATGAAATGGAAAGGAAAGAATATTTGGAACACTTTTAGGAACGAGGATGCCAAAACTTTACAGTTAATGGTGGATGTGGTATTGACACACGCAATGAAAGAATATAGAATTAATGAAGAGTCAGGAACCACCGAAGAATGGACAGTAACAGCAGATAAGAGCAATGGATCTCAGGAGAGATCCTAGATTACAATCTCAAAGAACAAGAGATGGAGTACAACGAGAAGATCCAGGATATAGAAATACATCAGCATATGAGAATTGCCATAACGGAATTAGTGTTTTTCTTTCTTTTGTTCTATTTGTGTTATATTATTTTGTAGTTAATTTGTTCAGATCTGAAAAAAAAATTGGTATTGTATACAAAAGTGTAGTATAATATCCAGTGATGTTACAGTAGAAATAAAACCTGAGAAACACACGCTGCTCTAGGTACTGGTTCCTCTCTAGCACACCTTCGGGATTATCTGCAGCTGCCTGCCAGACTTGCAGAGCTCTTAGCGGACGACAAAACAGCGGTTGATAGAGTTTTTAAGTTTTTTGCGGAATGCAATATAAGTTTGAGAATTTAAAATTTTAATTATGTCTTTCGGCTTTTTGACATATTTATCAGCTTGTTTCATATCTGGCATTGCCACTGTTTTTTACTTTTTGTTTATATTTCTCTTGTTGAGTGAAATTTATATCTGGCTATTGCCATGAATCTTTTAATGGTGCTGATGACCTAGAAGTTGAGCACCCTTAAACCCACAAATCATCATCATCATCGAGGTACTGGGTGCCAGGGTAGCAATAATGTAGATTTCATTTTTATTTTATTTTTTTTAATCTGTAACGTAATTTCTGCATTTATTTAATGCATTTATTGCATAATCATTCTTTTTGCAGTATTTAATAAGCTATAAGTTTTATAATACATTTTAGATAGGTTATTTATGATTTGGATTAAGAATAACTCTTGGTGACGCCTAGAAGTGCAGACTGGAATGGAAAATTGTCTTGGGCGTACCAAAGGAAAAAGGTTGAAGACCACTGATTTGGGACACATTTCTCATACATAATGCTGTCTGCTGCCAAAGGACTGCCAGAAGAAAATATTGTTTTTGGATGTGGCAAAAATAATGTTGAAATATTGAAGCAGTGACTTTATAACAGTGATTTTGAGTTTGATGACTCAGATAAGGATCCAGACTATCTACCATATGTGGCAAATAATGAATCTTGTGTCACAAATACTGAGCCCAAGGTGACAAATAGTTAACCTGTTACATTATGCAAACAATGGTATCTGATCTATATACCACTTTGTACAACAAAGCACAAAGTTTGAGAGGTGGAATCAGAACTGAAAAATTCAGTGGCATAGCCGGAATTTGAACAACTGATCTTCTGCTTTGCGCACGGCTGCTCTAGCCATTGAGCTATCACATCTTGCAAGCATTACATTAAATTACCCAACCAATTCATTATTTTCCTGGTAGACCACAAGAGAATCTCACATCTGAGATAAATACCCCAAGGGCGACCTGCAATCGTAAGTACTTTGTCCCGGGTTTAAATAACCTTTAGTTACCAACGTTGCCCACACATGGCTTATGTGTATAAAAACACTAGCAGTAAGTTGGTTAGCATAAAAAATAAGTATGTTTATTATTGTTGCTGTCCTTGTCTTTTTTATTAGTGCACTGATATACCTATTAATTTTTTTTTTTTTTATTTTATTTATTTATTTTTTTTTTTAAATTTTTATTTCATACAACACATTTGAAAACCAAATTGAAAATCATGTAGACTGGTGTTTAGACAATTTCACAAGATATTTTCTGGTATTCCAGTTCCAAATAGACATACTGTCTGATGTGTGGTTAATAAGCAGGTTCAAATCCAACAGAAAGAATGTTATTATTTATTTATGCCAATAGACTTACTGCTGTGTTTTTAAATGCACAAGCCACGTGTGGGCAATGCAGCTGCATGGAAAGTGCAAGGTCTGTGGTTCAAACCTGGCTGTGACATTGAATTTTTCAGTTTTGATGCTACCTCTCAAGGAGAGACTATTGTTCATGAAGTACAACCTTGTGACAATGAGGAATGTCAGGAATCTCTAATTGCAAATGGGCATCACTTGTAACTAAGTATTCATCATAGTGCATGTTACTATTATTTATGAGTGTATAATGCAGGAAGGTGGGTAAAAAGCAGCTTGTGTACATACAATCTGGGCCAGGCCATGAAATGGTCACTCTATATTACCTACTAATGGTGCCTAAAATGTAAGCAAAGTAGGAGGTTCATTGATTAAATTTCTAGATGAAGAAAAGGAAAGAATAAACTAAATTCAGTCCAATTTAATTTAGCCTCACTAGTTTTGAAAATCAATAGCATTGTGTTGAGTGACATTTTCATTTTTCTTTAAGTTTGGTTATAATTTTGAATATGGGTTTCATTGCTTTGTGTTATAGGAACAGGAAAGTCTAAAAAGTTGGCAAAGAGACAGGCAGCTCATAAAATGTGGGAGAAACTGCAAGAAAACCCCATAGTGACATCGTCAATTCCGTCTGCCTTAGAGGAAGATGACGAGGTAATGTAGAACATTACAACTTTAAGACATTAGTGGTTTATGTACAATATAGTTGGCTACACACAGCAAAGCTTGAAGTTCTTCAGAGGCTCTAGAAAAAGCGGGTGTATGTGCGACAAACTTAGTGCCTGTGTTAGGAACAAAATCATAGGGAGCAGATTGAGTGCATATGGGGGTTGCAGCAGCAATTCATAATGCAATTTATGCAGTTCGGTGACAACACTGAATGAATGTGCTGGTACGTTTAATGGTGATACAGCAGTTTCTTATCTTCTTTCTTGGGAGTTTGAAAACAGTGTTGTAATGTTCAACTTAAACCAAAAAGGTAAGTCAGTTAATAACACTACACAACACTTATAATTTACCAGAACATGTTTTGGAGGCTGACTTTCCTCCATTATCGACCGGACATTGAATGGTTCTCCCTGGTGTGGATGGTGATGTTTCCTCTGAGGTCTCCGTGAACAGATCTTCATTTATTAAGGCTTCACGGGTGATCAGCTGTGTGAGGTTTAAAAACATTGAGCTTTCGGCCATTGTAGACTCCATGGTCTTCATCAGAATGAAAAATGACGGTTAGCTTTCCGCTCCCCATATATATCCAATGTTAGGTGGGAGGGGGTTGCGTTGCCCTGGCCAATGAGCGGGTGACGATTTGTGATTGGGCCTGCTGTTTCGGGCTGTTTGTCACAGGCCACAGTGTTTTCTCGAGGGTCAGTACTTGGTCCAGAATCACTGTAGTTGCTGTTGTGGATGATATACGCACGAAGACCTACACATGCATACGATAGAACAATTTATTAAAAAACTAGCCTTCGACTTATACAATAAGATCCCATCACACCACAATACACTCATCACTACACTTGGACAATACGAAACAACCATCGACAAACACATGAGATCACTATCCCTTTTTGACAGAAACTTAACCAACCCAGACATAGACGACGCCATAAACGACTACCTTGACAACCTGATACATTAAGCTAATCCACCGACTTTGCCTTTATGTTACAGACATACCACGTGACGTCCATCTCCCACAGTGCCCTACAAGACCTTGCGCTACCTAGCCAAGGCGGTCCCAGGGGAGAGGGCCCCCTCGGGAGTGGCACTGGCCCGCACCTGCACTTTAGGCAGACTGCCCGCCAAGTGTGCACTCCAGACGACCAGGCGACACCCGGAAACACAGACAAAGAAAGGAAAAAAAAAAAAAACACACACACACACACACAGACGCGGCACCCATCGAGGATGCCAAACACCGACGCGGCTCCCAATGTGGACGCCAAGCACAGACGGGGCTCCCACTAGGGACGCCTAACATAGAATAAGTAAAAGCAGTATAAAGTTGTTATAAGTAAAACTACGACAAATTTCATTTTCACTGTCACCTCAATCTCCCCAGGCTGTAGCCAGGACTTGATCATGACTGCAGCCCGGGATTTCATCGTTGACGCGCTTGCATGCACTGCATGCCAGCATGAAACATTGCGTCACTGACCGGGGTGCAAATGCGGGACCCGACTATCATACCCACAATCATTCACCAAATTCTCCCCTGCAAGACAGGGCATCTCTTCTGTAATTACCAGCTGTTACTGCCCCAGCAGGCAGCTCTCATTCATCACCATTGAACGCGCAGAAGCCCTAATACAGCTCTGCAATGAAATGTCTTCCGGTGGGGTTTTTTTAGTGAGTAGGCTGCCCGGGTTCGAAGCCAGGGTAGGAGTCTTACACTCGCATGCACGCATGCGGTAAGGGCGTAAGTAGCCTTTTTCCCCACCACAAAAAAAAAAAAAATATACGCTAAGGATAAGAAACAAAACCTTCGGGTGGAATTTTAAAAACTAAACATGCTCATTTCACTCATCCCTCACATCCATCTACACCTAATGATGCCAAATGGCTGAAACACAAAAAGAACACCATCAACTATCAAACACATCACCACTAATTACTACCAGGGGGCACTCAGGGCTTATTTCATGTTTGCCCTCCGGCACATCAGTAATACTCGCTGTTACTGCCACTGGCAGGCAGCTTCCATCTCTCACCACAGAATGCGCAGGTGTTTTATGCGGTACTGCAGCATAGAGGCCTTGACCTCAAGACTTCCGGTGGGGTTTTTTAGTGAGTAGGCTGCCCGGGTTTGAAGCCAGGGTAAGAGTCTTACACTCACATGCATGCATGCGGTTAGGGCGTAAGCAGCCTTTTTCCCCACCACAAAAAAAAAAAAAAAAAAAAAAAAAAAAAAAAAAAAAAAAAAGTGGATGTGTTTGATGGCTGTTGTCCAAGCAGGGCTTAGTTGAATCTTC
Organism: Tenodera sinensis; assembly: GCA_030765045.1. NCBI lineage: Eukaryota > Metazoa > Arthropoda > Insecta > Mantodea > Mantidae > Tenodera > Tenodera sinensis. The sequence continues at coordinate 38,621,304 of CM060963.1, forward strand.
ATTTTCAAAAATAGAAGCAGAGTATTCAATTTCGACATCCCCGAGAAGGATATCTTCAGCAAGTTCCTTGAACTACCAACAGAGGAGACTTTTTTTTTTTTTTGTGGTGGGGAAAAAGGCTACTTACGCCCTAACCGCATGCACGCATGCGAGTGTAAGACTCCTACCCGGGCAGCCTACTCACTAAAAAACCCCACCGGAAGAGTCCAGAGGTCGAAACCTCAGTGTTGCAGTACTGCAATAATGCACCTGCGCATTCAGTGGTAATGATGGAAGCTGCTTGCCAGAGGCAGTAACAGCGTGGTGATGCTGAAGGCCAGGAGACACTCATGACCTAAGCCCTGAGAGCCCCCTGGTAGCAGTCATTGGTGATAATGGTGAGTGGTGTGCTCGATTCTTGTGGTGAAATGAGATGATCATGATTGGTGAATGAATGAAGATGACTGAATCCTGGAGTGAAGTGGATTATTCTGGATATGCCGTACACTTCATGGAACGACACAGCTCCGTGCAGGGGCGGCCATCATGAATATGGAAGCCCGCTGACTTGGCTCTTGACGGTAGGAACTGCGGTGGTTGTTGTCGAGCTGGTGGTGGTTCCTTCGTGCGGCGAGTCTGAGTGGCGACCTCCCTGGTGGTGGTCGGGTTGGCAGTTGGGATCTCGAGCCGGCCAAGCGTCTGCTTAATTGGCTCGAGAGCCTCGGCGACGTTCCTGGAGATTGTGCCACTTGCTGCGGCGGAGATTGTGGCGAGCGTTTCTTCAATAGCAGCCAGGCGGGTGCTGACATTCAGTAGTTCCGTGTGGAGGTCCTGAATCCCATCCCGTAACTCCTGGCTGACTGCGGGGACTGGTGGTGCTGCCGGCGGTGTTGTAGTCTCTGGAGCTGGTTGAGTTGTGTTGGTGATTCGTGGTGCTGGTCGTTGCTGCTTGCGTTGTTGTGTGGAAGTGCTGGTCTCTTGTGAAGTTCGTCGTGTATGGAGAGGGCACTGTGCCTGGCCTGTATAATGGCCGAAGCCATTACAGGTGGCACAGTACCGGCGGCGGTGTCTCAGGTCGTGACCCTTGCACTGCGCTGTTAATGCCCGGGCACTGCAATAGTGGCACCGCGGGCTAGCAGAGCAGGTCTCGGCCTGGTGGCCGAACTGGCAGCAGCGGCGACATGGGACCAGGCGATCCGTTCTAGTAGCCTCAAAGCGCAGGCGTTGCCCTAACAAGGGCAGCCCTGCCGTCAAGGCAGCTTCCCGGTCGGCCTGGTCCGCAAACTCTAGCCGTACCATCATGTTAGGGCCGCGATCCGTATGAATTCTCGTGGCCCTGACGCTGGACTGCCACAGTTGCCTGGCGGCTGACAGCAGGTAGCGGCACGGAAAGTCCCGCGGAACTCCACACACTACTGCGCTATGCCGCCAGGAGGAAGCTGTGGGTGGCGGTGGCGGCGGCGTCGGCTGGTGGTGCTGGGTTGGCGGCGGTGTGTGCGCTGGCTCTGCCGCAACTACTCGTGGCGGAGACTCAGCCACGACTGGTGAGACTGGGCGGCTGGCTGAGAGCGGCTGTCGCTCTGACTTGGTGCGCTCTGGCGGTGAATCCGGCAAAGTTCTCTGCGGCGTGTCTGCTCGCGCCAAGACCGAAGTCTTTTGCACGGGTTTTGTGCTGGTCTTCGCTGTTTTCTTTTTCCCCATGTTGACGTTCTGTTTGAGCTGAAGATCAGGTCCGTCCAGTTCGTCCTCGGCGAAAAAAAGTTGGCGTGGTGGTGTTCGTCAGGAGACCTCAGAGGAAACATCACCATCCACTACAGGGAGAACCAGTCGATGTCCGGTTGATAGTGGAGGAAAATTCAACCTCTGAAACAAGTTCCGGTAAATTATAAGTAAGTGTTGTGTAGTGTTATTGACTTACCTTTTTGGTTTAAAAAAGCACTTTCTTCTTCACCAAATAGGGCTATGTCTCCAACTTCTTGTCAAATTGAGCCAATAACTCACTGTAGTATTGTCTAGTAATTGTTCTTCCTTTTTCCAAAAATCAATGAATATGACACCCACTCAGTGAGTATGACATCCTGTGTACCCCAAAAAATCATTCCCATCGATTTTCCTTTTTCCAAGAAATCAATATGACAGCCAGTCAATGACTATGACATTCTTTGCACTCCAATCATCACCTTTTTTTCTTTTTTTTTTTTTTGGTTGATGGGACAATCTTTGTGTTCTTTGGAACATGTTCACCAGACGCAACCAATTGTTTTGGTTGTTGCTTGGTTTCTGGAGTATAATGAATTATCGACGGTGATAAGTCAATGGAAATTTTCCTTCAAATTTTGCTTAAATAGCTCCAAACACAGCTTTAAGGTTGAAAGCTGCTCCAGTGTGAGCAAACGCAGCACCCATCAGTCCAACAATTTTTCATCTCCAACTTGACATGCAAAATATGAATTGCTGTTCCCATTGCTTCAGCTATGGCCTCTGCTACTTGGCAAACTTTCTTTCCATGATCTGCAAGAACTATATCTGGACTTTTTCAAATGAGTTCCTCAGTAAGCACATCTGCCCAGTGTCACTTTTGACACTCGTCAAAAACAGAAGTTTGACCACGCTTAAAGTTGTTGAACCAATGTCTAACTGTTGTCATAGATGGCGACAGGTCCCCATAAACAACATCCAATTTTGCTTTCATCTCCTTGCAAGTTTTCTCATCCAAAAGCACAAAAGTGAAGCAGTGAACGATACTGCACTTTTTCCATTTTAGCGAAGAAACATTGAACAACTAACTCCAATAACCACCAAATCAATGAATCAGTACCAACTTTTTTTTGGCAACATGTAACAAAGGACAGTACACGATGGCAAAATCATTTTGCTGTAGCAACACCAGCTATTTTGAAAAATGGCACTTGTTGGACCATCCTCATAAACAGTTAATAATAGAACAGAATTAGTTTATTGGTACTAATTTATACATCACAGTTTTGCCCACAAACTGGGATCCCAGTCGTTATCATTGGACAACCTATTACTGCTCTTAACATTTATATATTTGATTGAAAAGTACCAGCCTTCTTTCTTAATGTTTCTCTGACATGCTCAGTGTTTGCTCTCTTAGTCATTTTTCCAATTTTGCCCTTTTGCAACTCTTCTCCCTTGTTAACTTCTTCCCTCCCCCTAATTTAGACTGTAGTCCAGAATAAGATTAAGAATGATAAGTGTACCATCAATCCGTTATTCCTTTTAAGCAACTTTGGGTCATTGATAGGAATGCTTTCACCTCTTCTACTGGGACCACAGCAAGATACTGTATTTGTCTCAGGAGTTCAGCTATGACGTTGTGGTTGATACAGGAGAACCTGAGATAACGCACTGTTCTTCCTCTCACTCTGACGTTTTACATTCTGCTTCAAAAGTGACTTATCTTTTCTTTCCTGGGACCATAAATATTATGCGAAAGAGCATCACTAATACATTAGATTACTGCATCAGACAAAGCAATTCTGACCATACTTTCAGTAAGATCACTGATGAATTATGTTTATTGGAGACTCAAGAAACCATGTGATATAATATTGTAGCAAGACTGGCAATGCTTGCAGTTCAACTGCCTTGTAGACATTAATTTGAACTGCTGGTATTACATTGTACCAAGAAGCTCCCCACTCGGTGGTGATTCATGGATAAAGACATTCTCCTGAGTGAATGACAGGACATCCTACTTTCCATTTGGATTGCAGCTTCATTACTGTCACTTTAAATATTTATTTATTTTTACAATTTTCAAAACATGTAAGATTTTCTGCTCCTTGACCCTCTTCACATGAGCTCAACCAGGAGCAGTAATAGACTGATGCCCATGGACAAATACTTTTACACTGATAATTAGCGGAATATACCTGTTATCAAAACTATTTGACATTATGGGGTATTTATCAGGGTGGAAGCCTCTTTTTAAATTTTGAGTACTCATACAAATTTTTACCAAGAGATGAAAATTGTTTAGTTCAATTTCTTGAGTCACTTTGAGACACTTTTTTACACTTGCCTTCACTTTAAAATGTTTCAGTTTTTCCAACATTTTAAAGTAAGGGTGAGTGCACAAAAGTTACTCAAAAAATCAAACTCATATATGAAGAACATTTCACTGTTAATAGTGCTTCTATTTTTAATATTTATATATGAATGTTTGATGCTCCTAGGGGTTAATATTTGATCATATAAACATATAAAGATTATACATAACATTCTGTGAGGGGTCAGAAATTTTGCCCTGGCATCATCCCCCCAAAAGAGCGAAAATACAAAAAATAAACTAATAAACATATAAATATGAAAGTTTTACTTTGAATAAATAATATACTAACATGGAATGCGCACCACAGTGGAAAAGAGCATTTTGTTGTGCTTGCATAGGTAGCTATTTGAGATGGTATATTTTTCAGAAATTTAAATGGTTTTGGCCCAAAGTGGTATTTTTGTGACACATTAGAGTGTTAATCTGCCACTATAATATTGTCCAGCCACTCCTATAACCACGTTCCCTCCATGTTGCTAGTGTAAAGCCAACCCATGGAAACATCTCCATGTATAACTTAGCCAAAACTAGCATTAGTTTTGGAGAAGTATATCACCTCAAACAGCTACTTGGATAACCCCAAAAAAATCTTGATCCTGAATTAGTTATTTGTTTCCTTGAGTAATATTAGTTTTTCTCATAGTAAGCATAAAATTGATGGAAGTTATGTTTGAATCTTAACTGTTTTTATAATTGACCAATCTAAGGTTGTCTTTTTTTCTTAGCAGATGAGTTGGGCAGATAAAAAGCTGAGTGTAGATGAAAATTTCCTATTTATATCTGTTTATGGGTAGACTATTGATTTCATTAGACATCTTTAGCATTACCTCAAAAACTTTTCTGGTTGCCTGAAAGTTAATAACCAGAGGTTAATAATACCAGATAAGAGAATTTTTGCAACAGCGCCAGAGAATGTAAATTATATAGCTTTTTATCATAATCCTTCATAAACTCTGGAATGTTCTTACTATAAGCCATGCATTTATTGATTTCCTTTTTTTATGTGAGGTAAATTGGAGTTCATGAGTGACCAAAATTTTGGTGGTCCCAGATTAGGTCTAAGTACTGTACTAAGTGCAGAGCATGGATTGGAAACATTTTAATTCCCAGTGAAATATAAATAATTCCTTTCACAGGAAAATTTATGCTTCAATTATTTTGTGACTCTTAAGAGTAACCCTGGAGCATTATTTGCAGCTGGTTTATAATGTAAATAACAAGATGTGAAACAAGCCTTTAATAGAACACATCTGTTGCTATCAGAGTTTGTTGAAACTTGTGTGAGACTATTTCAGGTTGTTAAGCCATCGTGCATCTCAGGCATCTCTTTTCTAGTCCACCTAAGATGACCGAAGCAGTAATTAATTCTTTCAAGCAAAGAAGTGAGTAGAACAGTGTCCCTGTGACCTATTGCTCAGTCAGAAGCATTTCTGGAGAATGAGTAGGCTTGTGGATTATTTACCGTCTATGTAATAAAATGCTTCCAATGCAGCTTAAGCCTAGAATGTAGGGAAGCTGAAGATGAAAACATATAACCTAAAAGAAGTAAAGTTCTCCTTTAATTTGTGTACCTTTTCAGTTTGCTGACTTTCATAAGAAATAACTTTAAAAGTTCATCTTTTAATGTATCTATAAGTTCTTACTGTTTAGATATATCAGAAATACTAGTGTATCATGGATTGGACAGGTTTTAAGTTTTCTTTTCTTTCCTTCATTCGTTTGTTTCCAAACAGCATTAGTACTTTTATCAGATAATCTGTATTTAAGGACAAATTTTTTATTAATTCAGTAGCTAAGTACTGTATGGGATAAGTGTCACTTATTGGACTCAAAATAAATAGGAATATTTCCTTTGATAAGGAGATTCAAAGGTTATATCATAATTATTGTTTGTTGAAGATACCAGGTAAATACAGTCAGGAAATTATAACAATTTACTTTACTAAAGATTATAGTTTCTAATGGACAACCAAATCCTAGCGAGCCAAATAGGTCAGCAGTGTTGATAACAGTATTATGGGTATCACTTTGTCTTTTGTCTATAGTCCCTGTAAATATTGACTTATATAAGATAATTACAACCTCAAGATTGTGGTAGATCTCAAAAGCATTGGAGGCCAAGTGCCAGCATTCTGGATTGTCTACCCAGAGTTCCTAGGTTTGATTCCATAGCTGGAAGTGGGAATTTTATTTAATTAGGAGCATGCAATACTTCCCTAAGGATCTAAAAGGTAAGATTGGAAGAGTGAATGCAGGTGTGTTTCAGGGATAAAAAATCTGATGTGTTGCACTCACATGACTTTCTCTACTCTTGTACTAACCATTCTTACAAACTCTTATTCCTCTATCTTCTTCGTCTTAGTTGAAATAAACATTTGCAGAAACCATCTTATTGCTTATTTCCTTGTAGGTGCAAGGGGAATATGGGAATACAGTAGGCTTTGAATGATCATCAAATTTTTTAAAGCTGTGAGAGTCTGTTCTCTTTGCACGGCTAAGATATAAAAAATGAATAATGATCTTCCATTTGAGGAAAGTTTAAGTATTCCAAAACTCACACAAATAAAGAATATCTCTGAAATGGTTCACTCCACAAAAAAATTCATTTGGATATAAATTGTGTGTTAACAAGATCTACATTTTTTGTGCAGTAAGATTTGGTCTATCTCATAAGGTTCACCAGTTATGCAAAAGTCTTCAAGAGCAAACAAGATTATATGGGCTATAGCCAGAAAATTCAAAATATACATTTATTTTCCATAAAAATATCTTAAACATGCGGCGTTTTAATTAAAATTGTTAGTCATTTTGTAGAAAATTAAAATTTATGATAAATTTTCCATGTTAAGGGTAGTTTGGGTTGGAGAAATTTTCTTCAAAATCTTTGAGCTGCATCCTTGAAATATATTAAACTTAAATACCAAATTTGGTTTTTAACTGACTTATTTTTTAGTTAATGCTGTTTACACGCACATGCACGCACGCGCGCTGGTGGATAGACCTTTTTCTAAAAATGCTTTTTTTTTTTTGATTCAGAGAGGCTCAAAACATGCATTTCCAGTGAAATTTCTAAATTGAAATTTTGGGTTGAATACAGTGCTTCCCCTACGTACTATACATAGCAGAACAGGGGAAGATAGGTATCGCTGCTGTGACGTCAGCTCACTCAGCTCACATGCTCCAACGGAAAGCCAGTTGAACGTGTGACGTCACAACGGGGAAGAGGAAATGGCATACGGGACATCCTAATTTTAATGGTGACTGTTACAATTACAGAATAGTCACAGATTATAAATAATTACATTTGCCATATATATATTCTGGTTTATGTGAACAGTCATGTTATAATGCCAATAGAACAGAAATTGACTATTTTGCCTGAGCTAGAGGAGATCTACACAGAACAATTAGGTGGACATTTGCCATTTCGCCTTTCTTTAACTAGTTTGTCAATGTTAGGGCACAATGTACGGCACATTTGTAACCGAAGACTGCATGTTAGATTGTGATCTGAAATATGTTTCGGGATTTTGACTTAGGAAGGTTCATAACAGAAAAGAATTGTTCGCACACATACGTAGAACAAACATACATAATATCCGTGCAACAAGGGCATACAACCTTAAAAATCTGGTTTGAGGAACGTTCTTATAAAAATCAGCCAAGTCTTCCTTGTGTTTTATTTGTCCTTCAGCAAACCGTCGCACTGTAAATGTATCAATTCAATTTGCTACCTTCTAGAAACATTAACATCCAATGAATACGGGTCGCAAAGACCTGAAACGTAGTTGACAATGTTTCTACATCTTGAAGCCTGGTCTCAAACTGGTGTGAAGCACTGGGAACTGAGCACAAACACAAAATCACTACATACAACACTACACAACGTCAACAAAAACACAAAATAAAAACAAAATTTGCACTAACACCGTTAAGATCCCTCACACAACAAATAAACTCCCTCAGATTAGGCTGAACAGGGTTCACCCTAAACAGCCCGGGCATGTTGTAAACATGCCTAAATAGCATTTTCCATATTCATTCAGTTATGTGCAAGTAGCGCTGCTGATTATAGGTAGCATAGCAGTACACCGCTCTGGCCTGACGTTACACAAACATACAGGCTGGCTCTTCGTTTAAATACGTCACACGGGCCGAAGTTGTCTTCCACTGTAGTAGAGAAAGTAAAAGGGAATATAGTTAATGTTCCATCTGATGTATATGAGTAAACAAGAATAGAAACGGTTGTTTTCTGAGATTGTCTTGCCTTCTGATATTTTGATGTCATGCTCTTAAGGTTAAAGCTCCACCATGTGTTGCAGCTTGCCTGTTTTGATGTAGTGACCAACAGCAGCCAGGCCTTAATTGGCTTAATTCAGAATTAAGCAGGAGGCTTGGTAGTCTCCAAGGCTTACATTGCAGAAGTTGTACTTGTTCAGAACTTGTTTTCTCAGGTGTTTGTGCTCTGAACTTTTTGTAACAATGTCTTGAGTAGTTATTTCCTAAACTTTGCACATTAAGGTCCCATTTATGGATTTGATTTCATGTCCTGCGATATGTGCAATGGTATCTAGAATTACATTGAATTAAATGGAAGCATTTATACCATGCAATGCAACAGTCATATGCTGTATAACTTCAAAAACACATTGCATGGTCTTTCAGGTCAAACAATACATGCAGTAGTTAGTTTTTATACCAATCAACTTACTGCTGGTGTTTTTAAATACAAGTTGTATGTGGGCAATGTTTGAGAGGTAGATCAAGACTGAAAAATTCAGTGCCATAGCCGGGATTTGAACAAATCTGCTTCACACAGCTGCTCTAACCACTAGCTATCATGGCTCCATGAATCCCTTGTGCTCTACTGGGAAAGTACAAATTGGTTGGGGAATTTAATGTCATACTGGCAAGTTGACCATGGTAGTTTAGTAATTAGAGCAACTGCATGTAAAGTGGAAGATCCATGGTTCAAATTCCGGCTGTGGCATTGAATTTTTCAGTCCTGATTCCCCTCTCGATATATGTGATACTTGCATGGTCTTAATATACAGGGCTTTCGAAACGGTTCCTCACCACTGCATGGCCTTTTGCCTGTGCGAGTTTGAAGCTGCCGCGGCTGGGATTGCCACTACTAACAAGCCACATGTAAAACACATAAAAATCTTACCTTATAGAAAATGCTGGAAATGTCGTCCCTCCTCCACTATACAGGCATTATATAGGGAAAACACATTCTGATTCACACGATTAAGTTGGGCAACTGTAATGTCTGTGATTTCATTCCTAATATTTTGTTTTAGTCTTCCAATATGTGAAGAATTTTTCTCGTATACTTTGTTTTTCAGATAACACCTCAAGTAAAAATCACACACTGTTAGATCAGGGGAGCAAGAGGGCTATACACCAGCACTAATTACTCTATCTTCAAACACTTTCCTAATTTTATTCATGGACTGTATGAGCAGTAGCAGAATCTTGTTGAAACCACCCATATGATTTCTCTTCTTCTGTCAGTTCACGAAAAAATGGAATCAAAATGTATTTTGGTACCCCTCTTTATTTAGTCTGGTCCTAAGATATTGGGCCAGTTATGCGTCTAGCGCTAACAGCACACCAAACTCTCCGATCACAATGAGGGATTTCTTGAGTGCGATGTGAATTTTGAGATGCCCAATACTGACTGTGATGAGTGTTCACGCAACCATTTAGATGAAACCACGCCTCATCTGAAAAGAACAAGCTGTGGATCGATTAAACCATCGTTCACGACATTTCCAGCATTTTCTATAAGGTAAGATTTTTACACATGTTTTACGTGCAACTTGTTAGTAGCGACAAACCCAGCCGCAGCAGCTTCGAACTCGCACAGGCAAAAGGCTGGGCAGCAGTGAAGAAGCAATTCGAAAGCTGGTGTATATGGGCCTGTTTATACATGTTACGTTGTCTCATTGTGAACGAGACAAGTCAGTGCTGCTACTTTGGGGGAACTAGAGCTGTAATGCTGATTTTTTTATTGTGGTGCGTGCTTTAACATGCTGAAAAAGAGAACTGTTTGTCGTTCACACATTTATTTAGTATGGACACAGAACATTTCAAAAAGGAAATTTGAGTTAGGAGTTAAATTTGGGATGTTGCATCTGAAGATTACTGTTGAAACAAATATGTAAACAGGCAGGTAGAACTGATTACCTAACAATGCACAGTACACGTTGCATCCATAAATAGACCATTACAAATTCTGCTGTGTCACATCATTCCTTGTACTGTGACATGAAATTGCATGCACAAACGAAGCCTAAGATGCTATTATTATTTTTAAAAGTAAGTGTTCTTCCACACTAGATGTGTGTAGGACAAGGTTGTAAAGGGATAAGATGAGACTGAAAAATTCAATGCCATAGCTGGGATTTGAATCACTGGAATATCCATGGTTCAAATCCCAGCTATGGCATTGAATTTTTCAGTCTACTCTATACCTTTATTACTTTTGAGACTGTACAGACGAAGAGCTATTTAAAGAACAGCTTTTATTTTCTTTGAATACCATCTATACTCCTGGGGATCATCAGACTAGATTGAGAGTAAAGTTTCTGTTATATGCAGGATTAAAGCTGATTTTTGAGTTTCATTCCGTTTACTGTGTGGCCAGCTTTTTGTATACACTTAGCCACCTCTGTATAGTATATTGTGTATGCCTGTTGTTGGAGTGGTGGTAGATGGTCATTGATGCATGTGAGCACATCTCACATCTGGCTTGTTTTGTGCTCTGGACATAAGTGTGAGCAGTTGCTTTCATATCCTCTCCAGTACTTCATGTATGGGAATAGACTGCTTTTTCCTTTTTCCCTTGATTGGTGTGTCAGGAGTCCTGCAATATTTATTGCATGATTTAATTGCATTCTTGTAGTAGTCATTGGTCGAGAGTGTCTCTGAAATACTTATTGCATCACAATTCTGTTTCCCCCCCATTGTGAGCAAATGCGGCACCCATCTTGCGCAGAGCTTTCGTGTGTCCAATTTTCAGGCAGTATGTGATGAATGGTACTTTTTGAAATGCCTACAGTCTGCTAGCTTGCACAATTTCAGTCGACAAGCCATTTTGTGGATTTTCTTTACAATTTCTGGATGGTCATCCTATTTGGTTGGCCACTGCAATGATGCCTTTAGTGGGCAGAGATGGGGGAGACAGCAGCTGGGTAGCAGGCCTTGCCATGATAAGAGCTGTTGCACTGGGGTTCAAGACCTTTCAAATGAAAGTATTATATTACATAAAGATGACCATTACTCATCAAATTCTCCGAATTACAGAGCAAGTAGCACAAGGCTTCGAGAAGAAAGAACACACTGCTGTCACATTCCTTGACTTCACTCAGGCATTTGACAGAGTTTGGCATCAGGGTCTACTATACAAACTATTTCTCTATGGCACTCCAGACTACCTCTACAAAATAATATCCTCCTTTCTATCATACCGTACCTTTTCAGTTTGAATAGGTAACAGTCATTCTTCTACCAGACCTGTAACAGCAGGTGTTCCACAAGGTTCAATATTGGGTCCATTTCTGTTCAACTTGTTCACTTCTGACATGCCTACAACGCCCACAGCTCAAATAGCAATATATGCTGATGATACTGTCATCTGTGCAACTCATCATAATTTACACACTGCTAGTAGTAGCCTTCAAGAGGCCTTAAACTTAATCATACCCTGGCTTGACAACTGGCGCATTTCTCTTAACCATAACAAATGTGAAGCAATCAATCAATCAATTTATTCATCCTTCGATCAAATATATGATATTGGATATATCAGGTGTATAAAATAACATGATCATAGTAATGCTACACATAAAGTATACATATTAATGTTAATCTAATATTCAAAACAGTACATGAAAGAATCACATAATTTCTGAGATATGGATATTACACTCCATGTATTCTTCTACAGAGTAAAAGGCTGTTTGTTTAAACCAATGGTATTTACATTATGCAGACCAGAGTATCCATCATCAGTAATGATAGCAACAAATTCTATACCCTGGAAAAGTGACAGAGAAACGGTGAAATACCTTAGTGTACTGTTTGATAGAAAACTCACATGGGAGCCACATATAAGTAACAAACTCAAACTTGCCCAAATAAGACTGACAAGACTTTATCCACTTCTCAACGAAAGATCTTCGCTTAAGTTAAAAAATTGCATACTACTCTACACAACTCTTTTAAGGCCACCTTTACTATATGCCTGTCCAATTTGGGGAGGAGCCAGTGCTACAGAAATTAAATGCATCCAAACATTTCAAAACAAAATCTTACGTATCTCAACTAATGCACCATGGTTTGTCAGAAACAGTCAACTACACCGAGAAACTGGAATCAGTACCATTCAACAGTCAATTTATTCACAAGCCGAACAGTTTTACAGCAATCTAAAGAACATCCCTGGATCTATTCACTACTCTCTTGGCAGAAAATCCAGCTTTCCAACCTGCATCAAGAGTTGTCTACCACTGGACCAGTTATCACACCAAGCTCCGATTTAATTTCAACTAGTGCTGTCAATGAGGGGCCCAATGGGGTTTACCTTATTTCAGTGTTATCTGTTATATTTTATTTATTGTTATGTGTATTTCAACAATGGTCTGTAGAGCACACATACACTGATTGATCAATAAATCATTTAAAAAAAAATGACCAGTTTTATCCATGTTTACAAACTTACATGGACCAAACAAATAGAAAATGTAATACAAAGAGCAGAGAGGCGCCTTTCACTGTTAAAACGTTTAACAGGAATGAAGTGGGGATGTTCCAGAGCAACGCTTAACACAACATATAATATATATATAAAACCATTGTTTACTTACTGCAGCGAAGTTCTTGTAACAGCAAACACAAAAAAAATTCAAATCTTTCAAAACCAAAGTCTGAGATTAATTACAGGGGCTATCAAAACCACACCAATAGCAGCTATGGAAATATTAACCAACCAATACCCCATTGAATATGAAATAGAAAAAGCGGCTCTTATTCAACACGAAAAGTTGATCAGACTCCCATTCAATACATGGCACAAAAGAAATTTTACACATACACTAAAGACTCAGGAGAGCTTTCTTTCCAAAATTCAAGACATCAAGAAGGATGTACACCTTCCGAATTCAAAGGAAAACTTTATATCTAAAGTCAATCCAACACATACATTAGACATCACATATTATTTACACCTGACAGAAGAAGTTAAAAAAAGTGATACTCCAACTAGTGTTCTAAAATTATTGGCATTAGAGACAATCCATACTAGGTTTCCAGAACATGAGTGGCTCCATATTTATACTGATGGATCATTTATATCAAACAAAGATGGAGCAGGTGCTGGAGTCACATGTCACCTCTTTTCCTATTACAAATCTTTAAGTTATGGAACTACTAACTTTGATGGAGAAATTGAAGCAATTCGAATGGCCCTACAAAATCTTTTGTATAGAATTTCACATTTTCAGCAAGCAGTTATTCTCTCAGATTCCAGGGCAGCAATTATAGCAATTACTTCCAAGTTGTCACCAAAAAACCAAACTATTATAGAATGTTGGAAGATGCTTAGCCATCTAACAGCACTTCAAAAACACCTAGTCTTCCAATGGATACCGGCTCACTGTGGACTGAGTGGTAATGAGAAAGCTGATTTTCTTGCAAAAAAGGGTACCAGCGGTGTACAAAAATCTATAGTTAATTTACCATTTTATGCAGCTAAAAGATTAGTCAACTCTGAATTCAAAAAAATTATTGCAAAATATTACTATGAAAAATCAAAGAATAAAAGATGGGAACTACCAAACATTCAAACAGTGATTCCTGAGTATCCTCGAAAAACAGCAGTTGCAATCTTCAGGTTGATTACAGGACATGATTGTCTGGCAAAACATTTAAACAGAATTGGGATATATTCTTCACCACTCTGTCCTCTATGTGATCTGCAAGAGGAAATGAATCGAGACCACCTTCAAATATGCCCGGCCACTTCTAGTGCCCCATCCATCAGTGAAAAATATTGGAGAGCAAGAGGATTAATGACTTCATTGTCAGAAATCCAGCATTAGCTAACAACAACAACAACATTTTTTGTACAGTATGATTTCGTCTATCTCTAACGGTTCACCAGTTATGCAAAAGTTGTCCAGAGTAAATACGACTACAGGGGCAATGGGCAGAAAATTGAAGATATACATTTCATTTGTCATAAAAATATCTCAAACATATGACATTTTAATCAAAATGAAACCAAGAAAATCAAAATTTTCAAAAAATGTTCCATGTAAAGGGTGGTTTAGGGTGGGTCTATTTTCTTCAAAATCTTCGTGTCGCATCCTTGAAAGACATTAAACTTAAATACCAACTTTGGTTTTTAACCGGCTTTTCATTTTTGAGTTATGCTGTCCACAGACACACACACATGGACCTTTTTCTAAAAATGCTTTTTTTTTTTGGATTTAAGGGGTCTCAAAACATATATTTCCGGTGAAATCTCGACATCAAATTTTTGGGTGGAATGCAATACTTCTCCTACTCACCAGTAGAGAAAGTAAAAATATCACCCAATATCCATAAAGAGTGGCGATCAGGATAAATAGTTGGAACATTGATAATATGAATAAAGATTTCATGAACCTTGGTCTGTCTTTAATATAACTTGCAACAAAGATAAGCAAAGCTTAGTCTCTAAATATTTATATTTATTATTATATATATTGATTTACATTGCTTCGTTGTCAGTAACTTCAGTTATTTCATGAAGATAAAGCGTATTTACATTTTTTTAAAACCCTTTATATTGGATAGTTTTGAAGAACTTTTAAGTTTTAGAACATAGCTAGCATCAAAAGCTGTAAAAGCTTGGCAACTGTTCTCTGGTCACATTAAAAATCAGATCAGCTTGGAGAAAGAAAGAAGTTGCTGACTGACTATTATCACATAACATGTTATTTTGCGATACTGACATCAAAGAAGAAACTTCTGGAATCAGCCCACAACATTACCAATGAATTGCCAGGAAAGCCAGACTAATTGTTGAGAGGTTACCACTGTACAACTTGCCACTTAAACCTAAACCTAATTGAACTTGTCTGGAGCCACATTAAAGGATTCGTAGCCAAGAACAACAAGACATTCCAACTACGAGAAGTTTGTGTGTTGCTTGATACAGCATTAACAGAAAAGAACACCTGAGATGTGGCAGGCAGACATTAGCTACATCTTCAGAGAAGAACAAATGTGGCAACTGAATGGTCTTACTGACAATGTGTTGGACAGTTTAAATTATATTGGTGACAGTTCCTCAGATGATTGCAACTCTGATTCAGACACGGATGCAGTCCTTGCCTAAGAGCAATGTGGAGTAACATGATTTAGTACCATTTCGTTTGTGTTATTTATAAACTAGTTGTGTTCCTATTTTTTATACTACCTTAACTTTACTGACACTTGTGCACAATTGTCAGGATTAGATGACCCTGGGTATTGCATTAATGCATTTGTTTGTTGATTTGCACAAGTTTAGAAGTGTGGGATAATAACCACATGGTAAATCGTGAAGAAGGAAGGTGCTTTTGAACCCATCCAATGACAATTCACCTAGCAGAAGAATACAAATGTGGTTTATTTACATGTAATCTGGTTCTTAAGGTGACCAGAGAATAGTTGCAAAGCTTTAACAGCTTTTGATGTTAGCTATGTTCTAAACTTAAAGATCTTGAAAACTTATATATAAAAGGTTTTCAAAAAGTGTAAGCAGCCTTTACCTTAGCTACATTTGCTTTTTACACTATTATATGGAAAGTTGCATAAATTTAGTATTATGAACTTCCTTCTTAAGTTGTTAAATAAGCACTAGGTATGCTGGTGGTTTAAAGGAACCTTTAGAGAACTATTTTCTGGTAAATACCATCAAGCGAGAATGATGTGCTGGTAACCAAGCAATCAACTTGAATGGAAACATGGTAATGTCTACATCTAGTAAGATTCTTAAGGTGATGGTAAACAGATACTCACAAGGATTAAAACACTTTTGGGATAGTGTCTGCTGTATTATAGTTTTGTGGACATACAGAAAATGTTTAACTCTGCAGAAAACACATACCTGCAGAGCAATATTATATAATAGCGTGACTTTCCACCATCAAGTTGTGAATTTCTTCATACACAGTAAAGAATGAAAAGAAAGAAAAAATAAATTCTGGAAAATTATGAAAAGTTTACATAGTTTAATTCTCTGCCCTCCTGATGCAAAATTCAGGATGTAATAAGTGGAGTGCATGAACTGCAGTAAACATTTACTTTAGGGAACAAAGACATTTGAACACCAGTTGTAAGAAATATTTTAGAGACATAAAGTTTAAACAGAAAGACGTCAGCAGCAGCCAGCAAATGTTTGGAAGTAAAGCTTTAAGATATATCAGAATCACAATGAATTAAGGATATGGAAAACCTTTTATATCTTTCAAAAAAAAAACACTGCATGATGAATGTTGACATGCCAGCAGCACACAATCCTATCTAGAAGATCACTTCAAAAAAGGGAGAAAAGACCAGCAAATTAAACTGAAAGTAGTATGAAGTTGGCGTTGGCGTAGGCGTAGCGCAGTTGGTAGAGCACCTACCTGCTGTGCAAGGGGTCCCGATTTCAATTCCCGGCAGGGGGGTAGGAATTTTTCTCCAGCCAGTATTATTCCTCATCCTTCCCCGAGTCTGGAAGTATAATGGTGGCACCGTGGCTGAGTGGTTAGACCGCTCGCCTACCACCTAGGTGGGACCCACATGTGGTATTCATGGTAGATGAAGCTGTAATATTGCTTCCTAGTTATTACCTCGCCATTTGAAGCTGCAGTCGTTGGTGACGTGATGTTGTTGGTCACGTTGATGTGGTTTGGTGTGTTGTCTCCGGCTAGCTGAGCATTATCTCTTTATCTCGGGTTTGCATGAGTGTAAAGGACAACCCAAGAACAACTTTGCACATCAATTTATTTTATATAAAATATTTTCGGGAGATATGCCGATTCTATATGTGTATCTGTAGAAGCATCTCAATCACATCGGCGCAGCACGAACTGCACGAACTCCCGTACTGCTCTCTGGTTGAGTACTGACTAGACGCTTCTCTCTTACCCACGCCAAGAAGACCGTTCGCTTCCAATTTGAATGTCATGACGTCATCCAAGAAAGCCTCGTATCCAAAATGCTATTTCCTTTTCCCGCAATTTAGAAATGTCCCTTTCTATTCTAACATGTTCTTTTATGAATTTCGAATATATAATTACCTTTTTAGGATTAAACGATGTTTACTTTATATTTTATTAAATATATCGCGCGACTTTTAAGGTTGGTAGAACTGACTTTCGAACGTGTATTTTAAACTATGTGGTATGACGTCATGACTCGTTAATTTCAAACCAATAATGCGTTTATACTACAAATTTAACGACTATCATTTACTCATATCTTGCTCACCTTACAACACTTGCTACTCTATTATCTATTTATGTTATTACTCAATATTTATCGCAAATCTCATATCCGGCAATTAAATTAAAACGTATCTTTTTCAAAAGCCCATTCAATCGGAAATCTAAATTTCGGTATCAAATGCCCCCATTTATGTTATTTTATTATTTCATAATAAAATAATGTAAATGTCTTGCCCGAAAGAAAAAACTAAAATTACTCCTGTATTTTGAATAATCGGCAACACTCCCCTTGTATACAATTTTCAATTACACTGTTTTTGAAATTGGTTATTAACACATTTTCTCATTAATCTATTTAACATGACAAACAATTGTACACTTGACTAAACATTAATCCTTAAATACTAATTACAATATGTTATGGTTTCTTTTATGAAGCTTCTATATAAAGGTTAAATTTCAAGAGTCTTTCTTTATACTTCCTTCTTTTAGTTCATGTTTGCTCACTTCGCTCTCACTATCACTTGCACTGTGATTTTTCACTTTTGTTATTGTAACACATATCTGTACTAGATCCTTTAAGCACTAAAATGTACATATATTTTTATATAAATCCATTGCACTCTTTAGACAAGTTCTTTCTTTGTCTTTCTGTGATAACTATCTATACATCTAAATATTTTAACAAATGTTTTACAAAGTAAATATTCTGTTTTCTCTCTATGCGGAGATGAACATTTTAACAATCTTTCTGAAGCTGTTATTGTGAGCTCTATACAATATATTTTTTTAAGCTCTTTGTAGTAGATAGCAATTCACATTCTGCATTTTTTCATGAATATGTAAGTACCTGACCAATATATGATTTTCAAGTAAGCTAACATTTACATTTTATCTCCAAGCTGTTTGGGCGCCAATAGACAAATGACACTTCCAATTTTTCTTTTACATTAAATCAAGGTTCCAAGGCACCACACGGTTTCTTGTATGGTCGAAGGAGTTGTTTATGCCATCTTCCCAGACATTTTTCATTTTTAACATCTTTTAATTCATAGGTATGATAACCAAATTTGGATATAATTTCTGCAGGACCTTTATATAACAATTCCATCCTTTTGTTCCTGCCTCTCAATGCACTTGATAACTTATGGTCTTTAATTAGTACCCAATCGCCTATCTTAGGTTCCCATTTATGTTTTCTACTCTTTTTCTTTAATTTTCGCTTCTCTGCCTTTTTCTTGATTCGTTCAAAAACAATTTTCGCTCTTTCTTCCTCACTTAACTGAATGTCATTAATTTTCAGTGTTTTTGGTTCCCCTATCAATATTGGTTCTGGTTCAATTCCTAACATTAATTTTATTGGTGCAAACCCAGTAGTTACATTAATGGTGTGATTGATAATCTTTTCTATCAATGGACAATATTTCACCCAATCCTTGTGATTATGATGTGTAAGTACACGTAAATAAATTCCTATATCTCGGAGGACACGTTCTGTTGGATTCCCTGATGGAAAGTACGAGGAACAATGATATAATTTTCTCGCATCTAATGTCACCCTAATCTTTCCATTGGCCTTAATTACAATACATAGGGGATTCACAAATTCTGAATTCGAAATCTCAATAACCTCATCTTTTAACATTGACTTTATAACTGCATCTACCTCTTCTCTTATTGTACTAGGGATAGCTCTCGCTTTATGTGTAAAAGGTTTGATGGGTATCATCTCAAAAGAATGAGTATAAATATTACATTTACCAGGTTTCTCAGAGAATACTTCTTTATTTCGGATTAATATTTCAAACAGTCTATCCCTCTGTTGTTCATTTAGTTGATCAGCCTGAGTTACTTTTTCCCTCAACAATTCTTCTAAGTCTTCACTACTCTCCCTATCATAGTACCTAGTTGCATCAGAAACCCTCAAATTGTCTATGAAATCATTTTTATCCCATTCTACATTTTCTTTATTATCGACACTGTACTCTTTGACATTTACTTCAGTTAATTCCATAGCTCCTACTTTAACATATTCTACAAAGAATGTATCCCCTTGGATTTCTTCTTCCTCTTTTTCTCGTACAATAGTTTCTGAACTACTATCTTCCACAAAAGGCACTATAATGGTCTCATCTTCAACTTTCATTTCTAGAATCATGTTTTTAAAATTCACCACAGCTTCCCAGGCATAAAGACAATCACAACCTATTATAATATCTGTCACAAGTCTTCCTACAATCAGAAATAAAATTCCAAGTATTCTCCCATTTATTTCAATATTTATCATTGCTTGAAATTTTACTCTTTCTTTTCGTTTTCCCACAGCTAGCGAGCAATATATCCCATTAACTGGTAAAGACATTACTTTAAAGCCACTACTTTGTAAATTATCATAAAAATTTTGTGAGCATACTGTGCTATTTGATCCCGTATCTATAATTGCATTGTATTGTTTTCCATTTACTCCAATTTTGATTTTAGGTGGATCTCCTACTGTTTCGTTTTCGTCAATTCTATTTTTCCATTCTCTTTTCTTTTGTATCATCATTTGCCTTCCAGGACTATTTATTTCCGAGTACTTATCACAATCATTACTATGATACCCAGTTCTCACTGAAGGCGCGTTTGACCGGGTCTGGCGTTTCCCTGATTTTTAGGTATGGCTCCTGTACTATTTCCCGAATTGTTACTTCTGTTTTCCTGCATTAAATCGGGGTTACTTCCTACCATGTTTTTGACCGTGTTAATGGCCTCAACCATTTCCGCATTTTCGGGGGAATTTCGTCCATTTGAATACCTTTCTCCCTGTCTTGGTGACCTCGGTCTAAACTCATTATCTCCGTTTGTCCAATACCCATCATTTGAATTTCTACTATGTCCAAAATAACGGCCCCGTCTACCTCGATCAAATCTATTTGTATTCATATAATTCACCCTTATATTTCTTCCCCTTAGATTACCATTTCTATTTTGGTGATGCCCTTCCTGGTTATATCTACCTTGATTTTCCCACCGGAATGATTCCATCCTTGGTACTGGTCCTTTATATCTTTCCCTAACCTCACTTCTATTCTGATAATACTGTGCCCCTTGCCCGAAAGAATTTACAGTTTCTTTTCCTTCATATGTATTTCCAAATGTGTGTTTTGGCTTATTGACTTCTAAGGCTGATAATAATTCTATCATAGCTGCAATGCTATCGGGTCGGGCTATGATTAGGTAATGTTGAAGTGTTTCCGGAAAATGTGGAGTAACTATATTTATTAGATCTTTTTCATCCAAGGGAGGGTCCAACATCTTCGATTTTCTCGCTATTCTCATAAAATAGTTTACCATGGATTCCTCCGATCTAGGATTAAATTTTCCATTGCTTAATTCAACTCTTATATTAGCCTGCCTACTAGCTCCCCAATATCTGGTTAAAAAGATGTTCCTAAAGGTCCTGTAGTCATTATTGTTACCCATAGAAAGGCCTAGCCAATTAGCAGCATTACCCTTTAGACATTTTCTTACTATCACCATCTTGTACTCCTCTGGTATACGTTTCACCGTGAAGTACTCTTGTAACCCTTCTAAAAAGGTTTTAGGATCATCTGAATCTTCATTTTCAAAAACTGGAGGTGTCATTTCATTTAAGACATGGTTAGGCCAATGTAAATTTGAATTGTCACCTATCCCTGAGCTATTTCCGAGATCAGAATGGGAATTACTGTTACCTCTATTTTGCATCGAAATGTCAGCTGATACACCTGGTATTGCCTCGTTTCTTGCAACTTCATTACTAAGATTGTTGTGATTGCATGCATTTTCATTTAATTTCAAATTTTCTAAGGCCTCTTTTACCTGAGTAATTTCTGTTACTACTCCTTTTATTTTGTCTGTAACATCCTCCAAATTTCTAGCCTGCCTTTCATTTTCTACATCAGATCTTTCTATTCTAACTTTACACCCCTGTAACTCTTCTCTAATTTCTTCCCTTTGTTTGTTTAATCTATATGTTACTTTTTCCCTTTCTTTATCTAATTTTTCACTCACTTGTTGACCTAATTTCTTTTCAGAATTCTTTACTTCTTGCCTTATTGTCTCTAATTCTCCCTTAACCTGTTCTCTATTTTCTTTGACTTCACTACTGACTTTATTAATTTCCTCCCTAACTTCTTCCCTAAAGGTTTCGAAAGCTCTCTTCTGATTTTCCAATTGCATTCCCAATTCCTGTTGTCCCTTTTCTAATTTCTGTCCTAACTCTCTACTAGTTTCGTCTATCGTACTCATCTTTTGACTTAACTCTTTACTATTTTCATCTATCTTTTGACTTAAATCTGTACTCATCTTTTTCATTATCGTTTGAAACATATTCTCTATTTCTGACATAAATGCTGGCCTTTCTGAATTACTACTAAACATTTCTGCACTACCTCTAGGTGTTTCTCTAACGTTCTGATCTTCTAATTCTTGGTATATTCTGCTACCAATTACATTCCGATTAAATTCTTCCATCCTACTTATACTTTCCTCAATTTCCTGACTATCAAAACCTCTAAACTCACTATCACTGTCTTCCATTTCTAAGCTATTTACATGTGTTTTTCTACTCACCAAAATTTTCAATATTTTCACTATTTCACTTTAACTGCACTTAAACTTGTTCACTACACGTTTCACAGATGTTGACGCGCTGGGCACCTTCTTGTCTGCTGGTTCGATGCTGGCTCGGTCGTCTTGGGGTTTGGTCCATTCTTTCGAAGCCACACGTTGGGAAGCCAATTTGAAGCTGTAATATTGCTTCCTAGTTATTACCTCGCCATTTGAAGCTGCAGTCGTTGGTGACGTGATGTTGTTGGTCACGTTGATGTGGTTTGGTGTGTTGTCTCCGGCTAGCTGAGCATTATCTCTTTATCTCGGGTTTGCATGAGTGTAAAGGACAACCCAAGAACAACTTTGCACATCAATTTATTTTATATAAAATATTTTCGGGAGATATGCCGATTCTATATGTGTATCTGTAGAAGCATCTCAATCACATCGGCGCAGCACGAACTGCACGAACTCCCGTACTGCTCTCTGGTTGAGTACTGACTAGACGCTTCTCTCTTACCCACGCCAAGAAGACCGTTCGCTTCCAATTTGAATGTCATGACGTCATCCAAGAAAGCCTCGTATCCAAAATGCTATTTCCTTTTCCCGCAATTTAGAAATGTCCCTTTCTATTCTAACATGTTCTTTTATGAATTTCGAATATATAATTACCTTTTTAGGATTAAACGATGTTTACTTTATATTTTATTAAATATATCGCGCGACTTTTAAGGTTGGTAGAACTGACTTTCGAACGTGTATTTTAAACTATGTGGTATGACGTCATGACTCGTTAATTTCAAACCAATAATGCGTTTATACTACAAATTTAACGACTATCATTTACTCATATCTTGCTCACCTTACAACACTTGCTACTCTATTATCTATTTATGTTATTACTCAATATTTATCGCAAATCTCATATCCGGCAATTAAATTAAAACGTATCTTTTTCAAAAGCCCATTCAATCGGAAATCTAAATTTCGGTATCATAGATGAAGCGGCATCTGGGCGGGTTTTCTTCGGGTTTTCTGGTTTCTCCTGCCATTCATTCCACCAATTGCTCCATTATCACCTTTCCAATCATCCATTTCGCCTGCATTTCATATCATCCTCTTCCTCACTATCATACCTGGTGCTTGACTGACCACCTGCTTTCAGGTCTTCACTCTGTCTGGTCCAGAGGTCCCTCTGCTACCAGACAGGTGTCTGACCCTAAGCTGTCTTGTAAGTCCTAGGGGGTGTAAGTCCTACATAAGGGGAGGGTAATCAGGGAAAGAAGAAGTAGTATGAAGCGAAGTGAAATGATTATCTTTGAGTCAGATTTACCCCTGACCACCTTACCTAACCTATATTGCAAAATAGAAATAATGATTCTGGAAACATGTCAAAACAGTCCGTGAAATGTTGCAATAGTATATTGCGATACAAGGATTGCAAGTAATTTTTACTGGACCGAAGAAAAGTTTGAAAAGATGAGATGCAGTCGAGTCTTTTCAGTTTCCGAGGATTAGTAAAATCACTTTACACATGCGTACAATTTTTGGAAGATGATTAGTAATTTAATATCTAAGCTTCATTTAAAGATCTCACCATGTCATCTTTGCAGAAAACTTGGATTTCTTTGGTACATTTCCTACATTTTTTCTTTAACACTGCAATTATATAATAGAGCTTTGAGATATTGATATCATAATTTAAGTTTATTATACTCTTTAACACAAAATATTCACACCATAAGCTACCCGGAGATTTCAATATTTCACTCCTACTTACAAAATAGGCAAGCAATGTTTTTTCATTTATTCCTGCTACTCACTCAAACATTTTTTAAAAATGCTGCAGCGCTTTTCGTACCTCTCTTTAGATTTTTGAAGTATGAGAGAAGTACAGCCAATTTTCCAATTTTCTTCAACTTCAGAATCAGCACACCTATTCAAGTTAGCTGCAATGATTAGCACGGCCTACTCTGTTTATCTCACGGAATGTATATTAAGATTCAGTGACTTTTGCTTATCTTCAATCATTATTACAACTAAAGTTGGGCAGATTCCAGTGCTTTATTCTTTTAAATTATAGTGAGATGGTAAAATTCAACAAGTAGGTTTGATTATATTTTTTATTTCTATTGATCAAATTATTGTTAAGTTTAAGAGTGTGGAAATGCTAGCGGCTTAGGCCTTAGAAGTATGTAGTATAGATTGGTGGGTGAAGTTGGTAGATGTGAATATGGGATAATTCATTTACCTGAATGTCAACATAACTGGAAAGGCCATGAAATCATACTATCTCCGAAAAATAACTTTATGGGAAGAACACTAACTCAGTGGTTCACATTCAAAATCTTTATATTTGGATATTTGTCCCAAATATGTTTTGGTAGCAAGATGGTTCCAAATACAAGAATGAATCAAATATGAAGCATAATTGTTTTTTATAATTTCACTGGATCCACTAACAAAAACAAAACAACCATATCATTGTTCTGCATAGTCTCCTGAATTTGACATATTTTTGCCATGAATTTTCTGCTGTTCTCAAAGAAAGGAGAGGAATGTGTGTGCCCAAACTCTAGATGCATTGTTATCCATTCGCTTTCCTCCCAGTTCTTCCTTCAGTGACCCACATAAATAGTATCTGGACTATAAGGAGGATGTTCCAGAGGTGTTCAATAAATGTTCTACCTATTCTCCCATGTTAAGACAGCAGTCTTGCATTATCATACAGAAGTTCATTTATGGTGGCTTGAACACATTAAGAACTTTATGAGTCAAGCTTCTTCATTGGGCACTACAGTTTGGCGGGAGCCTGGGCCTCTGCTACTGTACATCCTGAGTCATCTCTATTTTCTGACAAGTCCTCCATCCTCATAGCCATTAGATCCTCCTCCACACCACCCAGGGTGTCCATTAGTCTTCCCTTCCACATTTTCTTTGGCAGTCTATCATCCATTCTTATAAGAAGGCCCAGCTATCCTAGTTTTTGAGACTTTATAAATCTAACAATATCCTGGCCATTAATTAGATCATTTGGCTGCTGGTTAGTACAAATTCTTCACATGTTCTCATCCTCCCTCAAAGATTCAAAAATTTGTTTAAATATTCTTTCAAAAGATCTAAGGCTACTAACATCAGCAAGAGTTAGAGACAATGCCTCTCAGCCATACGTAATAAGAGGTCGGATCAAAGTCCTGTAGCCTTTTTACTTTGGTTTTGATAAATTAGTCTATTTCTGAGGAGGAATGAATTTGCATGATAATACTATTATTGGTGCCAAACAAGAAAGGGATTGACAGTTCACAGTGAAAGAGAGGCAACATTGCCACTTATCGCAGCCACTTGGAGAGCACATTAGCATTATGTGTAAGAGGACGGTTGGATTGCATTTGGAATGCAGAGCAGGTATCATTTATATTTGTATTCAAAGACAATAGTAAAATAGTGAATCTAGTTGCAAAGGATAGCACATGCAAGAATATATCACTGTAAAGACATACGTTAACAAAGGAAACATACCTGTGAAATATTGTAATGGGAAAATGCTGCTGACATCCCACTTGCTTGCATCATTGCTGCTGTTGCTGGAATTACCCGTGGAAATGACACTGTTCTATTCTTACTTCTAAAACTCCATTTTCCCATGTTGCACTTATTACGTCCTTTGTATCAGTAACCACTTGTTCGCAGTTTTCAGCTATTTATTGATGTAGCTTTATTACAGATGGCACAATGAAATTTGTTGTTTCGCCCAACATAATCATTTACTTTGGCCCAAATTAATTAAATCAGCTTACACTAGGAAAGGGGGAATCAAACAATTTTGTGACCATGTTCTTCAGCAATACCATCGACTGCATAATCCTTTAATTGGGATATGTACCAAACACAATTTTATTTATCTTTTTATAAGCTAGTAACAGTGATGTGAATCTGAATTATTATGAAAACTGAATTGGATTGAAACACAGAACATCACTTACATATAACTATCTTGACTGGTTTCAAGAGCTTAACTTGCTCCCATCATCAGAATTAAACAACTGGTTCTTGTTGATATTGTTTGATGTATGGTTAGTTGAGATGACACCTAGTGGTGAGCCAATAATTCCATAAAGGGTTTTGTGGAGGCAAATCAAAGTACATTATGCAGAGCTTGTTTTTTATTATATGAATTTTTTTCCCAAGCATCCAACTCTGCAGCGTGTTTTGTAGCTTTTAAAAGTTTTGTGTTCAGCCTATTGTTGTGGTTGGATGTCCAAAAAACTTCTGAACTTACAAAACAGAACCATACAATTCACAATGGAAATGGAAGAGATAGATACTTTAGCATTTTTGGACTTAAAAATAATTAGATGCCAAAATAAAATCAGTTTTGGTATCTACAGAAAACCTATCCACTCAGAAAACTACATAAAAAAATAACAGCTTCAACCCAGTCCACACAAGCTTGCAGTCCTAAACAGTTTATCTTACAGATTGGTTTTTATCAGAAGAAGAAGAAGAAGAATACAAAAAAGAGTACAAACACATAGCACAGCAATTAATAATGGATTCAACAAACAAATCATTGATAACAAAGTTGCACAATTTAAAAAACAGAAACTGAAAGTGATCACTAAACTCTCTCAACAAAAAAGCAATATGATTTTCAAAAAATTCAGTTACCATCCAAGTAAGCACTACAAATTCCACATCTTCAAAAAAATACAACTTTATCTTGGCTCCACAAAATAATTTCAGCATAGAGAAATTACTGTGCAACAAGTCAAAGGACCAGATAACACAAAACAAAAATCTGATGTGTTGCACTCACATGACTTTCTCTACTCTTGTACTAACCATTCTAACAAACTCTTATTCCTATATCTCCATGTTAGTTAAGATAAACATTCGTACAAATTATTTTGTTGCTTATTTCCTTGTAGGTGCAAGAGGGATATTAGAATACATTAGGCTTTGTGCGACAGTCAAATCTTTTAAAGCTTTGAGATTCTGTTCTCTTTGCACACTTAAAATATAAAAAAATGAACAACAATGCTCCGTTTCACGAAAGTTTTAAAGTTTTCCAAAACTCACACACATAACAAGGAATATCTCCGAAATGGTTCACCCTACAATAAAATTTATTGAGACATAAATTGTGTATTTTAGCAAGATCTACATTTTTTATATAGTATGATTTGGTCTATTTCTAACGGTTTACCAGTTATACATAAGCCGTCCAGGGTAAATATGACTACAAGGGCTATAGCCAGAAAATTCAAGATATACATTTCATTTGTCATCAAAATATCTTAATGACATTTTAATCAAAATCGTTAGAGCCATTTTCAAGAAAATCAAAATTTTCGAAAAATTTTCCATGTAAAGGGTAGTTTAGGGTGGGTCTATTTTCTTCAAAATCTTCATGTTGCATCCTTGAAAGACATTGAACTTAAATACCAACTTTGATTTTTAACCGACTTTTTGTTTTTGAGTTATGCTGTCCACAGACACACACAGACCTTTTTCTAAAAATGCCTTTTTGGATTCAGGGGGTCTCAAAACATATATTTCTGGTGAAATCTCGACATCGAATTTTTGGGTGGAATACAATACTTCCCCTACTTACCAGCTTATCGGCTCACTGCTAGATGTCATCTCAACCAACCATACATCGAACAATATCAACAAGAACCAGTTATTTAATTCTGATGATGGGAGCAAGTTAAGCTCTTGAAACCAGTCAAGATTAATTATATGTAAGTGACGTTCTGTGTTTCAATCTAACTCAGTTTTCATTACAATTTTATTTGCTTTCCAAGTGCCTAAAGTTTTTCAATTGGCTACGCTGTCTTTGTCAATATTTTTTGACATAGGTAAATATTCCTTGAAAGAGTAAGACAATTGTAATGCTCACAACATCTGACAGATACACTGATTCAGACATGTAAATACAAGGCAAATAACCACATAAATAGAATGATGCAAACGAACTTGTCAGCACACAGGTAATCTCTAACAGATGCAAGCATTGCAAGCTGGAGCTGAAGGGAGGCGTTGTATATATTGCAGGGAAGACACTAGATAAGAAGCACAGTTTGTTACTGCTGAATTGCAAGTCAGGCACATGCTAATCACGTGTTAAATACTGATAACTGCCAACAACACTGGTTTAGCGTTGCTATGGTGATCACAATGACGCATCCATCCCCTCCTGTTTATTTTGACCTTTCCACCACGTGGTGGGCAACTGTCAATCACCTTCTTGTTTGGCGCCGAGTATAGGTTTCCAGCCTGAATCGTTTCTCTAATTGTATCATGCATCAGGTTATCTGGTTTAATCAGTGTGCCAAGATATTTAAAATTAAAAACCCCTTCAAATGATTTACCATTGATATTCAAGTTATGTGGAGATCTTTCATCTGGTGAAGGAGAGATCAGTAGGTATTTTGTTTTATTTTCAGTCACAATAAGGTCCAACTTCTTCTGCATACTCTTCCATCTGTGTGAATGTGTCTTTCAATTCCATTCATTTCTGCTTACAATCAAGATATCGTCAGCATATGCACGTGTTTGAATTAGCCTGTCAAATATTATGCTCTTAGGATCATTTCTTTCCGGATTGTCATGTTAAACGAGGTGGTGGAAAGTTCATCTCCCTACTTCACTCCAGTATTAAAGTTAAATGATTCGCTCAATTTATTTCCAATTTTAACTCTTGTCTTTGTATCTTACATTGCTAATTGTTTGAGTCTAATTATCTTTTTTGGTATTTCTTGTTTTTCTAATACCTTAAACATCTGTTTCCTGTTAGTGCTATCAAAAGCTTGTGTAAAATCCACAAATAACATGTGAAGGCCAATTCTGTGTTCATAAAACTTTTCTATTAGTAGTCTAATCATAAATATCTGGTCTGTAGCACCTTTTCCTGGATGAAATCCACATTGGTACCCTCCCAATATCCTTTCTGCATAGATCTGAAGTCTTCGGCTCAGAACAGATTAGAAAATTTCGTAAGGTATGTTAAATGCATTATTCTCACATACTTATTAATTACTCATTCATCGAAATCTTGGATATCAGAATATTGATTAGTTTTACGAGACTGATATCGGGTGCCTTGATCATTCAGCAATGATGTCTTCCTCCCCAAGGGCTGTTGTTTTTCAATTGCCCATTCAACTTCAAGTGTAGGAGATAGTATACCAAGCTCATCAGTAATATTATTTGTGCTATCTTCTGTACCCTCCTTCTGATTGTCATTTCCATCATCCAATCCATTGTTGAGTTCTTTATAGTGTTCTGATTACCTATTCAGTATTTTAGTCTCATCTCCCAGCAGTTCTCTTTCTTTTCTTTTAATATTACACCTATATTTTAGGTTGAAATCCAGTTCTAATTTTCTCCATTGCTTTGTAGAATTTTCTTGTTTCATTTTGTTGGTTTAAAATTTCAATTTCAAGTTTTTTTTCTCATAGTTCTTTTTTGTTGTTGTGTATCCTATTGGCTTCCTTTCGTTTTATGTTAATATTACCTCTTATTTCTCTCTGAGTCATAATTCCTCGTGCTTTATTTTTTCTTCTGTGGTAGTGTCACTCCTCGTCAAACCATTCATGATTTCTTATTGATATCTTCTCACCTTTAAATTCTGTTGTCTCATTTATTTGTTTTTCTATTTCATTCCATGTTTCTTGTATTTCTACTATTGTAATCTCTTCTATTTTGTCTTGTATTTTCTTTTGATAGTTTAGTTTATCCCTAACCCTTCATTTTATATTATTTCATACTTGATTCTTGCCATATTTTGGTAGTCTTTCTCTTAATACATTCAGAAGATAATGATCGGAATCCAGTTAATCCCTCTATGACTTCTGACATAAATAACAGAATTTGTATCTTATATTGACTAGCACGTGGTCTGTTCGATTTATCGTACCCGAATGTGGCAATTTCCACATACCAAGTTGAAGTTTTTTTATGCTGGAAGCGTGTACTTTTAATCCTAAGGTTGTTTCTAGGTGCAAATTCTCCTAATATATTTCCATTATTGTTATTAACGTCATGGAACATATAAATTTGAGACACTTCTTTTATATGGTATTCTTTCCCAAGTTTAGCATTAAAGTCTCCTACTACAACTAGAAGATCATATTTTTGAACTTGTTTACAAACTTCTAACTTTTCGTAGAACTTTTCATTATCATCTGTCTCTTCTGTAGGGACATGTAGTGATATTAATAGTGATGTTTCTAAATTGCCCTGTCAATCACAATTTACAAGTTCTATCATTTATTGGTATGAACTCGGTACTATTTTGTATTTTCTTACGTACCATAAACCCGTTCCAAATTGTCCTGTTCTCCTCTCGGAGCCACTATACATTAAGGAATATTCCTTTTTATCTATTCTTCGTTGTCCTTTCCATTGTCATCAAATATAACAACTATTTAAGAGGTTGAATCAGAAACTGAAGTAAGCTTGTTGGCATAAATAAATAATAATATAGCAATTATACCTATCTTATGTTCAAGTATTTTGTCAATCTCATGGTTCTCATATTCCATGGAGCTGGATACTGATAAGTCATTTGTTATTTTGTTTGTTGTGGTCGTATTGGTTCCTTAACATAATGCTTTTTACTGTGCTGGGTTGTTAGCTCTGCACCAAACCTCCAGCCTGGAGGGCCAGATACAATACGGACGATAGTTCTTTGCTGATGAGCTACTTGCCTGGCACACTGAGGAGGGTCTATGCCTAATGTCACCTTGCTGCTGTCTTCTAAAAGATGAGCGACTTCACTGACCACACAAACACTGGCACACCACTGAATGGCTGGTTCAGTGTCACTGCATTCAATTCACTTTATCGTTGTTTATATTTACACATATGTACGCAAATGCTGTAACACCAGAAACTTTGTCTTAAAGCAGCAGGGGCTCTATTCGTTCCATAAATATTTGATACCAGAAATATCACCATCAATTTCTTCAGGTTTTCCCCTCTCATCATTTTCTTCTTCAGTTTCTCTTTCGTTGTCTCCATTCTCTTCTCCTTCGCTGTCACTAAATCCTCCAGCTTGGATTACAAAGCTTTCTATGACATTTTCAAACAGACCTTTTTGTTTAATATATTTGTCATCCAACTTAACATGTTGACAGACATTTTCCCACTTTTCCATGCTAATATCAACACACTGTTGGCAAAGCTTGATCACCTCATCTAATTTAAATGTTGTGTTCTGACCAGCTACCCCAGCCCAGATAAGCTATACTGGGTTAAGATCTGGTGAATAGGGAGGTAATCTAAGGAGACTGTCCATGAATGGCCAATAAACTGTCAATGACACAATTTTTTTGTACTGGTTTATGAGCCATAATTAGGTTGTAAAGTTCCAACTTTAACATTCATCGAATGGTACATTATTTGCTGCAAGCCAGTCCTTCACCTCACCTTTGGTTGAAGCCAATGTTGGGGCCTTTTCCAACTGCACATTATGGTATGGTGCATTAGCAATCACCAAGACGGATCTGGGAGGCAAATTAGAAATTAATTTTTCTACTAACCATTTTTTGTAATTTTCTCCATTTCGTGGTGGCAATTACCTGTTTTTTTGTTTGATTTTTACATTAGAAATGCTCCAGGTACAAATCCAGTTCTACCTCCTGCATGCAGGATGATTGCTCTTGACTCTTTTGCAGCAGGTACATGGAAATCTGAGGTACAATCATCACTCCATCTTTTTGATCTCACATGGGTATAGTATATGAGGATGCAGGTTTCATCCTCGTATATTACGGCTCTTCCTTGTTCCGTATATTGCGTAATTGCCTGCAAGAATGAAACATGAAGAGTTTGAATGTCATGCCTTTCCTGCAATATTCTAGTGTTTTTGCTTGTCTTCTGCCACTTGAATCCCATTTTTCTCAAAATTATTTTCAAACTTGTGCTACCCGCATTAAAATCTGTGGCCTCCCTAACCTTAGGTAGCAATTTATTGATGGCGGATAGTGTTTTTACAGAATATATATATAAAACGTCAAATAACACATTTATCAAAGTCATCTATATTTGTGACACGCTTTGGTACGCTGTGCACTTTTCCAGGAGTTCCAAAAGATGTGGCCTGTTCTTTACATTGTTTCCCTTCCTTGACAATGTTTCTTATAGTTCTTTCAAGCACTTTAGTTGCAGCACTTACTCTTTCTTGCACTTTCTTCAATGGAATCAATAACTCACCACAAACTGCTTCACTTTTGATGAACGCATGGACATTGTTCACAACTTCCCTAGTTTGGCTATGCAAAGTTTTTG
This sequence comes from Tenodera sinensis, assembly GCA_030765045.1. Taxonomy (NCBI): domain Eukaryota; kingdom Metazoa; phylum Arthropoda; class Insecta; order Mantodea; family Mantidae; genus Tenodera; species Tenodera sinensis. The sequence continues at coordinate 38,653,698 of CM060963.1, forward strand.
TGCCCAGTTTGATAAAATTAAGGCATTTTGGTTTGTATAAGAATGCAAAAGACAATAACCTCCAATAAACGCATGCCAAAACACAGTATATCCTATCCAAGTTTTATTATAGAAATGAAACTGTGCACAGCGAGTTCAAATATCATAAGCAGACAACTACAGGAGAGATGTTACTCGGAATACTACTTCCACTAGACTGAGCTAGCTGTATTCATTGCACATGGGCGAGAGTTGTGGGCTCGCTAGCTGTCCAGATAACCACTGCGCATCCAGGCTTCACCGGCACAGAACTACTGCCTGAGCTGTAATTTGATTTTGGAGGTTTCATCTCCTAGACTAGTTGCTTCCTCCACTGTTCAAGGAGTCTAGTCTACCCCTGGTTAGGTAATTTCTTGTGCCTTGTTAGCCATTGGGAAACAAGTTGCTCTTCGACCCTTGAAGCCAGTGGATTATCCCCTTCTGGATTGCTTCTTTGTCTGGTCGCTCACCTGTGTCCTGTCCAGCAAGGGAGACCCTGCCAGTAGCTAAGCTACTGCTGGCATAGGTCAAAGGATCATACTCCCAAACACCCCCACCGTCAAGGTAATACAATCCTTAGGGGCTGCTATGGTTGAAGCAGCTTCTGAAATTGTCAGTCTTGGTCACACATACAGCACAAATATTGTTTGCATTGATACTTGTCCTTGGTTGTCTTTGGCAAGGCTTATTTTCCACTGTTTCCCATTGTACCAAAAATCGTTTGTGCCACTCATATATTGTGTCCTTCAAATCATTGCTTTCCAAATTGTACATGCAGCCTCCTCATAATTTCTGAAGCTTTGATGCCTTCGTTTGCGAGAAATTTTGATGTTGCACTGAGCAAACGATGTGTGTATCGCTTGCTTGTCCGTGTCATACTGAAGCGAGTGGCCACTGCACAGTGTGATGTATCAAGACTCCTACTCCAGATATGCCATCCAACATACTCTCAGAGCTTCACACATTCTGTTATTTAAAATTTAGATTTATATCTGATTAACTCTTGTAGTGCAACAGTGAAGCAAATAGCCATATATTGAAGCTTGTGAATGAATGATCCACTGATTATACTATTTTGATACCAAAGTGCTATTTAAATCACATTTGCCATTGGTTTAGTATATGGTAACTTTATGATAATTGTAGTTATTCATATGAATTGTCAGGAATATTTTCAGTAATTTCATTTAGCTGTATAACTTGTGTTATGTTGGATTATTTACCAACCCATTAATCAGCAGTACAGAAGTTTATGCCATGACTTCCTTTGTGAAAGTTCAATAATTGTTGCTCTTGTGCTGTGAGGAACATGTAGATAATTTGAAAGACAGAAGAAATTCTCTAATAGATGTTACTGCAAGTCTTTTTAAGGTACCTTTTTCTTCAGTGTCATTTGAGCTTTTATTTCTGTGTTTGTACTTTAAGTTTGCTCATTCTGTACTCATTGTCATAACCATTGCTAATGTCAACAATTCCTCTATGAATGATCTCCAAACTGGTGGTATTGATGCAAAACAGATTTTTTGTGTCCACTGTAATGATCCTATTTTATGAAGAAAAGGGGAGGTATGAAACATTTAGTCACTTTCTCTGTAAAGTTTTCTCTTCATGTTGTAAGTTACAATCTAAGTGGAAAATATGAGCTTGCTTGCTGTCATTTTAGAAAATGAGCTTTTTGAAATAGCTATACAAACTGTTAAAACCCATCATGTTTTCTGCCTGGCTTCAGGAGAATATCTCCCTCACAGCTTCCTTCTCTACTGAAGTTTCACGTGCAAATGACTGCCATCATTTGGGAACTTAGTCATATGTCCTTGTTCGTTCATTTCTAATTCAAGGATCCATGCCTTAAGTAACGTTTAATACATATTTGGTATATTGTGTAAATAAATTGCATTGATTGCAATTATAGCTTTAATCTGAAGACTATCTTCCTTTACTTGTCTCATTTGTTATAGATTGCACACACTGTTGCAAATGTGTCCGCTCGCTATGCTGATTTGAAAGATACTAAAATCTCAACTCTGAGCACATCCCATAGTCACAAGGTGTCACAGTTCCATAAGAACCTCAAACAGTCAACAGGAGTAAAGTTAAATGAGCTACAGGTAAGTGTTTGTCATGGTTTATGTAAACGAGGGTTTGGCCAGGAAAATATTGCATTCAGAATTTCCAGCTTAGCACTGCTTTCTAATATTCAAGTAAATCTTATTGGGAAGAAACATTGAATTGGGATAATACTGAGTAAACTATTGAATAGGTCCTACTTAGAATTCAGTAGTAGGGCTAACCCACCTTTGAAGATTATTTGCCAACTTGCCTCTATCCCATTTGGAGCCACTGATGAGTTTAATTTGGGATAATAAAGTTTAATAACTGTATTTTTTGTGCATTAAGAATTCTTACCAGAAAGTTAATTTTATTGGGTTTTGGGTTATTCTTTATTAATGATTTCCTTATTTTCTGTATTATGGTTTTCTTTTTTATTAGAGATAATTTGTTAATACTAATTTTTTGAAATTTTAAAACCTGAATCCCTTGTAGACAATCATATGGAAATCACGGATCCAAAATCACTTACCTGCAGTTTCCAATGGCCTTATTGAATGTACCCATGGAAAACGTGGAACTGCCTTCATAGGTGCAACCCATAAGAATAGTTTTCAGAAGTAATTCACCAACTGGTCCATAAGCTACAAATGAGAAATTATGTACCTACTAAGTCAGAAATTGGTAGCTGATGTTGATTGAGGTTTCTGGACTGTAACAAACAGGTGACTAATGATTGATTTGTTACACAAAATGGCTTAGAAGGGTTCTGGATTTATCAAAAGTTCAATGGGAGTATCTGGCAGAGGTAGGAAGGTATAACAACAGAGAGAATCCTGCAGTGTTTTTATAGTTGCTTACTCATTAAAATTCCACACTGGCTTCTGTATATCCACTTAAACAGATCTAGACATTTAAACGGGCAGCATTCGATTTCTTATCTTTGTAGAAGAACATTTATATCCTTATGATTACATTTTAACGAAATTACAATAGAATTAAAGAACTCCAAATGCAATAACATACAGAGAGAGTGTGAAACATTTACTTACAAGCTGGTGAAATGATTTTAAATATTGATGTGTATATTAGGTGTTTTTCATGTTGTGATTCTTCACTTCTATTTATTGAAAAGTCCTTTATTATGGAAGGAATATAATGTAATGTATTGCATTAACACATATTAACACGAAGATGAACAATAAGTGCTTTCTTTTTAGTGTTTGAGACACCTTTCTTTCTTCTTCTGTGCTCACCTTTAATTTTAAAACAGTACAATTTCTTCAGATTCAACAAAAAATTCTATCAACAATCAAATGGATTAGCATTAGAAAAGGGAAACTCAATGTCACCTATTTTGGCACCGTTATACACAGCCACTTTAATGTTGACATAAAGCATTGCCCCAAATTTACCAATTTTGGCAAAGATATGTGAATATTGCCCACACATGGCTTGTGTGTTTAAAAACACCAATAGTAAGTTTGTTGACGTAAGTAAATAATAGTTACCATCTGAAGGTTAATTAATCCTGGGACATAAAGTACTTGCAATAGTAAGTCACCATTGGGGTAATTGTCTCTGATGTGAGACTGCCTTTGTGGTTTACCAGAAGATATACGAACTGGTTTGAGAATTCAATGTCATTCTGACAGGTTGTCACAGTAGCTTAATGGTTAGAGCACCCGCCTGGTAAGCGGAAGGTCTGTAGTTCAAATCCCAGCTGTGGCATTGAATTTTTAAGTTCCAGTTCTACCTCTCAAATATGTGAATATTATTTATTTATACCAACAAACTTACTGTTGGTGTTTTTAAATACACAAGCCGTGTGTGGACAATGTTAGCGAGATAGGATTGGAACTGAAAAAAGCTTTTCAGTTCCAATTCTACCTCTCAAATATGTGAATATTTTTGCTATCACTCTCCAGAAACTAAAAGAAGATTCTCTGAAATTACTGAATCAACAGGATATAGTATATTGCGATACAAGGATGATAAATGATTTTTGCTGGACTAAGGAAAAATTTGAAAAGACGAGACGCAATCTAGGATTATAGAAACACTTAACACACATGTATTGCACACAATTTTTTGAAAGATAATTAATTATTTAATATGGTATATGAATAAAATGTGAAATACTAACCTTGAAACATAACCATCTTTCCATGGTGCCTTGATTGGTTGAACTTAATTAGCATATATTAACTACAGCATCTTTTACATCTCTCTTTAGATTTTTCAGGTATAAGAGAAGTGCAGCCTATTTTCCAATTTCAGAATCAACATACATTCAAGTTAGCTGCCATGATTACAGTGGGTAATCATTGATTTGAGCACAGCTTACTCTATCTTCCTTTCATAGAAGTTTGAAAACAGTGTTGTTGTAATTAATTTAATTTAAAAAGTGAGTTAATTAATAACACTGAACAACACTTACAACATATTTTTCTGGGACGCGTTTCGAAGGTTAACTTTTCTCCATTATTATTGTCCGGTTGATAATGGAGGAAAGTTAACCTTCGAAACGCGTCCCAGAAAAACATGTTGTAAGTGTTGTTCAGTGTTATTAATTAACTCACCTTTTAAATTAAACAGCTTACTCTGTTATCTCATGGAACGTGTATTAAGATACACTGACTTTTCATGTTTTGATCATTACAACGAAAGTTTGACTGATTCTAGTGCTTTATTCTTTTAAATTATAATGTATACCATATAAATAAGTAAGAGTACTATTACTGAGGTGATAAAAATCAAAAAGTAGTTTGATTATATTTTATATCTGTATTAATTAACATATTGTTAAGTTTAAGGGTGTGAAAATGCTAGTGGCCTAGGCCTTAAAAATATGTAATATAAGAGGGTAGGTTAAGTTGGCAGATGTGAATACAGGATAATTCATTTACTTGCAATGTCAACATTACTGGAAATATGAAGTCGTTCTGTCTGCCCAAAACAATATTAAATTTACAATTGAAATAGAAGAAAACAACACTTTTAAATAATTAGAGCTATAGACAGTACTAAACTTGAAATACATAGGAAATCTACACACGTAGATAATTACATAAGAAAAATGGATGCAGCCCAATTTCACGTAATTAATGGCCCTTTGAAGTTTGCTTGCTTGAGTAATGAGCTTTTATAAGAGCATCAGCATATACTGGCAATAGTAGTGATAAATAGAGTTCAACCCTGTCCTCATAAGCAACATGATGTTAAAAGGGAAGGAAAAACTCTAAAAAAATTTCGGAAACTACCACATCAACACCACTATAAAGCACAAAGTGGAAGTGCCATCCTTCGGCATTTAGAACATTTGAATGAACCTTCAACAAGTTGAATATAAGATTAGCACCACAGAACAAATTCACCTGAAGAAAAATACAATCCTGAACACATTAAAATCTGGAATCTATCTGATCATTGTGAAGAATGTGAGAAATGCTATATAGGCAAAACAAAAGAAACTTGCAAATTAGACTAAAGGATCACCAGAGAAACATAAAACTAAAACAGAAAAATCCGCTGTCATACCATTTTTGGATAGAAAACCATAACATTGGTCAAAATATAAAATTGTTGAAATCACTTCATCAATAGAATTGAACATTTGTGGAAAAATATGCATCATCAAAAACTGTGATGACATAATAAATTTGAAATCTCATCTTGAACAAAGCGTTAAAACACTCATAATACCAGACCAACAGGATCAGCTACAGCAGGAAGAGGGAGCAAGAAAGACAGAGCTTGAGTGAGTCACCCAAGGTTGATGATGAGCTCAAATGACTTCAAAAATATTAGAAATTTTCCAACATTTTAAAAGTGAAGGTGATTGTAAACAAGCGAAAATATTGACTCATAAAAACTCAAACATGAATACTACATTGTTAAGTGTTTGTTTTTTGTACAGGGGTTGTTTCTTTAGTTTTGTTAACTATATTATGGAATCCAAGTAACACTAGGGTTGGCAATTCTGTTTATTGCATGTGTAGTTTAGGTACCTGCCCTCCATTTGAGTATTTGGACGCACCTTCCCCCCCCCCTCCCCTCCTCACACAATGAATCGAAGATCATCAGTTTAGATCTAGGCATCGCAGTGCAACATACTACAATGTTTTTAAAGCAGGAGCAGAGAATCTGGTTGAAAATTGAGTGTGGCAGAGGTGGATATGCATGACAGTGTCACAAAGGATTCTGAGAGGCTTGTGGTGCAGATGCATTGCCATACCAAACAGTGGCAAGATAGGTACAAGCCTTTAAAGGAGGACATATGCCTAGATCTGGTCATCCACAGATTAGTGAGGATGACATGCAATGTCCACGTTAGTGGAAGCGGATTGGAATTGCAGGAGTGGTGTCTGATTTGTTCCATCACTGGTGTTGGGAGATACTCTACCACCCTCCATACTCCCCAAACATAAGTACCTGCGACTTCAACCTCATTCCTAAGCTGAAGGAACCACTGCGTGGGAAGAAATTGAGAATAGTGAATGACATTCTGAGTGCAGTTGATCAGTCTCAGCTTATCCTGAGATTAGGCAGTGCTGATGACATTTGATGGCTACCACATCACTGGGAACACATTGTACGCAATGCTGGTGACTACATCGAAGGCCTGTAAAACTTACAACCTTGTGTGTATGCTATTTGTTCAGAAAATAAATAGTTGCCAAAACTAAAGAAACAATCTATGTATTTAAATAAGCTTTTTGTTTGATTAGTTACATTCAGTTATGTACTCTATGGTGATGCAAGCAAATACTCGTCAGTAGGGTTGGATTTCGATGACCGCATCTTTTTTCTGATGATAGTAGGGCGATGCCCAGTTGAATATATGTATGAAATGTATCACAAGGAGTGAAATGAGTCCATGTTTATTGGTCATTTTTTTGTATTTTTTCAACATTTTGCAGGAAAAGGGCATTTTTTGTTATTAGAAGCATTTTTTAGATCATTTTAGAATAAAAGTAAGTTTTTCTGTCATTTTTCACTAGTTTTAATGCATTTCTTTAAAATACTGTAGCGTAGGGGCTACCTATTAGTTTCAAGATTTTGTGTTTAAGAAGGAATTATATTTTCTTGGAAATATGCAGTAACCCCTCCAATATGATTTTGTTTCAAAGTCGATCCCCCCAACTACAAGGAATGTTATTAACATCTATGCTGCAAAATCTACGATGTTGAAGTAGCAGCAGAGGAGAGGTTCACCATTGAACATGTCAACAGAGAAACGCACAAACGAGGACTCTAAGCACAAGGGAAAAGAAAAGCGTAACAGATGCTGCTAGGACAGTGAAATGGGAATTCTGGGAATTTGCAGTTATATGAAGATCTGTGTGAAACCTTGTCTCAGCAAACATACTGTTCAATAAGTTAAACAACGATGCTTTCTGCAATTTTCTGGAGAAATATACTGGAAAATCCGTACCAGACAAGTCAACAATAAGAAAGAACTACCCTGAAAGATGTTATAAAAAGACTGTGAATGAAATCAGAACGAAACTGAAAGGCAAACACATCTGGGTATCAATGGACGAGACTACAGACTATGGGTCATTATGCTGTGAATGTAGTTGTAGGTGTTTCGAATGAAGAAGACAGAACTGATATCTTTCTCGTAAATTGTGATTTTTTGGAGAAAGCGAATTATTCCACTGAGTAAATTGTTTGACCAAACCTTAAATTCTCTCTGGCCTAATGGTATCCAGCACGACTCTGTACTGCTACTCATCACTGACGTAGCAACCTATATTTTTAAACAGGGAACTCCCTTAACACACTCTATTAAAAAATGATGCATGTAACCTGTTTAACATATGCTTGCCACAGAGTTGTTGAAAAAATTTGAGGCCACTACCCAGATATTGACTAATTGGAAAAGTGAAGAAAGTGTTTTTGAAGTCTCCTTGTTATGTAAAGGTATTCCAAGAAGAAGCCTGTGGGACGCTTCTTCCACTTGCTCCAGTGCTTACTAGGTGGGGAACCTGGTTAGAAGCCTGCATTTATTATTGTGAATATTTTGATACTGTGAAAAAAGTTGTCAATCCTTTTAAAGATTTTTGTCAGGTGTTATTAACGTGGTCGTCCATTGTCAATGCAGATAGATTTGGTTAAATCAACTGAATGTAAACTATCTAGTGTAGAAGGTGAAATTGGTGAACTTGTGTTTAAGAAAATGAAAACTTTTTGAAGAAAAATAGTGGTTTTCATACTCTGAGATTAGTGATCTACTGGCAGGGAAGAAATATTCACATAAGTCTATGGAACAAGAACTAAAGTCTAATGATTTGTGTTATTTTAAGTATGCTCCTGTGTCTTCTGTTGATGTAGAAAGGAGTTTTTCTATGTATAAGGCTCTTTTGGTAGATAACCGCCAGTCTTTCACATTTCAAAATTTGTGGAAGGTGTTTGTAAGTTATTTTAATGCTGCACTGAAGGAAAAATAAATGAGAAGGTAAAAACAAAGGTAGCATTGATAGTTTTAATTTGTACTTTTTGGTCATTTTTTGTGTTTTAGGTCATTTTTAGTGAATTTTAAGGTCATAAGGTAATCTTTTTATGGTCTTTTTCAAGTATTTTTAGGCCATTCAAATCGGAGCCCTACTCATCAGTATGTATATAACGAATATAAACCAATATGGCTAACCTATAAATGTTGAAAGCTACTCAAAAATTCCTAATAACAAACGTCAACACACTCCCTTCTTCAATAAGTTACAAACACCTATCTTGTTATATAATTTTAAATGTACAGTAAACAAAAGTTTAGTTAGGATACAAGCTGGTTGCCCTTCTGTGGGTATTCAAATTCTACTTTCATCAGCTGCTACTAATGAACAAAAAAAAAAAAAAAAAAAGAATGCCTTGAAATTTTGCATTACACTAAGAAAAATACCAAATTTAAAACTTTTATCTCAAACCATTTCTGAAATATGGCTATGTAAAATTTTCAAACACAAGCCAAAAAAAAAAAAAAAAGGTGAACAGACCTTTTTAAAATCACTCTATACTCCATCCAGCCGTAGACCCAGACCTTGTACCACTTTGCAATAACCTCACATTCGTATCAGCTGGAACTAGCACAATCAAATGCCACGTAGACACAATTCTTATTAATATTATTTACTATTTTATATTAATCAAGTTTCAAACTATCTTTGATTATTTATTGTGCATCTTGAAAACTCGTGGATGATCACCAATATTTAAGGTACTATATTTTGTGGTGTGCTTTGGTTTTGCATGTATCGCGGATTAGTTGTTGACAGCATGTGTTTACATCAAGGACCTAAGAGTGTACAATGGGCTAGACAGCACTCAAAATGGGACAAAAGTTCAAAAATGAAACTTTAAAAATGAGGAATTTGAAGTTGGGAGGAATTTGAAAGTAGAGCTGTTAAAACATAGAAAATCATCAATAAATAATTTCCTGGCCCTTTTTTGGTACCTTTGAAGAGTGGCTTTGTGTAGGTTTGACAAGAAGTCAGTCAAAATTACACAGAGCTGCAGTTTGTCATTTTCTTGCTTATAGTGCTGTGATAATATTTAAACAGTGATACAACTGCAATAATGAATACTCTAGATGGTGAGCTTCAACTGTGTTTAACCTTTTATATAGCCCTATAATGGATATATTGACTTAAACATCACACAAATATTAGAGATTACATAATAGTTTGTTGTGTTCTAATAGAATGTAACTTTTTTCCTTCACAACCCTTCATGTTTTATGCACTGAATGAATAAGTATACCTTATATAACATGTCTTGAAAGTTTCATCTGCATCTTGTTGTGACTTTCGAATGCAGAATGCATTTTGGCTAATGGGACGCTCTGATTTCACATTGCAGGCACCTTATACATCAAGACCTGCACAAGGTATTAGTGTCTAATAAGCGAAGTAACAGGTCTGTTTACGCCTTCATAATTTCTAAAATAGGTACTTCCAGCTACCATAGTAAAGATTCTTTTTTCCCAATTAGAAAAAAGTGGAGTCATTTTGCACCAACTTCAATTCACGATTCACAAATCCTACAGAAATAAGGAAAATTTTGAACTGAAGTACAGTGATTGAGAATTTTGACATCACGTGCATTGAAGCAAATACAAGTAACCTACTCCCTCAGATCTCCTTGGCAGACAAAAACAAAGCATGAAATCAAAGAGACAGAAAACAAAATCTCCTAGAACCAACTAGTATGGACAAGCTTTCTTCTGCCGCACATTTAAGTCTAAAAAGATCTGGGAAACTGATGCAGCAAAAGTATTTACAACTGCACTAAGAAGTCCCACCAAAGCCACCAAATTATTGTCTTCATTTAAAAACTATTCTTCTGAAAATATAAATAAGAGCAATAGCAGTGAAGTATTAGTACTTATACTGAATATCAAACTCAGTATTAAGGCTCTGAGCAAAGAATAAAAATGCTGACTTATACCCAGCATATAATAAAGTACAGGAGGCTAAACTCATGTACTACTGAGGCGTAAGCTCCCTGGAGTGATTAAATGCAAAATTGTAGGGGCAGCGGAAAGGTCTCATAAAGTTATAAATAGTGAATATAGTCTGCAAAAATTTATGTTCAAGTGAATATAGTCTGCAAAAATTTATGTTCAATTGTTTTCTTCCTCAATAGTTTGAGTTGGCGTCAGGTGGAAATCGTGAAGTCCGCGTATAATTTGGAGATTTATCTGCGTATAGTGTTTTATTGGAACAACGTTGTGTTGTAAAAGATAACAGGATTAACAACACAGAGAATAAACATATAGATTGTTAGATGGGCTAAAAATAGTAGATTACCAACTTACAAATATACATAGGCCGTGTTAGGGTAGTGTGAACCTTGTAGCGCATTATCAAAAGGACGCCAATCCAGAAGATTTATGTTATCTGTTTGTGATATGACAGAACGATAAACAAGTTTTTTTTAATGGAGGAAATGAAAATTAATCATTCTTGTAAAGTGTTGATCCGTACCGCACCCTGAGATACATAGAGAAAGTTGATAATTATTTTGAGTTTCATCACTGCAAAATGGTGCCTACGCGGGGCCAGTTGTCAAATATTTAAAGTGTCATCGTGGATATTGTGGAAACCCCTGCTCCTGCATGCATTAATACTGTTCCACTACTCAATCAAAGAACACATTAATTTCACAGGAATTAGTGCTAAAATGAATTTACAGAAATTACAAGACCATATACCTTGACAGATTATTTAAAGTTTGGAATAAATTCTAATTCTTTTAAACAGGGTAACCTAAAGTTATTCAGCAAATGGGGATATGATGGTATAGCCTGTCTCAGCCTTAGATGACAGTATAGAGTTAAATAGGATATATCTGTCTCTATCTAGCACACACAAGTTGCCATTAGTTTCGCCCTTTTCTACACTCGCGCTGTTGCCAGGTTCCTAATAGCCTGGTGTAAATATTCATTTGTTATAATTTTCAGCTTTAAACACATTATCCTATGCAGAATGTTTTTCTCTATCAGATTATGTCCTTTTTAGAGTCATACATTTCTGTAGGCCCAAATTTCTACAGAAAATGTACTTTTGAGTAAACGTCCGATATTTGTTATTTCCATGCTCATCACTAGGGACAGGAATTATATGAAAATGCATATTTTTTCTCTGTAGCCAGAAAGTATGCTTAATTGGGATGTGAGTGAATTACTAAATGTCTAACAATTTAAATACGATTTTAATGTGCATATAATGGCATGTTTTACACGTTGTTAGTATGCATCATATTTCCATATTTTTCAAATTATGCTGTATATTTGCTTGTTTTAAATAGAAAATTTTTATTTGTTGTGAATTTGCTGCACATACAAATATGAATCGGTCTTGAAACTTGGCAACACTGATAGAAGCTTGCAACTCAAGCCTGAAATGCATTTAGCTATGTCATATCAGGAAATCCCAGCCTTATCTGGTTTGTTTCATCATTCTAGCCGTAGAAATGAAGGTGGGTGTTAAGGGGTTCTCTTAATTATGTTCAACTGTTGTTTGTAAACAAGCACAATATTAATTAACTTTAATTTTACTTGATTTATAATAAATTGTACCATATTAAAGGAATGAGATTCAAAATATTCAAGTGTTAGTTTGTAGTTTGTTTTAGAAATTCACTTCCAAAATTTGATAGCAGGTTCACATCACAATAATTCCTCATTTCATCATTTGTGAGTCAAGACTTGAGGTCAGTGGAGGATAGCTTGTATAAAGTTTTTGTTTTCATAGAATCGTGCCAAAAGTAAAAGTGGGTGACAAAGACAGGTTTTAGAGATATCAACGTGAGTTAGAAACAGATTTGATAACCACAGATGGTAGAATTTTGTATTGTGGGGCGTGTGAGAAAACGGTTAGTTGTGAAAACCGTTTTCTTGTATTTTCTGTGAAGAAAGCATTTGTTATAGCATGATATAAAAAACAAGCTTTCAAAGCAACCGCACTGACTGTCCCACTTCCACCAGAACCTATTGGGGAACATGGTCGTGTGCAGTTCTCTATTACACCGAACATTTGGAAACAGTCTGGAACATAGTGAATACATTTGATCCCAAAAATTTTGAATCATTTAAAATTGTCCAAGATATATTAAAGAATCCAGAAGTAGAAAGTAACCTATAGCAGCTTCTGTGTATGCATCTCTATCATCCTGTGAGGTGGAGAGAAATTTTTCCCTCTGTAAAGATATCTTAACCCTTTCATGCCTGAATTATTTTGCTACATATGCCGTTCTTCCTCTAATTCGAAACTGGTTTAGATTAGGTGGTCTGGGAGACCTTTAGCCTGCTGGCTTGGATAGCCATGATCGTTAAGGCAACACGTAGTGCACTGGCCATGCACTCAAAGCCTGAGGTCATGAGTTCGAGTCTCGGCAACCGCAGTCAAATGTGCCTGTGGTAAAGGACGGGGAGGGCCCACGTAAAATAATGGGTGTGATGGTACGCGTGGATGATGACGAGGTATCATTTGACTGCGGTTGCCTGGATTTTGCTTCTTTTCTTAAAAAAAAACAGAAAAAAAAAACAAACTACAATATAAATTGTTGTTGTTGTTTTCTAGTACCTTGCATCTGGCAATGAAGTCATTAGCATTCGTGCTTTCCAATACTTTTGAACTGTTGTTTCTTCTGATCTTAATGCTTCACAGGTTTTCAAGTGGTCTTCCTTCATTTCTGTTGGATCGTTACACAGGACACATATTGGTGAGGCTGAGATACCTATTCTGTAGAGATGACTTGCTAAGCAGTCGTGATTTGTCAATAGTTGGAAGGCTGCAACCGCTGTTTTCCTTGGTCTCTGGGGGATTATATCTGGGTTGAAAAGTAGTGTACTCCATTTTTTATCTTTGGCACTTGTTTCTATTTCTTGTAGGTATGAATGAGAAAATTTTTTAATGATCAAGCGTTTTATTGAGGAATAAAAGAAATTGAATTTAGACTTTTGTTTTATTGTTGTGCCTTTCTTTGCAAGTGAGTCTGCAGCTTCGTTCCCCATGACTCCACAGTGTGCTGAAATCCATTGGAGATGAACAGTCTTATTAACTTTTTGGAGTTGTGTTAACATTTTGTAGCATTCTCTAATTTTTGTGGACTTCTTTGTAGTATTTGAACATATTCCCTGAATTGCAGCTTTAGAATCTGAAAGAATTACTGCCTTGTTAAATTTATTAAAGGGAAGATTTAATAATTGTCGGAGAGCAATGTGTATAGCCTCTATTTCTCCATCATAATTTGTTGTGTCTCTGCCAACAGAATGATAAAAGGAAAAATTTGAACACATAACTCCAGCTCCAGTAAGGTTTTCCTTGAAGGATCCATCAGTATATATGTGCAGCCATTCTTCTGTGGGATACCTAGTATTGATTGTTTCCAGAGCTAGAAGTTTTTGTATTTCTTTTGGTGTGTCTGATTTACTTATTTCCTCTATTAATTCTAAACTGAAGGTAGGTTGCAATAATTCCAATGGATTTTCTCTTATAAGTAGATTTTCTCTGGTGTTAGGAATGTTCAATTTGGACTTAATCTGTGTTACCTTTCCTAGGAAACTACTATGAGTTTTAAGGATTGAAGGGGGGAGGTTCTCTTCTGTCCATTTAGAGTTTGGCAGTCATAACATTTTCTCGTGTTGGAGCAATGCTTGTTCTTCTATTTTTGTTGTTATTGATGGCATCTGTGTTAAGGCAAGCATGGCATCAATAGGTGTGGATTTAACTGCTCCAGTGATTAGGCGAAGAGCCTGATTTTGTATTTGTTCAAGTTTATTGATGTTAGCATTTGTTGCTGTTATTAAAGCTTCAGAACAGTACAAGAGGTTTGGTTTAACATACATTTTGTATGTTGTGTTAAGGACTCTCCTTGAGCAGCCCCATTTAGCACCTGCTAACCTTTTCAGGATTTGCAGTTTCTTTTCAACCTTTTCTGAGATGTTTGTTATGTTTTTTCCACCTTAGCTTTCTGTCGAAAGTGATGCCTAAGTATTTGGCATCATCAACTGCTTTGAGTGGTTTACAATATAAATTGTAAAAAAAAATAATTTTTTACAATTCAAACCGTCTCAAATATGTATTTTTAATTGGTGACAGACAGTATAACAAGAATATAGCAGAAAAAAAAGTTAATATTTGCACAAATAGGAAAAAAAGCCTATGTATCTTATAAGACACACCAGGCATGAAAGGGTTAAGGAGCAATAGGATGCGGCTAACAAAGGAGAATGTAAAACATTTGGTGATCATAAACTGCAACAAAGAAGTTGAGACAGAGGAGAACTAAATTTTAGTACTCATACTGTTTTTATTTTTTCTTATAAGGAAAATATATTCTGACCCTTTAATATAAATATAAATTTTGCCAACTTAAATCATTTGTTTGGGTTTTGCAATATTGTAATTTTCAGATTTCTTAAAAATTTACTTAAATCTTTATTTTTTTCTCTTAATGATGTTTGAATATTTTATAAGGGCATATTTAGGTGCATATTTTGGAAGATTTCACTGCATTAATGCATGCATCTTAAAGGGATTATAAGAGCATATAATTCCTCTCCCTGCTCATCATACACTAACTAATAAACTAAGTGCTGGAATACATCTATATTTTTTTCTTAGCTGGAGTATACTATAGTGCTGCTACCTGTCTACTTTGAACTCTCTATATGTGGTCAGTTAAGTGTTACAACTTTTTTAAATTAAATGTTTTCAGAAAATTTTGTATTTGTGTACTGCAAAAGTTACACAGTGGAAAACTTTTTTATTGAGTTTACATCAGGGACCAAGTGAAAGCAAATGTTGAGGAGGGTTAGAGAAGTTTTTAGAATTAACCAGAAGCCTGTAACTTCTTTCTTTCATTGTATTAGGCAAGTATTCAGCTAAAAGGCACCAGGCGTGACAAAGAAGGCAGCAGTAAAAGTTAACATCAGTTCATAAAGGTGTGAGTTTATACTGTGTGGAACCTGTGAAGTGTTATTACATTATGTATTTTAACATTTTTCATAAATATCTGAGTCATGGAGGGGAAGGCTAGGAAGAGACGATATATTGGTAAATTAAGAAGTAAGGAACGCTAAATAATTATGAATATCTTTTTCAAGTGAAATGAGTATTAGTAAGGCAGTGAAAGAAACAGCTAGGACTATGGGGTATTCAGAAGCAGTAGTGTATAGGATTAAAAAGGAAATGCCATTGGAAGAAGGCAAAAAGGGTGGGGAAACAAAAAGCGTTAAGAGTAACACAATATGATGGAACAGTGCAAAGCAGAAGGTGGCAAATTGTTCATTTTTTGTTGTTTGAAAATATTCCACCCACGTTGAATATAGTTTTGTCATGGCTCAACGGTGATGATACTGTACCGTATTTTTCAAAGGCCACTCTGAGTCGATTTTACATGATTTGGGGTTCAAATATGAAAGGAGTAGCAAGTGCATATTTATAGGAAGAGACGATATTGTCAGATGGATACATTGATATCTAAAAGACATAAAGGTTTAGGGACCAGAGGAAATCAATTTATACAGATGAGTCAAAAACTTTTGTAAAGATATAGCCCTATTTTACCTTTCTGCTAGTGCCTACAAAGTGCTAATTCATGGATCTAGATCATAAATTCAACAATGGTACCCATTGGTCAAGTGCCTGAGGAGGCACCTAACAAGGACATTAAAATATTCCAACAGCATCATACAAAAAGTTCTAGCCATATTACAATGAAGAATTTTCTGGTGTCATCGGGTCCTTCAATTTTAAGTTTGTGAAAGTCATATGAAAGGCTAATGCATTATGCATTGATATGTGTTTCATAGCTGTTAATGCTTTTATCCGTTATTGAGATCAACCGTTCCATAAAAATACTTCTGTCCCATTTTGACTGTCATGTGGCCCACTGTGGAGTGGAACGATTTTAGGAGCTATCCTAATCTGTGAAGAAGCACAAAAGTTGGTTTATTTGAGTGGAGTCTTTCTCAGACATGAATGGAATGTATGTATGTTGGAAACATTGCATGAAGCTTAACAAATAATGAAAATGTTGCTGATACGACTCTGTTGTGGAACTAAGGAAGCTTTATATCACAGCATGTGGTTATGATATGGTATTAGATGCTGCTGCTCTTTTTTCTTTTTGGCCTCACGTAAATGCTGCAGTGGTGGGAGGGTAGCCTTTTCATAAATAAACCAATTTTGAGAAAATATGCACAAAGACTAGTGTATAAATCCATTTTATTCTATGGATGTGTATCAGTTAATCTAAGAATATTGCTGTTCATGAGAAGTATTCATAAGAAGTATCAGGTTTAGTTGGAGGAGAAATGCCAAATGGCCAGAGAAGAGCACAGGAAAAAGCAGGGAAATAAAGAATAAGTGATGAAATAACAAAGTTGGAAAAGAAAGAAAGCTAAAAACAATGCATCACATGTGAAATTAAATCATCTCTCTCTCTCCCTCCCCCTCTCTCTCTCTCTCGCTTTTTAAACTGCTAGCTTCCCAGTATTTGGTAACTGTCAGGATACATCTTCAAAGCTTGGCATGATTCTAGATGTTCCATATTCATAATTTCTTCTCTGATACATGATAGCTTGAAAGGCCAATCCTGTAGAGATGGTTATTCAGAAAGATATGTAGTCATTTTTGCTA
Source organism: Tenodera sinensis (assembly GCA_030765045.1). Lineage (NCBI taxonomy): Eukaryota > Metazoa > Arthropoda > Insecta > Mantodea > Mantidae > Tenodera > Tenodera sinensis. The sequence continues at coordinate 38,670,914 of CM060963.1, forward strand.
GTAAAGAGCAGACTAATAATTTTGTTGTAGACACCATTTTACATTATGGCGATTATATCATCTTTACATAACCCCCAATGTGAATGGAGGGCCGCACTCATCTTTGGTTAACAGTCCATCAAATCTAGCTAGGAGGATATTTAGCCACTAGCTTTCTTCACAGAATGCTATGATGGGCCAGCATTATAGAGAGATGAAAGGAGAAGATTGGAAAAATAAAGACTCCATAGTCCTTGAGTCCTTGGGAGTTGGAAGAGAACAAGATATGACCAAAGTAGGTCAGATAGAACAGATTACAGTGAGGAGCAAAACACCAGTAAGTGGAAGTAATGTTTTCCTCAGCTTGGTACCTTGTGGTCGTCATCCAAATATCTCCTAGATGGGTACCCCTAAGGGGAAATTAAATTGTAGAAACTTAACTTGAAAGAAACAGAGATGATACATATTTTCTAAATTTTCTTTTCTATAATCCTCTTTAATTGCTATGGTCATGTCGGGGGCTTGACTGAAGTGTTTGTGTTTTTACTCTTAGAATTCTATTTTTTAATCATTTCCTATGTAGATACACTCTCACATCCACACTTCCCTGGAAGGTAGGTAATCATCCTATTAGAAAAGTTCTCCTGGTTGAGAATCAAACCTGGGAATTTTGGGTGAGAAGTCCACTGGCTGATAACTGTAATTTTGTTATTAGTGAGTGCATTTCTTGAACATCATTATCAGCTGTGATTTTGAAAGTACAGTGTTCCTCTCATGAGAATGTGGCTGAGAGAAATGTGTTAACTTCAACAATTCTAGCATTATCTGAGAAAGATAATATAATATTATCAAGAACGCTTAGGCCCCTTAGAAAACATGCTCTTGTGCTACCAATGCTGGGATAGTAATGAGTGATATGTTTAAAGTAGATTGTAGATCCATTTATTACATCATTGTGAGCTTTTGTCGGTCTGGGTGGCTCAGTTGGTTAGACGCTGGCCTACTGATCCCAAGGTCGCGGGTTCAAACCCGGCCCAGGCCGATGGTTTTTAAGTGTGCTTAAACACGACAGCTCCATGTCACTAGATTTACTGGCATGTAAAAGAACTCCTGCGGGACGAAATTCCGGCACACCGGCGACGCTGATGTGATCCTGGCAATTGACAGCGTCGTTAAACAACAAAATAATTTTTTAATGTGAGCTGTCATGTGGTAGTGTGTAGTCTTACCCTTCCAGAGTCAGCACCACCCCACAGATGCTTTCTCATCAGAGACCTGCAGTACCACTAGTAATTTCATTGTTTATATACAAATTTATTACTCAGGGCAGAGTTGGTCACTGTAATTTATTTTCGATACTTTTGGAACAAAATTATTAATTTTCAAATTATTTTGTATCTAAAGTATTTTTCCTTATTTTGTTTCAAAAATATAGTTTAGCATGATTTATTCTGCATAAATTGTCTCTGGGTACCTAATATCTTCTTCACATCTTGAGAGTTAATATATTTTCTAAACTGAAAGTTGAATTTTATTATTTAGCATATCATTCTTATTCAATGCTGTCCAAAATATAGTATGTTCCTCTTGAATATCAATCTAATGCTAAATGTTGTTTAAAGGATTAGCTTAGAGGCTAAGGAAGCTGTTAAAATTTGCACAAATACAAAATTGTGGTCAGGGAAATTCAGGCAAGTGAGGTTCATAGTTTTGCTGGGTCCCTATTGAACAAACTGTTGCAAGTCACAACAATGTTTTCTGCAGGCACATATGTATATATGCCAATAGTGTATTTCTGAACATCAGAAAAATGTAATTGATTACAGCCCAATCTAATTTAATATACTGCAATATGAACCAGGGTCCATTAATAAATTGAAAAATATGTCAATATTTCTAAATACATTTTGCTCCAACTTGTAATTATGTTAATCACAAGACTAGTTTTGGTGAGGGTCCTCCTCATCATTCAGCTGTCAACCCATTAAGCCCATATTCTGTAAATGTGTTATTGAACATTGCAGGAGAGCTTACCTGCTGAGTGGGGCTCTATTTTGAGTCTTTCATACACAACTGAAAGTTAAAACTCTCCCCCTATCTTCCCTAGTTCAAATCTTGGTTAGGGTGAGTCATCCGGATAAGGTTTTTTCTGAGGTTTCCTCTTATACTGAAAAGACAAGTGTCACGTAACTTCAAGCTCTATGAATCTCTCCTCGTTTGAGCACCATTTTGCTAATTTCATTCATTCACCATCTGATATGACATACCATGGAGGACAATAACCTCTTGAGCGCTATGGACGTAAAATCACGTCCATTTAAAATGGCGAATAAGCGCTATGGACGTGTATACATGTCCTGTGTATTTGTACATTTAACCCTTATTTATCCCTTATCTAACTCAACTTATTTTAATTTTCCCCTGTTATGAAACATTTAAGTAAATTCTGTTACTTTACTGGCTTACCTTTATATGTTCCTTCTGCAGTGATATGCCTCAAAATAGGGATAAACACACAAGGGCACATCTCCACATTTACACCACATCATCCCAGTTTTCTTGCGAATTCCCTTCTTGCAGCACACGAAAAACTTCCGAGATGGTCAGGACTTCTTTGCTGTTGGCGGTATCCTTTTAAGATAATGTTTTCCTTGAAGTCTGAGGGGTGCAGAGGTTCTGGATTTTCTACCCCAGTATGTGGTATTGTTCAATTAGGCTGCAAGCTATTGATAGTCGGAAGTCCAGGTAGGTTATTGTCTTGTGTGGGTTTAGAGCTCTCCAAATTACCAAACAATTGTATATGGTTATATCCAACTGATGCAAAAATACCTTTTTATACCATTTAACTGTTTTTCGTAAGGAGGGGTACGCTTGCAATACCTGATCTACTAGATTGACACCGCCCATATGCATATTGCATTCCTGGATAGCGTCAGGCTTGAAAATGCACAGTTTGGTATGGACATCTGTTTTTCCAGTGCCAATCATCAAAATCTTAGAATTGCAATTGGATAATGCCATAACTACCCTTCTGTGCTGCCAGGCAAGGTAGGTCAAAGGTGGGAGCTGACGCACCTCCATTTCCCCTCTCCTTAGAGCCTTTGTATTCACATATTTTGGCAAACCAATACGATTTGAACGTACTGTTCTAATTGCATTAGTCTTTCTTTTGTATAAGGCCATGTATAATTTAGGAGAGCTATACCAGTTATCTAAGTACACAGTCCTACCCTGTTCAAGCACAGGTTCCATTAGGTACATTACTATAGAGCCAGATAAGCCCACATCTTTGTCTCCAGTATTGTCAGTCCCTTGAATAGTGTAAATGCAGTTGTTGTAAAGATATCCCATTTTACTTTCACAAACATCAAAACTCTTTGCGCCAAATCTGGCCCTTTTTGTTTTGATGTATTGCTTACAACCTAAGCGGCCCTTCCAAGGCATTAGGCTTTCATCAACAGTGACTTTTTCACAAGGCACGTAATTTTCTTTGAATTTTGGAATAATATAATCGAAAAACAGGCCTAATTTTGTGCAGTTTGTCACATTCCCTGTGCAGGTGAAATGAAGGAACTGCAAAATTGAAGTAAATCTGTTTCTTGACATACATTTTTCAAAAAAAGTAGTAGCTAGCATGTCATCTGTGTACCAGTACATGTATAATGCAGGTAAGTGTAATTAGACCAAGTAGCCTGTAAACCTCATTGACTGTTACTTCTGTTCACCTTCGAATTCTGCTCTTAGGTCCTAATTTACCTTTAGAGAGCAGGTCTTCCTTCACCTTACTCTCACATACGTTTGTTTCCGTAACAATGAGAGACACTAAGTCAGTAGTGAAAATGTCAATTGGTTGGCTGTCAGAAGTCAGCTGAGCCTGGGGTTGAACACCAGAGCCTGTGTTCGTGAAGATGTGCCTATTTGTGTTGCAGTTGTTTTCAGCACTCCACAATGTTGACTCTTCATGAACACCTATAGGAAGTTGCTCACGTTCTTCCTCACTGGTACTCGTACCTATATCCTCAACACCCCCATCAAATTCGGAAAATTTGCTATCAATATCCAAATTGCTGTCACACAGCAAGAAGTCCTCCACATTATCTTGTGTGATTTCAGAAGCCCTTACACTTCCACCACTCGCTAACCTTTTTGTGGTGCTGCTTGTTGATGCCATTTTTTAGCTCTGAGATGTAACACTGAAAAGCTTCTCACTTCAGCTACAAGCAGGAAAGTATATGTACATAGATTAAGAGGTAGAACTGGAACTTAAAAATTCAATGCCACAACTGGGATTTGAACCACAGACCTTCCGCTTGCCGGGCGGACGCTCTACCACTGAGCTATTGTGACAAACTGCCAGAATGGCATTAAGTTCTCAAGTTAGTTCGTATTTTTCCTGGTAAACCACAAAGGCAGTCTCACATCAGAGACAATTACCCCAATGGTGACTTACTATTGCAATTACTTTATATCCCAGAATTAAATAACCTTCACATGGTAATTATTATTTATTTATGCCAACAAACTTACTGTTGGTGTTTTTAAACACACAAGCCGTGTGTGGGCAAAGTTTAAGAGGTAGAACTGGAACTTAAAAATTCAATGCCACAACTGGGATTTGAACCACAGACCTTCCGCTTGCCGGGACAAACTGCCAGAATGGCATTAAATTCTCAAGTTCGTATTTTTCCTGGTAAACCACAAAGGCAGTCTCACATCAGAGACAATTACCCCAATGGTGACTTACTATTGCAAGTACTTTATATCCCAGAATTAAATAACCTTCACATGGTAATTATTATTTATTTATGCCAACAAACTTACTGTTGGTGTTTTTAAACACACAAGCCGTGTGTGGGCAAAGTTTAAGAGGTAGAACTGGAACTTAAAAATTCAATGCCACAACTGTGATTTGAACCACAGACCTTCCGCTTGCCGGGCGGACGCTCTACCACTGAGCTATTGTGACAAACTGCCAGAATGGCATTAAATTCTCAAGTTAGTTCGTATTTTTCCTGGTAAACCACAAAGGCAGTCTCACATCAGAGACAATTACCCCAATGGTGACTTACTATTGCAAGTACTTTATATCCCAGAATTAAATAACCTTCACATGGTAATTATTATTGAGAATTTAATGCCATTCTGGCAGTTTGTCACAATAGCTCAGTGGTAGAGCGTCCGCCCGGCAAGCGGAAGGTCTGTGGTTCAAATCCCAGTTGTGGCATTGAATTTTTAAGTTCCAGTTCTACCTCTTAAACTTTGTCCACACACGGCTTGTGTGTTTAAAAACACCAACAGTAAGTTTGTTGGCATAAATAAATAATAAGTATATGTACATATTTCAACAAAGAAAGAAGCCTGCTACCCAAGTTACGAAACACGCATAAGGAAAAGTTGCAAACATGCTTTATTCCGATGACTCACAGACCACACATACCCTATACTTTGTTTTGCTGATGCACAAGCCACACATACAATGGGTCGACTGCTGTTTCTTTCAGAGAACTTTATAAGAAGCGTTCCACAGAGGAAAGTTAACTTTTCACCACAGTGAAACAAAATAGTGCCATTTCAACGATTTGTTAATGCAGCTCTACTTTGCTGATGATGTACATGTATACTGCATATAACGAGTTTTATACCAGTTTTTGTTTCATTAAAATAACTTAATATTTACGCAAAATACAGCTGTGTATTTATGAAGCACTTTTAGTGCATTCAACAATTTAAATGCCCTGTGCTGGATATTGGGTAGCAGTTCTTGGCTCACTGAGGTTATAAATGGCCAGCGCTCAAGAGGTTAAAACAAAAAACAGTCTCCCCCTGTACATTTGACCCAAAATATACATACTAGGGTTAATGGAAAAATTGGTGTTACTCTTATTTGACTGAATGCCATATGTTTTAAGATATTTGCATGATAAATAAAATGTAAAACCCATACCTCAAAGTAATACCACTTTTGGCAGAAGAATGGGGTAGGGTCTTCATGTTGTGAAAACTACAGTACTATTATTACCAAAGTCATTTTGTTTTACACCACATTTATAACAAAAAAAAAAGTTTAGATTTTGTTTTTTTAATTTTTTTATGTTAGGTAATGCTCCCATAATAATGGGCTACCATTAAAACAAAGAGTAAACAAACAAAAAGCACACTATTATGTATTTATACCAACAAACTTACTGCTGGTGCTTTTAAACATACAAGCCGTGTGTGGGCAATGTTTAAGAGGTGGAATCAGGACTGAAAAATTCAATGCCATAGCTGGAATTTGAACCACAGATCTACCACTTATTGAGCAGCTTGGGCCCAAATGACCTAGCTGTCGATGGGCCCTTAAAACCCCACTCACTCACTCGAGCAGCTGCTCTGACCACTAAGCTACCATGGCCAACTTGCCAGTATGACATTATGAATCGGTTGGGGAATTTAATGTCATACTGGCAAGTCAGCCATGACAGCTTAGTGGTTAGAGCAGCCACTCGATAAGCGGAAGATCCGTGGTTCAAATCCCGGCTTTGACATTGAGTTTTTCAGTCCCCTTAAACAAAAAGCACGATTCAAAATTTTTAAAAATTATATCATGAGCAATAGGAACAAAATGGCAGAGTTATATTTAATGATATTTTAATAGACAATTTCAAATTGATGTATAAAAGCAACTTTATATTTTTGGTTTTTGCGTTATTTTGGAAAAATTGTGAATCTTCAAATTTAATTTGTCAGTTTTTGTGTAAACATATTTTTGTCAGTGCTTCTTTCAACATAAATTGTGTTTCTTATTTAAATAAAGCCATTTCTTTTTTCTCTCCAAACAGTAAAATTATTCTGCATTCTGGTTTTCACTTTTGAATAGAAATCTAAAAAACAACAAGTCTGAACTAGATTATATATATCCAGAGTTCATAAAAAACCTTGGAAAAACAGCAAAACAACTACTAAAACTCTACAATCTATCCTTGAAAACCATTGTACCTGCCGAATAGCGAAAAGCAATAATTGAATTGATAGGAGCTGAAAGGCATTAAGTCAGTTTTTACAAGTTTTCAGGAAAAGGAAAAAACTGTAAGTATAACAAAAGCAAATAAATGTAGATTATTAATATATTTTTATATAAAGTAATGTCTACTAATGCACTTATCTGAGGGGAAAAAACAATTTGAATGTTTCATCTGCATTTCGTTACCGTTTTTCAAAAACGGACATAATGCTTTTCAGTTGAGTGGTCACTACTGAACTGCAGATTTCCATTAATATTTAAATTTATGGTGCGTTTATTGGCAATATACATGTTTATAAATGAAAACAAATGAACAGAGTAAAATGAATTATAAAATGACTATCACTTTCCCTGAACACTATTTAATTTGGAAAAACAAACATACAAACATGTGACTTTGAGAGCTTCTTTACATAGAATCACTTTGAACCACATTTGTTGGCCATTTCAAAATACTCTTGTAAAACTGTATAGCATCTTCAGGAACATATTTTACTAACTTGCCAATGTCCTGAATCTTTTTAAAGTTTATGGGAACTTTGTCCTTGTATGCCTTTTCAGAGGGTATAGTAAGATGCTTTAGTAAGTGAGACTTTCCCAGAAAGAATGTATGTTTGACATGCGAGTCGATTTAAATGATGCTTGAACCTCTCCAATCTTGTTACTGTGGTATTTGAATTGCTTGAACTTCAAGGGGGAAAACACTTGCTTCTTATCTCTTGGGAGTCCTTAACTTTTTCTGTATATTATGCTCTTCTTAAAGTATGATGGCCACCACTTATCAGAATTAATAATTTCATCAAATTCTGCAACATGAATTTCCACATTCTTTCTGCTGTTTGCTATTGTTTCAACATATTCTTTTGGAGTATAAACTCTATCACAACTTTTAATTTTCTTTGTAAATAACCCAAAATCTCTCAGGGGTATTGTAGGTATGAATGACTCCATTCAGGAAACATGTGGGTAATTGACTCATATCTACCAGTTGCAGTCAATCCCATGCACATTCTCACCATTGTGTGGTTTCTGTTTTGTCCAGTACACTCGTCTGAGAACAAGCTGAGATCTTTAATGGTGGCTGGAATATAACTTTTAATGTAATGGTATCTTTTCTCCCATTACCCTCATGATAAAGATACATAACAGAGCAGTCATCCTTTAAATTGTGAATGCTGAATACATTTACCTACAGCTGTTGCATGTAAAAGATTTCAAGATTTCTTGCACAGGTATTTCTGGCAAGGGCAAATTCTGCATATAGTCAAAGGCAATGGTGCCCATTTCTTCACTTTGAAGACAGTTAGACTTGGCCTTCTTCAGGGAGTTATAAAATTTTCGGCTTCTTCAAAGATGAACGTCCAAATGTGATTTGGCTGCAAGTTTCGAAGCTTCACAGAGATGTGAACTTTTTAATTTGGCATGAAGCTCCTCACAAAGAGAATAGACATCTATTTGTGGTCTGTCAAACTTATAGTCATAGTTTTCCCAAAAATGCTGCCTGTAGAAGTCATATTTCATGCCTGTATCTTGATAAGTATCACAGTACAAGTCATACATTTTGCTTACACATAGCTAGAGTTGCTAACGAAAGGTGCTAGGAGACGGACGTGTTTTGCGAGCACTCGCGAGAAGGCAAGAATGGGAATACAGATCAAAGTATATAGAGGGAGAATTGGGCTAATTACCACGTACAGAATAAGTTCAGGAGCCGGGGATTCAAAAAAAAGATCGGCGACTATGGCGGGGTTCGTATTTATAATTTCGGTACTGTTAGTGATCGGTGGAGTTGAGCAAAACCCAGGGCCGGATTCGGAACAAAATATCATGAGCATGTTAAAAGGTATTGCAGAGGACATAACAAATATCAAAGGAATGGAAAAGGAAATCGATGAGAAGATGGATGGAAAATTTGAAGAGTTAAAAAAAAATGTGGGGAAGATTTGAAGATGAAGTAAAATAGCAGAATGCAAGCAAAGAATTACACTCTTGGAAAAATCCGATGATAGAAGGAGAATGAACATAATAATTTTTGGAGTTGAAGAATCAAGAGAAAAACATGTTTGGGACCAGTTTGAGGAGATTTTGAAGGACAAACTGGGATTAAAAATTGGGAGGGTTGGGAGATAAGTGATACATTTAGCGTTGGAAGGAAAGGTCGAAATCCAAGACCAGTGATTGTCAGGTGTGCTACAATGAAAATAAAATGGACAATTTTATCAATTACTAGAAAATTAAAAGGTACCGGAATATTCATTGAACAAGACTATGGGAAAAAAGACAGGGAAATCAGAAACATGTTACTACAAGAAATGAAGAATGCTAGGGCCAAAGGAGAAAAAGCTTATGTTAAAGGTCTAGATTTGTGGATAAATGGAAAGAAACAGGATATGCATAAGCAAAATTCTACACACGTGACAGAAGAACAAAATCAAGCAGTATCCAGGGACAGCAGGGAGGAACTGTATAGTCACCGAATTTGAGAGGAGGAGCTACTGGAGCAACGACTAAGTCACCAAGTACGTTGCAGTGTAAGAAAGATGGCGGGGAGCAGACGTAACTCAACATATCACCTAGTAAGAGGTTTTAGCCAGATAAACAGCTGACTGAAGGTGCCAGAAGAGATGTGCTTGCAGTGACAGCGGGTTTGGACGTGTGGAGAGAAATGGGTCTCAGCATTGTATCCATGGACGGAGGCAGTATTATGCAAGTACGGGACCATGATGGGGAGGGAAAAAAGATGGAAAGGTTAACTAGCAGTAAGGCCACAGTGCAACAATTCAGGTTTGAGAGAAAGGGATCTGTATAGGGAAAGGATTTGCGGGTTATATTCTGGAATATTGAAGGCTGGTGGGGCAAGGTGAAAAGTGGCGAAATTTATCAAATTCTAAATCTAGTGGATGTGATAGGTGTGGTGGAAACTTGGTTGTGAGATAATAATGTGGATTTGAGTTATTTTGACTTTTATGGGAAATGTGGCACTAAACAGAAAGACAAAGGTAGAGGTTCAGGAAGTGTAGGTTTATTAGTGAAAAAGTCCCTAAAAATTAAGGTGAAAATTTTGAATGAACTAGGTGAAAAATCAGTTTTGTGGTGTGTACTAAGTGGAATATGGGAGAGGGAAAGTGTATATGTGGCAATAGTGTATAACCTGCCAAATATCTCAGAATTTTATGACCCACAGTTATTTGTTAAGATGAGACAAAACATGTAAGAGATATTTAACAGAGGCATACATAAAGGATTTGTTATAATGGGTGACTTCAATGCAAGTGGGGTAAAATCAATTGCAATTAATAGATTTTGAAAGGGAATTACATGGTTTAAGAAAAGAGGTAGAGGAAAGGAGCAAAGATAAATGTATTAATAACGAAGGTAAGAAACTAATAGAATTTTGTGAGGAGAATAATTTGATGATGTGCAATGGGGTGAAAGGAAATGACAGTCTAGGAGAGTATACTTTTACAAATAGAAATGGTCAAAGTGTAATAGATTATATTCTATATTCAGCAGATTTAGTTGAATACTCTGTAGACTTTGAGGTTCTAAATATAGCTAGTTCTAGTAACCATTTTCCTTTAAGGACAGTATTCAGAGGTATAGATAAAGAAAATGAATTATGCTCTGAGCAGAATGGAATAAAAATTCATAGATATAAATGGAAAGATGAGGAAGCAGAAGTATTTATGGAGGAGCTGGGAAACCAGTCAAATATGTTAAGGGTAGTTGGCTTAGAGGAAATGCTGAGAGAAAATAAAATTGAGGAAACTGTAATAAAACTAGAGGAGTTAGTGAAACAGGCAGGGGCAAAAATGAGAATGATAGACAAACCAAATATTAGAAGAGGCTGGTAGCAAGGCAAAGCAGAGAGTTATAAGGGAGTTAAGGAAACGGAGACAAACAGGGGACATACAAGAAAAAGAAAATTTTATAATTGAAAGATGGGCGTACAGGCATCTTATGGAAGCTAAAAAGAAGGAATGGTAGGAAAATATGTGTAAACAAATGAGGGAGGCAATAAAAGAGAATGATACAAAGGCAATTTGGTCCTTAGTGAAACGAACATATAAGGTTAGAACTAGGGAAAACAATATAAGTTCAGAAGCATGTTGCGGATACTTTGAAAGTCTGTTAGGGATAAAACTTGGGGAGACAAGGTATTCAAGAATTGGATAATACAAGTGACATCCAGCAATTAGACAGTAGGATAAGAATAGAGGAAGTAAGGGAGCAAGTAAAAAGACTAAAAAGGAACAAAGCAGGTGGTATAGATGGGACTCCAGGGGGGTTTTGGCAGGCATGGAGTAGAAACGAGAATAGATTAAGTTTGCTAGTGAGAGTTCTAAATAAAGTATTTGAAGAGAGTAAGATTCCAAGTACTTGGAGAAAGGCAATGATAGTGCCAATATTTAAGAATAAAGGGGAGGTAAACTATAGGGGAATTAGCTTATTATCTGTGCTAGGTAAGGTATATACTGGAGTTTTGGCAGAAAGAGTACAAAAGTGGGCAGAATACGAGAGGAAGCTATCAGATTTCCAAGCAGGATTTAGACAAGGCAGGCGAACAGTGGATAATATTATTTATTTATGCCAACAAACTTACTGTTGGCATAAATAAATAATAATTACCATCTGAAGGTTATTTAATCCTGGGACATAAAGTACTTACAATAGTAAGTCACCATTGGGGTAATTTGTCTCTGATGTGAGACTGCCTTTGTGGTTTACCAGGAGAAATACGAACTGGTTTGGGAATTGAATTCCATTCTGGCAGTTTGTCACAATAGCTCAGTGGTTAGAGCAGCCGCCCGGTAAGCGGAAGGTCTGTGGTTCAAATCCCAGTTGTGGCATTGAATTTTTAAGTTCCAGTTCTACCTCTTAAAAGTGGATAATATCTTTGTGATAAGCACATTGATAAGTAAATATTTAGCAGACAAAAGGGGGAGGGTATATATGTTATTTATTGATTTCGAAAAGGCCTTTGATATAATAAATCACGAAGCACTATGGTACAAATTGAGTAAAAAGGGAATGAGCAACAGATTTATTCAGAGTTTACAAAGTATATATATAGACAATGAGTTTTGTATAAAGATTACAAATAATAAAGTAACAAAATACATTCAAAATAATATAGGATTGAGGCAAGGCTGCAAGTTGAGCCCTGTACTATTTAATTTGTTTATGGATGATATTCTGGATGCAATTAGAATGGAAAATAGGCATATGCCAATAATTAATAACAGGGAAATCCCTGGGTTGCTATTTGCAGATGATTTAGTAGCAGGAGCTATATCCAAAGTGGGGATAGATAGAATAATTGAAGCAATAGATAAATTTTGTAAGGAATGGAGCCTCAAAATTAACGTAAACAAAACCAAAAATATGGTATTTAAGAAAGGTAACAAGTTAAGAAAAGAGGAGAAATGGTACTGGCAAGGAAGGCAAATTGAGGTGATCAATACATTTAATTATCTAGGAGTAAGATTAAGCAGTAAGGGAGCAGAAGAGAATGGCAGTGGCTAAAGTAAAATTGCATTAAAAGCTATTAAAGCATGCCTAGATAAATTACCAGGAATGCAAATAAAACAGCTGGAGATAATTTACACAGCCGTAGTGGAAGCAAAAATGCTGTATGGGGTTTGGAGGAAGGGGGTGCAAATATGGATGTGATACATAGAAACTTTTGCAAGCAAGTTTTGGGCTTACCACAAGCTTCACCAAATGGAGTGGCACAAGCAGAATTGGGAAGACTGGGAACTAGAGGGATAATGGTGGAAAGGGTGTTAAAATATTGGGCGAGAATTAGGAGTTTAGATGAGCAGAATATTCTACGTCAATGCTTGATAGTACAGGAAAGACTAAATCAGAAAGATTCATGGCTAAACAAGATAAAGGAAATGATGTTAAAAATAGGGTTTGGTGTCATGTGGTAAAACAGGGAATTATTGCAAAGTGGATTTTGGAAAGAACTTAGGCTAAGAACGGAAGATATTGAAAGGCAAGAAATGATAGGAAGTTTCAATTTGAAAAGCTCACTGGAAGTTTATAGAGAGATGAAAGTGAGCTGGAACAGGGAAAAATATGTAGACATTTGTGACAAAGCAGCAAGAGAAGGCTTTGCATGGGCCAGAATAGGGGTGGTGAAACTGAAAGGGTTGAGAAGAGGGAGGTACCTAGAGAAATTCCCATTATGCCACCAAAGGGATAAAAAATGGCATTTAGTTTTAGAATGTGAAGAAACTAGGTTGCTTAGGGAGAGGATAGGTAAAAAAGATTGGACAAGGCTACCAAATGAAATTCAAGCAATGAAGTTAATGAGTGTAAAAACTAGGAAAAATTTAATTGAAATTGGGAACTTTTGGGCAAAGTAAGAGCCAAATGGTTGAGGAAGATAAGTAAATATGACGAAAATGAAGATGAAGTATTTTAGATAAGATGTAAATGGGGACAGCAACTCAATGTAGCAACAAGTATGTAAATGTATAATAATTTGTAAATGAAATGGAAATAAAGACTACATTACATTACACACAGCTGAGAATCAGCGCACGGCACTGAAAGGTAGTAAGTCAATGACTTAATGCTTTTCTCCCCCGCTCACATTACTCACAACAGCATTTTACCATACAAGGGGAAGGCTGACTTAATGCTTTTCAGTGTCGTTTGATGCACCTTGACTAGTTCAGAATGTGCAATAAAAAAAAAAGTGTACATTTTGACTTAATGCCTTTCAGCTCCGACTGATTCAATTGTCCCACTCTTAAACAAAAATAAAACAGCATCAGAAATAAATTATAGACCAACAGCTCTTACTAATATAATAGTAAAAGTGATGGAAAGAGTGGTGTCAAACAGGTTAAATTGGTTTCTAGAATCACAAAATTTAATTTCCCCATGTCAAGCCGGATTCCAAGAGCTCTACTCTACAAACAAACAAGTATTACTTCTTAGTCAAGAAATCAAAAACTCCTTCAATAGAAAAGAAGATAATGTATCACTTTTTATTGATTTCCAAAGTGCATATGATTCTATATGCAGAAGAAGACTACTAAAGAAGTAAAAAAAGATCTGACGTGTTGCACTCACATGACCTTCTCTACTCTTGTACTAACCATTCTTAACAAACTCTTATTCCTATATCTTCTTGTTAGTAAAGATAAACATTCGTACAAATTGTCTTACGCTTATTTCCTTGTAGGTGCAAAGGGAACATTAGAATACAGTAGGCTTTGTGCAATAGTCAAATACTTAAAAGCTTTGAGATTGCGTTCTCTTTGCACACTTAACATATAGAAAAATGAACAATGATGTTCCATTTCACGAAAGTTTTAAGTTTTCTGAAACTCACATATATAACAAGGAATATCTCCGAAATGGTTCACTTTACAAGAAAATTTATTCAGATATAAATTGTGTATTTTAGCAAGATCTACATTTTTACTTTCACTACAAAGAAGTCAACAAAAATTAGAGAATGCTACAAAATGTTAACACAACTCCAAAAAGTTAATAAGACTGTTCAGCTACAATGGATTCCAGCACACTGTGGAGTCATGGGGAACGAAGCTGCAGACTCACTTGCAAAGAAAGGCACAACAATAAAACAAAATTCTAAATTCAATTTCTCATATTCCTCAATAAAACGCTTGATCATAAAAAATTTTTGTCATTCATATCTACAAGAAATAGAAACAGATGCCAAAGATAAAAAATGGATTACACTACTTTCCAATCCAGATATAATCCCCCAGAGACCAAGGAAAACAGCTGTTGCAGCCTTCCGACTATTGACAAATCATGACTGTTTGGCAAGTCATCTCTACAGAATAGGTATCTTAGCCTCACCAATATGTGTCCTGTGTAACGATCCAGCAGAAATGAACGAAGACCACTTGAAGACCTGTGAAGCATTAAGATCAGAAGAAACTACAGTTCAAAAGTATTGGAAAGCACGAATGCTAATGGCTTCATTGCCAGATGCAAGGCACTAGAAAACAACAACAACAACATTTTTACTTTCTCTACTGGTAAGTAGGGGAAGTATTGTATTCCACCCAAAAATTCGATTTCGAGATTTCACCGGAAACATGTTTTGAGGCCACCTGAATTAAAAAAAAAAGCATTTTTAGAAAAAGGTCCGTGTGTGTGTCTGTCTGTGTGTCAGTCTGTGGACAGCATAACTCAAAAACGAAAAGTCGGTTAAAAACTAAAGTTGGTATTTAAGTTTATAATGTCTTTCAAGGATGCAACATGAAGATTTTGAAGAAAATAGACCCACCCTAAACTACCCCTTACATGGAAAATTTTTCGAAAACTTTGATTTTCTTGAAAATGGCTCTAACAATTTTGATTAAAATGTCATTAAGATATTTTGATGGCAAATGAAATGTATGTCTTGAATTTTCTGGCTATAGCCCCTGTAGTCATATTTACTCTGGACGACTTTTGCATAACTGATAAACCGTTAGAGATAGACCAAATCATACTGTACAAAAAATGTAGATCTTGCTAAAATACACAATTTATGTCTCAATAAATTTTCTTGTAGGGTGAACCATTTCGCAGACATTCCTTGTTATGTGTGTGAGTTTCGGAAAACTTAGAACTTTCGTGAAATGGAACATTGTTGTTCATTTTTTATATGTTAAGTGCGCAAAGACAACAGAATCTCAAAGCTTTAAAACATTCGACTATCGCACAAAGCCTACTGTATTCTAACATTCCCCTTGCACCTACAAGGAAATAAGCAATAAGATAATTTGTACAAATGTTTATTTTAACTAACACGAAAAAGATATAGGAATAAGAGTTTGTAAGAATGGTTAGTACAAGAGTAGAGAAAGTCATGTGCGTGCAACACATCAGATTTTTTGTATAGTATGAACTACAGGGGCTATAGCCAGAAAATTCAAGATATGCATTTCATTTGTCATCAAAATATCTTAATGACATTTTAATCAAAATCGTTAGAGCCATTTTCAAGAAAATCAAAATTTTCCATGTAAAGGGTAGTTTAGGGTGGGTCTATTTTCTTCAAAATCTTCAAGTTGCATCCTTTAAGGACATTAAACTTAAATACCAACTTTGGTTTTTAACTGACTGTTCGTTTTTGAGTTATGCTATCCACAAACATACTAGACACACATGGACCTTTTTCTAAAAATGTTTTTTTTTTTATTGAGGCGGTTTCAAAACATATATTTCCAGTGAAATCTCAACATCGAATTTTTGGGTGGAATACAATACTTCCCCTACTTACCAGTAGAGAAAGTAAAAATAGGGATACAAGGTCCAATGTTTTCATTGCTATGTCATTTCCCAACTTGATGCTTTATTGGTACCAGATATGCAAGGAATATATTGAAATATATAAACAAGTATACTGTGGCTAACCACAAGGCACAGTGTTCAGCACTACACTTTTTAATATATTTATTAATGACCTGCCACAACAAATGCAAGAATCAGGTGTGAAGTGTGCACTATTTGCTGATGACTTAGTAATGTGGACTTACAAAACAAAAGTACAAAACTAGAAAAAACCATGCAACAGCCCTTAACCAACCTACAAAAGTGGACCAAAGAAAATTTAATGACTGTTAATACAACAAAATCAAACTACCAAATCTTTTCACTAAGGAATAAACCACTAAAAATAAAAATAAATTTTGAGGGTCAACAATAACCAGAAACAAAGGAAGCAAAATATTTGGGAGTTATATTTGATACCAAACAAATAGAAAATGTAATACAGAGAGCAGAAAGGCGCCTTTCACTGTTAAAATGGGGTGGCGCCATGGCTGAGTGGTTAGCGCGCTCGCTTACCACCTAGGCGGCCCGGGTTCGATCCCAGGGACCCGCATGTGGTATTTGTGGTGGACGAAGCAGCGTCAGGGCGGGTTTTCTCCGGGTGCTCCGGTTTCCCCCGCCATCTCATTCCACCGGTGCTCCATCTTCATTCCATGTATCATCAGTGTCCCCGCCTGCGGTGCCGTAGTAGTAAAAGCGGGCGTTAAACGTTACAATTTGAAAAGAAATTGCAAATCCTGAAAAGGTTAGCTGGTGCTAAATGGGGTTGCTCAAGGAGAGTCCTTAACACAACATACAAAATGTATATTAAATCAAACCTTTTGTACTGTTCTGAAGCTTTAATAACAGCAGCAAATGCTAACATCAATAAACTTGAACAAATACAAAATCAGGCTCTTCGCCTAATCACTGGAGCAGTTAAATCCACACCTATTGATGCCATGCTTGCCTTAACACGGACCCCATCAATAATAACAAAAATAGAAGAACAAGCATTGCTCCAACACGAGAAAATGTTACGACTGCCAAACTCTAAATGGACAGAAGAGAACCTCCCCCCTTCAATCCTTAAAACTCATAGTAGTTTCCTAGAAAAGGTAACACAGATTAAATCCAAATTGAACATTCCTAACACCAGAGAAAATCTACTTATAAGAGAAAATCCATTGGAATTATTGCAACCTACCTTCAATTTGGAATTAATAGAGGAAATAAGTAAATCAGACACACCAAAAGAAATGCAAAAACTTCTAGCTCTGGAAACAATCAATACTAGGTATCCCACAGAAGAATGGCTGCACATATATACTGTTGGATCCTCCAAGGAAAACCTTACTGGAGCTGGAGTTACATGTTCACATTTTTCCTTTTATCATTCTGTTGGCAATGACACAACAAATTATGATGGAGAAATAGAGGCTATATACATTGCTCTCCGACAATTATTAAATCTTCCCTTAAATAAATTTAACAAGGCAGTAATTCTTTCAGATTCTAAAGCTGCAATTCAGGGAATATGTTCAAATACTACAAAGAAGTCCACAAAAATTAGAGAATGCTACAAAATGTTAACACAACTCCAAAAAGTTAATAAGATTGTTCATCTCCAATGGATTCCAGCACACTGTGGAGTCATGGGGAACGAAGCTGCAGTCTCACTTGCAAAGAAAGGCACAATAATAAAACAAAAGTCTAAATTCAATTTCTCATATTCCTCAATAAAACGCTTGATCATTAAAATTTTTTCTCATTCATACCTACAAGAAATAGAAACAAATGCCAAAGATAAAAAATGGATTACACTACTTTCCAACCCAGATATAATCCCCCAGAGACCAAGGAAAACAGCGGTTGCAGCCTTCTGGCTACTGACAAATCACGACTGCTTAACCAGTCAGCTCTACAGAATAGGTATCTCAGCCTCACCAATATGTGTCCTGTGTAACGATCCAGCAGAAATGAATGAAGAACACTTGAAGACCTGTGAAGCATTAAGATCAGAAGAAACTACAGTTCAAAAGTATTGGAAAGCACGAATGCTAATGGCTTCATTGCCAGATGCAAGGCACTAGAAAACAACAACAACAACAACAGCAAGTGTTAAAACGTCTAACAGGAATGAAGTGGGGATGTTCCAGAGCAACTCTAAACACGACATACAATGTATACATAAAGCCATTATTTACTTACTGTAGCTAAGTTCTTGTAACAGCAAATACAAAAAAAATTCAAATCTTTCAAAACCAAAGACTGAGACTAATTACAGGTGCTATCGATACCACACCAATACCACCTATGGAAATACTAACCAACCAATACCCCATTGAATGTGAAATAGAAAAAGCAGCTCTTATTCAACACGAAAAGTTGATCAGACTCCCATTCAATTCATAGAACAAGATCAATTTTACACATACATTAAAGTCTTAGGAGAGTTTTCTTTCCAAAATTCAAGATGTCAAGAAGAATGTTGAGAAATTGAAGCAATATGAATGACCCTACAAAATCTTTAGTACAGAATTGCACATTTTCATAAAGCAGTTATTCTCTCAGATTCCAGGGCAGCAATTATAGCAATTACTTCCAAGTTGTCACCAAAAAACCAAACCATTATAGAATGTTGGAAAATCCTTACCATCTAACAGCACTCTAAAAACACCTAGTCTTCCAATGGATACCAGCTCACTGTGGACTGATTGGTAATGACAAAACTGATTTTCTTGCAAAAAGAGTACCAGCAGTATACAGAAATCTATAGTTAATCTACCATTTTATGCAGATAAAAGATTAGTCAACTCTGAATTCAAAAAAAATTATTGCAAAATATTACTATGAAAAATCAAAAAATAAAAGATGGGAATTACCAAACATTCTAACACTAATTCCTGAGTATCCTTGAAAAATGGCAGTTGCAACCTTTAGGTTGATTACAGGACATGATTGTCTGGCAAAACATTTAAACAGAATTGGGATATATTCTTCACCACTCTGTCCTTTATGTGATCTGCAAGAGGAAATGGACCGAGACCACCTTCAAATATGCCCGGCCACTTCTAGTGCCCTATCCATGAGTGAAAAATATTGGAGAGCAAGAGGATTAATGACTTCATTGTCAGAAATCCAGCATTAGCTAACAAAAACAACTTTTGAATAGACTTCATTCACAACCTTCACATAAAATTGCAGCTCAGCCAAATGTCTCCATTTACTCCCAAACTTTTTCTTTTAGTGTGTCAACATCCTTTGTTTTGTTGACTCTGCTCAGGAGTGTTAAAATCTGCCCTTGTGGTATACACTCTAGTATAACTCCCTGTTACAGTGGAAGTATGAATGATTTAGAAGGATGTCAAATAGTTCATTAGGTTTGGCACAAGCTATTTACTTCAGATTTTATTTTTGCTTGTCTTAGTTTCCTTCATTTTCATTCTCTTCATGCTATTTTTACTGTTGGCTACAATAGTTAATTCCTTTTCCATGCCACTGTTCTTTAGCAAATATACTATTAGTGCTTTCTTAATGAGAGTTCCCTATCTCCTACCTTCAAGTAAGCAGATTCATTTTCGTCCATTTAGCATGATGAAATATTATACGGCTTAAAACTTTCATGATGAATCTTACTAATAACAGCTTCTCAGGTGATCAGCTGTGTCAAATCTGTAACATTTGAGCTTTCATGGAGTGTAAAATGGCTTCACCTGAGAAGCTGTTATTAATGATGCAATATTATTAACAATACCAAGGAGGTGATATCTTATGTTGTTTGACAGCAACACCTACAGTTCCATAGTCTGTCTCATCCTTAGAAGACAGTATGGAATTAAACAGGATATATTTGTCTATCTACCACATACAAGTTACCATTAGCTTCGTCATTTTCTTTTCTCACACTGTTGTCAGGTTCCCAGTAGCCTAGTGTAAATATTCAGTTGTTACAATTTTCAGCTTTGAACACAGCCTATGCACAATTTTTTTCTCTGTTAGATTATATCCTTTTTAGAGTCATTATACATTTCAGATTTCTACAGAAAACATTTTTTTCAGTAAAAATCCGAAATTTACTGTTTCTATGCTCATTATGTGCTAATAAACAAAGTGCTAGAGTATGTTTATATTGTTTTCTTAGCTAGAGTTAACTATAATGCTACTGCCTGCCTGCTTTGAATTCTCTATAATTACTCAATTAAGTGTTACAATTTTGTAAATTAAATGTTTTTGAAACATTTTATATTTATGGCTTGCCAAAGTTATGCAGTGGGGACCAAGCAAGAGCAAATGTTGAGGGTTAGAGACAGTTGTTTAAATAAACCAGAAGCTTGTAACCTCTTGCTTTCATTATGTAAGGCAAACAAAAGGTATTGACATATTCAGCTAAAAGGCACCGGGCGTGTCACAGAAGGCAGCAGTAAAAATTAACATCATTTCGTAAACAAGTGTGTTTATGCTGTGTGGAACCTGTGAAGTGTTATTACATTATTTAACATTTTTCATAAATATCTGAGTTAAGGAGAGGGAAGCTAGGAAGAGACAATGTATTTTAAATTAAGAAGTAAGGAACGCCAATAATTATGAATATGTTAGATTATTTTTCAAGTAAAATGAGTATCTATAAGGCAGTAAAACAAACAGTGTTCAGAAGCAGTAGTGTATACGATTAAAAAGGAACTAATGAAAGGACCTCTAAGAACACCATCGAAAAAGAAAGTAAAAGGGGCGGGGAACAAAAACCTCTGGGTTAGCGTAATATGATAGAATAGTGCAAAGCAGAGTGTGGCAAATTGTTCATTCTTTGCTGTTTGAAAGTATTCCACTCATGTTGAATATAATTTTGTCACAGATCAATGCTGGTGATACCCTACCATTATTCTCAAGGGTCACTCTGTGCAATTCTTACATCATTTGGGATTCAAATATGAAAGAAATCAATGTTTATACAGAGTAATTCGTAAATTTAAACCATGCGGTGACAAAAGTGTTGAGCGATATCAAAATTAAAAGTGCCCATCAAGCAGCAATTGAACTAAATGCAGGACTCCGGCCACCTTGAGGTCCAGAGCAAGATTTGCAGCTTCGAGACATACATACAACACATGTTGCAAC
The DNA here is from genome assembly GCA_030765045.1 of Tenodera sinensis. Lineage (NCBI taxonomy): Eukaryota > Metazoa > Arthropoda > Insecta > Mantodea > Mantidae > Tenodera > Tenodera sinensis. The sequence continues at coordinate 38,692,305 of CM060963.1, forward strand.
ATTGTATGCCCATTTAATGTGTACTGTCTTATAAGGTGGAGACATGCCTTAGTTCCACAGAACACAAATACAGCAGCCAAACCACATTTGTACAGAATGCTGCTCTAAACAATGCTTCACTTCTTATCAAAAAGCATTTTGCTGCCGGTGGACTTAGTTTGTTTTGTTCCAATGCTCATATGCAACTCAAAACTCCTTGTTGCCACAAAAACAATAGCAAAAACTACTAAAACAGCCAAAACTGGTAGAAGTTAAGCAACAAACAGCTTTAATGAAAGAATGAAGCTTGGTACAACTAGAGGAATCAGAAATATTATTGGATTTCTATTTAGAAAGTGTTATATATTATCAAATTTTGATATTGGCTATCCTACATTATTTTGGCAGAATTGGAAGGTAGTGAAAAGATTCCTTGGACTGACAAACAAAAACAAATGACATCCCCATGTGCAAAATCAATTTCCACTTTGGTATTGATGTGCATTCCCATTCTCGTTACCAGGGTATTGTGAAAGAAAACGTATACTATTTTGCTTCTCTGTTGTATGAAAGCAACTGTTCTATTCATTGTAATTGACATTTTTGGCTTTCTTCTTTTCAGTCGACCTCTCTGAATGATGCTGATTTTAATTTTGTTCAATTTCTGCAAGAAATTGCTTCAGAGCAGCAGTTTGAAGTGACATACGTAGATATTGAGGAAAAGTCTATCACTGGTAAGTAGAAGTGAGTGATGTTAAAAGGGTTTTGCAACTACAGATTAAAGATGTTAAACGAAAGTTTTCAGGAGATAATGATTCTAGTCAAGACCAGGTTTTTTGTGTGTACAATATGCTATTGTACTTGCACATATGCAAAGTTTAGAATAATATGAATGTAATATGTGCAGCAAAATATAAGGTGTAGATTATAATCAATATGAATGTGTGCACCAATTATGCAGTAGTATGAATGTGTGCCATTTATGTGGCTAAATGTAATAAACAGAAATGAACATTGTGGTAATTATTACTCAGGGTATATGTTTGTGATTCGCTGCATTAATGAAATGACTCAGGTTTCAATTAATTTCTTTTGTTGAACGTTTGTTTTATTCTTTCCTTAAGAGACTTTAGACTCTTTAACAAATGTTTTAAGTTTTTGTGATTGCTGAAACCAGATTGCTGAAAATCAGATCAAACAAAATCTGAGGTAATGCATTTCCTTTGTATTAAACTAAAAATATAACTGAATATATATGCCTTTTTAAATATGACGGAAACGTTTTCTTTATATGTTAATCTTTCAATGCAATATTTGTTATAATGGAAACCAATAATCATAACTCTGCCATGTGGAAATCTTGGTTCAGGTACTCCCTATATGGTGATACATTTTTTCCCTGGCACCTTACTGAGGAGCTTTTAAATATAATCTACCACAGTCTTCCCACTTAATTATACAAATGATTCTACAGAATTCCTGCTCTACCTCACATAAATTACATACTATTCACACACATTATATTGAGCTCTCAGTTGATGTTATTATTGAAGACAGCAATAGGATTTTTCGTTTCTTTTATGTATTTGTACTTTAAATTATATTATAGAAAGCATTTATTCTTTTGGCGAGTTTGTGAAAATTGTGATATCTTGCCACTAAAACAAAGTGCAGTTCAAAGTTACTGAAATGTCAACAAATTACTTCCTGTCCACAAAAGAGCTTGAAGTGAGAATCACTAATTGAAAGTTGAATGAAGAAAAACAGAAAGTGCAGTGGTTAAAAATAAGGGAAATCAGGATTGAAAAATCAAGCCCTGGCATCATGAAGTATAAGTATTCTTTTTAGGAATATGTTCCTGGTGGTATTGTACCTATAGAGTACAGTGTTTCTGACAATGCAAATTAAAATTTTGCAATTGCTTTGAAGAAGAAAAAAAACGACTGGTTTAAGAATTGTTACACTGTATTCAACAGGCATTAGAATTCTATAAGGTTCAAGTTGTACATAGTTGTAGTGATGCAGTATTATTTGTCAAAAGTTCTGTGTTACAAAAATATCTCAAAAAGGGGCTTAAAATGTCATTTCATATAGTTAAAATAAATAAAAGGCATTGTGTATTTATTTCAAGTTGTACAACTGACAGGAAATTAACTAAAATCTGCTGAAATATGTATTACATATTAAACTGATGTTATTCAGTAACTCGTTATAGTTTGTTTTAATAAAATATTTTTGTTTAGTGTTGAAACAAATATAACTTAATTAAATTATAATAAATTTATTTTTGCATCATTTTACCATCATAAACACCAAATAATCATAATGCACTCAGCAAAAATGAACGTTTGAAAGCTGTTCTGCCAGACTGAACTATGGGCTTGTATTATAAATAAGTCCCTGGGTGACCGAGCTTCGCTCGGCATTTTTACCCCACTTTTTGTGAAATCTTGTGTTTTGGGAGACGATACTTCTTGAGATAAACTTTAACCTCGTCAGGGATATGGACGTGAAATCACGTCCATTTAAAATGACAGACGAGCGATATGGACGTGTATACACGTCCTGTGCGTTTGTGCATTTAACCCTTATTTATCCTCTATCTAACTCAACTTATTTTAATTTTCCCCCGTTATGAAACATTTAATTAAATTCTATATGCTTTACTGGCTTACCTTTATATGTTCCTTCTGCAGTGATATGCCTCAAAACAGGGATAAACACACAAGGGCACATCTCCACATTTGCCACATATCATCCCAGTTTCCTTACGGATTCCCTTCTTGCGGCACACAAAACACCTTCGAGATGGGCGGGACTTCTTTGCTGTTGACGGTATCCTTTTAGGATAATGTTTTCCTTGAAGTCTGAGGGGTACAGGGGTTTTGGATTTTCTACCCCCAGTATGAAGAGGTATGAACCTGGTATTGTTCAATTAGGCTACGAGCTATTGATAGTCGAAAGTCCAGGTAGGTCATTGTCTTGTGTGGGTTTAGAGCTCTCCAAATTACCAAACAATTGTATATGGTTATATCCAGCTGGTGCAAAAATACCTTTTTATACCATTTCACTGTTTTTCGTAAAGAGGGATATGCTTGCAATACCTGATCTACTAGATCGACACCGCCCATGCGCATATTGTATTCCTGGATAACGTCAGGCTTGAAAATGCACATTTTGGTATGGACATCTGTTTTTCCAGTGTCAATCATCAAAATCTTAGAGCTGCAATTGGAAATGCTGTAACTACCCTCCTGTCCTGCCAGGCAAGGTAGGTCAAAGGTGGGAGCTGATGCACCTCCATTTCCCCTCTCCTTAGAGCCTTTGTATTCACATCTTCAAGACGATTTGAACGTACTGTTCCAATTGCATTAGTCTTTCTTTTGTGTAAGGCCATGAGTAATTTAGGAGAGCTGTACCAGTTATCTAAGTACACAGTCCTATCCTGATCAAGCACAGGTTCCATTAGGTGCATTACTATGGAGCCAGATAAGCCCAAATCTTTGTCTCCAGTATTTTCAGTCCCTTGACCAGTGTAAATGCAGCTATTGTAAAGATATCCCGTTTTACTTTCACAAACATCACAACTCTTTATGCCAAATCTAGCCCTTTTTGTTTTGATGTATTGCTTCCAACCTAAGCGGCCCTTCCAAAGCATTAGGTTTTCATCAACAGTGAGCTTTTCACCAGACACATAATTTTCTTTAAATTTTGAAATAATATAATCGAAAACAGGCCTAATTCTGTGGAGTTTTTCATTTACATTCTCTGTGCAGGTGAAATGAAGGAACCGCAAAATTGACGTAAACCTGTTATTTGACATGCATTTTCCAAAAAAAGGAGTAGCTAGCATGTCATCTGTGGACCAATACATGTATAATGCAGGTTTACGAATAACACCCATAAGTATAATTAGACCAATTAGCCTGTAAATCTCATTGAGTGTTACTTCTGTCCACCTTTGAATTCTGCTCTTAGGCCCTAATTTACCTTTAGAGAGCAGGTCTTCCTTCACCTTACACGCATATACATTTGTTTCCGAAACAATGAGAGACACTAAGTCGGTAGTAAAAAATTTTGTAAAAATGTCAATTGGTTGACTGTCAGAAGTCAGCTGAGCCTGGGATTGAACACCAGACCCTGTGCTCGTGAAGATGTGCCTGTTTGTATTGCAATTGTTTTCAGCACTCCACAATGCTGACCTTTCATGAACACCTGAAGGAAGTTGGTCACATTCTTCCTCACAAGTCCGGAAAATCTACTTAACATAGTTGCTAAAAAATATAATATAGAAATAAACACACATGAAACTAAATGCCTAACAGCATCGAAAGAACCATTGAAATGTAAATCAGAAGTGGAAAGAAAAATTATTGAACAGGTTTCAGAATTAATTATTTGGGTAGTCAAATAACAAGCACCAAAAATTTAAATTGAGAAGTAAAAACACGGATCGATAAAGCAGCACAGAAATCAGGATGCATAAAAGACATAATTTGGCAAAATAAGTATATGGCAGTAGAGAGTAAAGTTCGCATTTATAAAATAATAGACCAATATTAATTTATGCAGCAGAAACCAGAGCAGATACAGTCAAAATAGATATTAAGTACATGAGAATTGAAAATATTAAGAACAATTCAAGGAAAAAACTTTATTAGATAAAATACACAATACCAGGTGAGTCAGCCGCGGCTTATTTTTTTGGAAGGTAGGCCACCCATCTAACGGCATGTGTGCCTTAGTCCAGTTTTGCGCTTACTAAAATACATTGCTTGACATTCTTAAAGAGAGAAATGCGCAAAATTGAGAGCAACAGTGCTTTAAAGGACAGAACGTACTCCTCGCTAAAGTGCACCTCAAAAACATACGACTCATTTACTGAGAGCAAATTCTGGTTTCCGGCCGATTTTACAAACATTTTATTAGAGTATACATAGCAATGTAATTCAGTAAAAGCCTCGAAAAAAATGGACCTATCATATGAGTACACTAACAACATCAGCTAAAAAGAAAATGGCAGATTCTTGTACTTAGAGCAGGGGTTGGTTGCCAAAAATTAGGAAAAATTTAGACACGCCTCATCCATTATGGACCCGTACAGTCAAAACGGACATATTATTAAACAACAGTTTATATACATTTTTGCGTGAACTACGCCTCGTACATCCCAATTAATATGCATAACAGCTTTTGCCATTTAAGTAATATTATTAAAATGCCCAGCAAATGATTAAAACTGTCTTAAAAGACTAAATTGAGCCCATAAACTGGCGAGGTAGCAATGGCATAGTGCCAGGCATGCAAGTCCTACTGTAGAACGCGGTACGTGCTTTCAGTTGTCTCAAAATAGCTGAATAGGATTGTGACAGGACCTCTGCGCTAAGCCCCAATGACACAGGTTCGAGTCTCAGCATTGTAAATATTTTTTTTATGTTCTTCAAAACTTGGAAACCAAATTCACAATAATCTAATTATGAAGTCTGAGAGTTTAGGACATAATTTAAATTGTTTTTGGTTGTCTGCATTTTTAATAGCACAATAATTCATTGTGTGCAAAATTGAGTTTAACTTCCATGTTAAACTCTGACAATGTAATTTCCTTGCTTTCCGTGTTCAAATGTGTATGAATGATCCTTATTTCAATTGCACTTACCTATAGGTGTGTTTAAACAACTACATAATTGTAGTTCACCAATAAAGAAACATTAAACAATGTCATAAATCATAAATAAAACAATAAAAATGAATATAATAACAGTTTTCAGAATAATAGTTTGTAAACTGTGAGGATTGCACAGTAAAAAAAAATTAGTACATGCAGGTGATTCGAACCACCTTCACAACAGACAGATTACTTCGGAGTCTTGCGCTCGTTCCAACTGAGCTACCTAGTAATGTGTGAGGTAAACATTCCGTTTAACATGCAATATTCGCTGGTTCCAGTGAACATTTGCAGAAGTACAAACGTCAGCTGTCTAATTACGAATATATTAAAAAGCGATGTGATAACATCTATATTAGTACTAATTTCATCGAGTGTTTAACCTCCATGTTAAATACGCGGGTAGAACCTAGTAATGGGGTCGATGTTTTTATGTTGGGGTATAAAATGCGGATTGCATAAAACTCGAGAATAAGGGGCAGCTGACTCACCTGGTAGAAAAATATAACAAAATATATTAATGAGCGACAGAAATACTGGAAAGAACACATTAACAGGATTGGAAACAATTGTCTAGTATAGGGGCCTCCAAACTTTCCAGCCATAGGGCCGTATTGATTACTCCAGAAAGTTCCGAGGGACAGAACCTTTTTAATTCTTCCTGCCATTAACTGTAATTTCTAGACTGGTCAAATTGTGTATTATTGTTACGACCGTGACACCTGACGACATCTAGTTGTCAAAGGCGGAAATAGGTAGTGGGAGGACCCTCTATCGCTAACAGATGGTGCCAGTAGTACTTTCGAGAACGTTCTGGTGTATTCCACTCACTTCGAGATGGCTAGCAGCCGGCAGCAAGATCCCCCAGTCTGCCTTGGGAAGGCAGAAACTATCATGAAATAAAGTAGTGTGTAACCCCATTTAAAATACATTTTCGAACCGACCAACGCCCATACATTACAGTGATTTGATTTGACTTGTTTTAGTGTGTGATTTACTAGAATGGAAGAGATTAGAAAAGTAGATAGTGAATGCAGAACATTCAAAGATCAATGTAACTATCAGTATTTCGTGATAGAGTCCTCTAATAAAGCGCTATGTTTGATTTGCAGTGAAACAATAGCCGTTTTCAAAGAGTATAACATTAAACGTCATTATGAAACGAAACATTTGCAAAATTACTCAAAATATACAGGAAGTTTGCGGACAGAAAAATTTGAAACTCTGTAGCGCAGATTGAAATCGCAGCAATCCTTCTTCTTAACGAAAGTCAAACCTGAACAAGAGGCTGCAACTTGTGCTAACTTTCGTGTGGCTCTTGAAATCGCAAGACATGGAAAACCATTCATCGATGGAGAAATGATCAAAGAATGCGTAATTGCAGCAACCGAAGAGATGTGTGTGGAACAGGTAAATTTATTTAAAACTGTCAGTTTGTCAGCAAACACCGTGGCTCGGAGGGTACAAGACATCGTAGAAAATATATCATCTCAACTGTGTGACAAAAAATGGACATCTTGAGTGGTTTTCTCTGGCCTTGGATGAGTCAATGGATGTGACAGATACTGCTCAGGTGTTGATTTTTATTCGAGGAGTAGATAAAAGCTATGCAGTGCATGAACTTCTTGATATTGATAGTATTCACAGCACGACTACTGGGGAAGATATTTTCAAGGGGGTTGAAAATGCCATTAATAATAACCTTCGATGGAAAAACTTGAAATCTATTACAACTGATGGAGGCAAAAACATGTGTGGTAAAAATAAAGGAGTAATTGCACTTGTGTTAAAGGATGTAGAAAATGACAGTGGTTCAAAACCATTAGTCTTACATTATATTATTCATTAGCAGTCTTTGTGCAGAAAATGTTTGGATATGTCTGAAGTTATAAAACCAGTCATATCAGTTGTTAGTTTCATCAGATCCACTGGGCTGAATCACCGACAATTCCGCGAGTTTATTCAAGAGATTGGAGAAAATTACTTACCATAGCATACTGCCGTACGCTGGCTTAGTTGCGGAAAAGTCCTTCAGCGCTTTCTTGAACTACAAACAGAGATCGAAATATTCAAGAGATTGGAGAAAATTACTTACCATAGCATACTGCCGTACGCTGACTTAGTTGCGGAAAAGTCCTTCAGCGCTTTCTTGAACTACAAACAGAGATCGAAAGTTTTTTGAATGAAAAGCATTGCCCTCTTACTGAATTACAAAATAGCAAATGGCTGTGGAAGTTAGCACTCTATGTAGATTTGGCAAAACATGAACGAACTGAATTTGAGATTGCAAGGAGAAAACCAGCTTCTCCCTGATTTGTACACTAATATCAAATCGTTTCGGCAGAAAATACTACTATTTCAATCACAGTTACGGAAAAAATGTTTCATATATTTTAAAACATGTGAAATATTCAGCCACACTGCTGAGACTGCAATCGAAGCTTTGGGTGCTTTGAAGATAAATTTTGATACCCTTTTCTCAGACTTTGATGACATTGCGAATGAAATTAAGATTTTTCAAAATCCTTTTGATACTGACATTGAAACCCTAGCCTGGGAACTTCAAATGGAAATTATTGATTTACAGTGCAGTGATATAATTAAGAACAAATATCAAAGCTTATTTTTGAGAGGTAGAACTGGAACTTAAAAATTCAATGCCACAACTGGGATTTGAACCACAGACCTTCCGCTTACCGCTTCTCAAACTTTGCCCACACACGGCTTGTGTGTTTTAAAACACCAACAGTAAGTTTGTTGGCATAAATAAATAATAATCAAAGCTTATCTTTGTTGGAGTTTTATAAAAGTCTTCGACTGGTAGGTACAATTTGATAATTTGCATAAATTTGCTCGTGGGCTGTTTTCTGTTTTTGGTACGACTTACTTGTGTGAGAAAACATTCTCCAAAATGAAGCACACAGTTTACAGATCTAAGTTAACCGATGAGCGTCTTAAATCTCTCTTAATAATTGGTACCAGTAAAATTGGTCCACAACTGCAAAATATTGTCAGTGGTAAATCACAGTTACATAAATCTCATTAGTATTTCTCAGAAGGGGACACCCTGCAGAAATAATCGCCTTAACTAGGCTTTTCCGTTCCTGAGGGATTTTCAGGATAAAAATAATGTGTAATATTTAGGATATATATGTACATTCCAAGCTTCGGTTTACTTACATATACGATACTCTTTAGCCCAACATAACTACTGCGGGATGTTCACTAATGTTAACGAGATTCATTTCAATTATTTGTTAGTTATAATATTTAAGTTTAATTTTCTGATTATTATGCTGTCATTAAGCTTTACCTAGCAAGTAAATAAACCAGACGAAAACAAACATTAAGGTTTTTTTTTTCAATCTAACTTATCACAGCAACATAATTACTGTAACCAAATATTATAAATAAATATTATTGTAAATATTATTATTGTATTACTATATGTGTTAATATTTACGTTGATTTGTAAGAATATGTAACTGACTCAAATGATATTGTAAGAATTTATTTTGTAATTCATTGATAAATGAAACTTAAATAAATTTGTGATTAATGACACAGTTAACTTAAAAAAAAAAACAATAACAAACCATTAGCAGTCGCAGGCCAGATTGATGACTCTGAGGGGCCGATTTTGGCCTGCGGGCCGTAGTTTGGAGACCCCGGGTCTAGTAGAAAGAGCCAAATAAGGCAGTCCTTTAAATAGGAAAAGGACAAAGTGAAGACCCGCTAGGAGATGGATTGACAGCATTTATGGCTATCCTAGGAATAAAAGGGGGAATAAATAGGATATTATCCTATACATAAAAAAGAAGAAGAGTATTCATTAAAGCTCTCTCACAGTAGAACCAAGTCTTTGAATCATGCACATGCACGTTTCTCTGAATCATTTGCATCAGATAAACACATTATGAGAGCTGATTCACATAATTTGTGTCACATGATACACATCATGTTTATGCTACAGGATCACTTTAATGCAGCAGGCACTATACATAATGTTCTGCTAATACTGTTTTGGTACTAAACTGCGGAACTCATGAATCAGTTTGACTGACTGTTTATATAAAAACTGAGCATACTTGATAACATATTCATGTCACTTTCGCACAGTGAACCTTATAAGAGGCTGGAACAGGCAAAACATGTAAGATTTGAAGCTTTCACAGCAAGTGTTATTAATCAGGGTTTCACGGGTGATCAGCCGTGTCAGATTTATGAACATTCCTGAAGAAGGCCATGGAGGTCTGGAATGGCCAAAAGCTTGATGTTCATAAATCTTATAGGGCTGATCACCTGTGAAGTCTTGATTAATAACAGGCAAAAAGATGTTAAAACCTTTTCTCAAGATATTTTTTCACTTCTTCATCTGCTGATGACCTAGTAATTGAATGTCCTTATACCTAAACCGTTTTTTCATTCCGGATATCTCCTGAACATTAACATGTGGTGCAGTTTTTATAAAAAGATAGTCAACACATATCAGCGTGAATATAGCAGCAGGAATAATGTTTTTACTGAATGTAGAAATAGGAAGTGATAGCAGACGCGACTCTTATCTACAGGGTTGTGGTTACAGAATGGAATGCATAAGTCAACGTTCCTTTATCACAACATATTTATTCGTTAATTTACACTTTTAGCACCATATTAATTATTCAAAGACTTTACACAGGATAAAAGTTTGGTGAAAGTTCCATGTTCACACACACTACCAAACACACGTCTGATCATCATGAGCATACAGACGCTAATGAAAAAAGAGTCCCTGGCATCTTTCTGACGCAACACCGCCATTCTTTTGTATTCATCCGCGCAACAGTTCTCATTGGTTGAACACGAAGTGACAAGAAAACATTGGCTATCTTGAATATTGAAAAATAAGTCCCTGATACACCCAAATTAAAAGAATTAGAAATTTACACACTCTTACAAAAATATTTACATGAACGATTTTCTATTGGTCAATATTCTGTCTCACATGTTTGGTTATAATACAAGCGGATGTGTGAAATGTTACTGTGGAGATAACACATTAAGAGGACGTAATTGTGCAAACTTAGAAAAGCTAATACACATTTCTTTGTTATCCTGTATAAATAATGTGTATTCCTCCTTTAGTGCACAACACAGACTCTTTTCAATGCATCTCTCGGTGAAGCCTGATATCATATTGAATCATTCTCATAGAACTTCAGGATTGCAGCTTTAATCTCTCTTGAAAATCTATGCTTTGATGCTGATTTCCCTGGTTTGCCATCAGTGAATCCTTCTATTGCTGCTAGGCCAGCAATCAGCTGTTAATTTCTTCTGTGGAGACTTGGTCAGTGCATTCACAACATGTTTTCTGCAGTTCCCGAAATGCTGCCTAGATCAAAATGCTGTTGCAACATCTCTTGCTTCCTGCTTTACATACATCTTGTCCCTGCTTCATTGCATCTGTTTGTAGATTCTGTTCTTTGCCTTAGTCAGTTCTTTTTTTTCTCCTTTAGTCTTGTTGGGTGTAGCCCTTCTCTCTCTCTCTCGTAGCAGCATTTTTTTTATTGTTATGTACTTCATAATGACCTTGTTTTAGACGCTGTCTATATTCATGTTGTCTTTCTGCCGAAGATTTAGCCATGATCTCAAGATGCTTGTTTGTGCACTTGCCAAGGTCTGTCTGTCAACTGAGAGTTTACACTAAGTAGCAAAAGTGTAGAATGTCAGTCTGTTACGGCACTATTACTGGAAGTCCATTGACTTTAGAAGAAAATTCTCAGGATACTTTTTGATTGGTAATGTGATGCTAACACAGGATATAGAAGGAAATTTAATCCTTTATTTATTTTATTGTCTGTAACACTATATCTGTGTTTAGCATAAGAGGCTGACACTCATATGCAATATGTATAAAAGAAGGCAGGAAGCCAGTTTAGAAACGGTTATATTTGGAATTGTGCATCACGATGAACCAAGAAGGACCCAATGTCTCATTTTAAAAAAGGATCTTATGTAAATTCCAACATTTACCTTGTAAAATTAGAGTGTAGAATACAGAAACTATGATGCATTTGTCTTTTGTTTTGCATTCACCAAGACCTTTAGTATCAAATTACTAAATTCTTTGTGATTTGCAAGTATTTTATTATTGAACAAGTCACCTCAGAGTATGAGGAATCATATATCCTTATATAAAATGTTGAAATATTGAATTAAAATTTTACCCCTTGATATGACATTTCTGTTTAATTGCTCATCTGTCTTTGGTAGGTTTTCAGATCTAGCATGTATGTATATTGTTTGCCAATGTGTTCTTTACTTTTGTGGCATGTTGTTGTTTCATTGAGAACTGTTTTTAAAAGCAGGGGCAAAATTTTTTAAATGTGCCAAATGGCCAGTTGGATTCTCACCCGTTTCACAGTATCTTTTTGTCCACAATAAAGACATTAATCCATTTCAGAAATGCAAAGACAAATGTTCTGAAGGATCAATGGCCTGATAATACTTCAGAGCCTCTCTAGTGATGATATTTCTTATACATGAGCCTAAATCAATAGCCTGCAGGACCCCTTTCTTTTCAGTTTTGCTTTCGTTTGCAGAAATCTGGCATAGAAGCTTACAGAATATTGGAGGAGGCGTATGGTGATGTTCTGCCACAATTCACAGCACTCTGATGGTTCAAGGAATCTAAGGAGGTGTTTCAATAACAAACAGGGTTGCCAACCTGTGCAATAATTATGGGGGCGTACGATAATTTGAATGTTTGTACTCATGGTTGTCAACCCATATGATAATTATGGGAGTGTACGATAATTTCGATACCAGCCAAATATCCTTTTCACTGGTTTGTCATACCAGCGAAATGAAATTAATTACAAATAGCGACACCACTTTTGCCCTTATGGCCTCTCTCCACCCCTCTAAGGCAACCATTTCATATCCTACTAATACTTCTACCCTTTATCCTCTTGTTACCAGTGTGCCCAAATCTGGTAATCTCAATGAAGAAGATACTGTTCAGAAAATTGATGATCAATGGAGAAAACTCGGAATACATGATGTTTCATATGAAATTAAGAACATGCCTGAACCCGGCAGTTTCTGGAGTGTTGTTAAACACATCACCTTGGTGGAAATGCTGATTTCAAAGAACTGGCGGAGATTGCATTATCAGTAATTTCATTGCCCCACTTCTTGTGAAAGAGTTTTTTCCAAACTAGGTTTAATAAAAACCAAAATTAGAAACAGATTGGCACTAGAGATGGTAAATGGACTTATTCTGTCGTCCCAGCTTATGAAAGAATGTGGTGGGTCCGAAAATCTGCAAGTCACCAAGATGATGTTAAAGTTTGTCTCAACAGCAAATTTGTATAATACTGCAAGAGTTGAGGAAGATGATGAACTTTCAGATGAATAGTGCGAGAAACATAAATACTAAAGTTGTAATCAATCTTGTAAGTGGATACCATAAACATTAACACTATTACATTGTCATAAGTGTTATGCTGATACATTTACTGTTGTTGCATTTGGTTTATGATGTACGATAATTTTGAATCCAAATCTATAATTCTGAGTGGCCGGTGCGACAATTTTACTTTTAAACATTGGCAACCCTGATAACAAAGCAAGGTGGGCTAGGTGCTCCAGCAACAGCATTAAATGAAACCATGATTAACACAGCTGCCATCATTGTTGGCGATGACCGACAAATAACAATTGACAGACTTGCAGACATGTTACAGATGTCCCATGGTAGTGGTTTTTTTTTTTTTTTTTTTCAATTTTGCACAATCACTTAAACATGAGACAACCAGAGCTACATCCTTCTGGTTGGCACCTGTGTCATGACAATGCCCACCCTCAGGTGTACAACATTGTTACCTGTATTTGACCTGCAGAAACATTGAATGTGTTCACATTCTCCAGACTTGGTCTCATGTGATTTTTATCTCTTTCCCTGTCTGAAAAAGAAACTTAAGTGGGAAGTGTTTTGCTACTTCAGAGGCCATTGTGAAGAAAGCTGAGGTGGTTATAAGATGTCAGAAGATGGCTTCCAGCCATGTTCCAGGACTGACAGAAGTGTTGGGCAAAATGTATTCAACTCATTGGAGAGTACTTTGAAAAAGACCTCACCAATCTGGAGCAAGACTAATGTATTTTATGTATAAGAAAAAAACATTATCGGTCTTTATTGACTTGCTCTCGTATTTAAGCCCTTTACCAAGTAATGTTTCATTATTACATCTTGTGAGCACAAACATTGCTTTCTGTGCAAAATCTTGTCTTTGGAATTTCTCAATCGCTAGCGGATTGTATGTTATTTCTTCTGCTCTCTAGGACTCCTGTTTAAAGATCAAGGGGACTGCATAAAGATGATATACAATTATAATTTTTCTGCAGTTGATGTAATACAGCTTTTAACCTCTCTATAAATCCTTATTGAGTATATTTGTTATCTACAGTTAAGCTTTATCTCGACTTTAATCTTTGTTGAGACTAAAAGGTTCCATTTTCACAAGAAATTTTGTTTATGAATTTGTCTTAATGCATGTTTTTTTACCACATAATTGCATATTCCTCAGTACAGAGCATCAAATTTGTTTGTTTCCACAGGTAAATGCCAGTGTCTTGTGCAGCTATCCACATTGCCTGTTGCTGTTTGTCATGGTTCTGGTAAGACATCTAAAGAGGCTCAAGCCAATGCAGCACAAAATGCCCTGGAATACTTGAAGATAATGACCAAAAAATGAATGTGTGTTGATGGCATGTAGAGTGCAGCTCAGCTGCTCCTACAGCTTTTACTGCTGTTCACATTATCACTTTGCATGCCCCTTTTGAGTTGATGGTCATGCTTTAGAAAGATATTACAGACCAAATCTGTGGTGGGCCATTCTGGTCGGCAAATACACTCACGTTCAGTTGGGTAGGTATTTTCTGAACAGAATGGCCCCTTTGGAGAAGATGCACTTTTAATAATAATGTACTACAAGCTATACTTTGCATAGAATTAGTGGAATTTTCCAAGCATATAATGTTGTGACTTTACCTTTAATCTCCCAGGGAATAAGATAATTTTAATAATAATGACGAAAACTATAGAGAAGAATCTTTCGATATTAATGACCAGTAATTATCAAATTAAGATGTTAAATACTGTAAGATATAAGGTTTAGTCTTTCTGTCAAGCATTTTGTTAATATCCTCTAGGAAAATGGGCATTATTTTAATGCAAAGTATAGAGGTTGTAAAAGAAGGAAGAAGAAAAAGACAGCAAGAAAAGAAAACTTACAAATAAATAAAAAGGAACCAGAAATTTCCTTCTTATGTGATCAAAAATAAAAGCCATAAAGGTGGAAATGCACACTACGTAACATTTAGAGCCAATTGTAGAAACTAGTAAAATCCTATTAATATAGTCTCTGGTTTGGTAATGTTATGTGAAAATGATGTAGGCATAATTATTAATAGCTTATGGTTCCATTAAATAAGCTTATTTATCTTAAAAAGATAAGTTAAGGTTCATTGCTACAAATTTAATACAAATTATACATTTGTAGAATTTTCTTCGCTGTTAGCTTCGTTTACTATTTGTTGTTAGCATTTATTACGGTAAAATACATACATACAACAATAGGATAACTCTTCATGTTTATCAAAGACATGACAGGGAATAGCAACAATGTATATTTTACTTTGTGTATTTATAGCTTATAACAGTATATGTAGTACGGAACAAGACAGTGACATTATGTGGCAAATGCAATGAGAGCCAGCAGAGCTATAAATGCCACTTTTTACCGAGTATAATAAGTTTACATAATTTCATTATTTTTCATGAGTTGCATGTGTACCAGATAGACCTAGTCTGAATATGCAGCAAACCTCCTGGTTTTTGGCAACGTTAAGTTCATCTAAGACTTTTCTCCCATATATGAAAGCAAAAGTATTAATTTCTACCTTTAGTGTGATTTAATCAGCTTCATTTTCCTTGTATTTTATTTTCTGTTGTGGGTTGCAGTATTAAATTATATAAATTGCAATGCCTAATCTTTGCCTCCATTCTTTAGTTTCCCTAATTTCTGTCACTATCTCACCCTCCACATATTCCACGTCTTCCCTTATATGACTGCTGAAGCCCTCTAAATTGTTCTTGTCTCACACTGGCAAACCCTTCTCTCCCATGCTTTGTTGCTGTTATTATGTTGCACCCCCCCCCCCCCCCCCCACCTATTCCAGTCATGTTTTCAAGTTTGATACAATCTTATGGATTTATAACAAACATATTACATGAATTATGCTAAAACAATGCTTTTATCATTAGTGGTTGCAAAATATTGTAATCCCTGGCAATATGTTCTCATGTTTTTATGAATCATAGTTCCAAGTATGAAATAGAAGCTTGTTTTGATAGATAAAATTGTATTGATTTATGCTCATTGTGACAAGTTTCTGTACAATATATCTTTTAACAAGCAGAAAATAAAAGTTATATGCCATAGGAATGATCCAGTAAATTCATGATTTCTTAGTTGTACTCAAGCTGAAATAGAATTTCAGCATTGGATCTCATTGTTGGTTTTATGTATTAACCACAATGTTCAGTAAACAAAATTGTAGGACTTGGATATATAATCAGTGTAGCACAGCAGTTATGCAGTAAGACGAAAGACGAAACGCTTTTCAAAAAAATCCTGAATTACATATGGTACAATATTATGGAGATGAAAGACAAGATTTAGGAAATGTTCTATTTTCTGTTCTCAGTTTTCATTGAAGTGTTTGATTTTAGTCTGAAATTATTGCCTTGTGTCAGGATATTGATTTGAGAACTTATGGTCCGAGATACTTAAAGTAAAGAAATGCAGGCCAAGGAAAGTAAAATCTGAGATACCAGTTCAAAGGATTTAGTGTTTCAAAACCAGTGTTTTTAAGTCATATGTTGCCAAGCATTATACATATATTTAATACATATTGTGTTTTAAAATGTAGATTCATTCAACCAGCCTCATTGTAAAATAAGTTAAAGGTTGTAATTTTAGGACTTTCTTTGCTAATTTTAGAATATTGTCCCATGCTATGATACATCTACTTCTGACAAAATTGGTTATGCTTGCTCTGTATTAATTCATCCAGCACAGTACCAAAATTTTGGGAACTGAGTTGTTTGAAGAAGCAACCAAAGTGAACCCACTTGAGCTAAATGAATGGTATCTGAAACATGTAGAGTGGTTACATTTAGTAAGCAAGCTCATTTATGTACAAGTTATTTGACCTTGCTCTCTATTCATAATCACTTTCCCATTAATCTCAAATGAAACCTATAATTTTCCATATATTCAGCAGCAATTTTTATATTATCTAGAAAATATTCAATACTATCTTTACTTGTACTGACCAATGCTTTGGCAACCAACTCTTCTTAATAAATACTCATTAGTTAGATTAAAGTTGAAAGATTTGCCTTAGGATAGAGTGAGCACTGCAATTGTTTTCAATGAAGCTTAACTTTGTGCCTTTCATTACACTTTGGCTTTTTCAAGTATCGTAAACAGTGAAATGCTTCAACAAAGCAGTTCTTTCTAGCCATTTTAATTTCACATTTAACCATTAATGGCTTCACCGAAGGTGATTTCCATTTGTTTTAAGTTATGTAACAAGTAGCATTAAATGTGGTGTCAAATGCAAATAAAGAATAGTAGTTATTCTGTGGAGGCAAAAAATAAGTTATTTTTAAAAATGGAGGAGAACAATAAACCAGAACTCTGGAGCACAGAAACCACTAGACATACTGTTTGATGTAGCAAGTCAGATGTGAGCAAATTCACTTCATTAGTTCCTGCCGTAAAATTAAGCCTTAATAATTTTTCTGAAATAGACACTGATTTGTAGAACAGTTGGAGGGGCAGTAACCAAATCTGGTGACGTTTATATCTCTACTATGGAATAATTTCTTCAAATTACATACTGTGTTGTAGAAATAGTCCACTAAGTTTGGCTTAAACATTTAAAAGATGATTAAATTAATGCATTGCAATTATATGAATTACTGAAATATAAATTAAAGGTAATTTTATTGTTTATGTGTATATAAAGTTCACATATATGAAAGACTCAAAGACTACAACAATGGCATATTGTTGCCATTCACCAATATCAATATTTAAATTGCACTTAACCATAGATTAAAAATATATTTTTGAGAGCATTTTGAGTTATTTTTTTTACACCTACCTTCACTTAAAAAATTATATTTAGAAGTCACATTGGACACAAGGAAATTGATGCTATAATTTAAATAGTTTTTCTGCAGTTTATGCTAATGCAATTCCATCTCAATAATTAATATCATTCCTAGAGATACTTTTTCTGTGGTTTATAATTGCCCAAATTGTAGAAAATATTACAGAATATTTAAACAGACAAAGCTACTCTATCATAATTACAAGTACTTTTAAATCTACCTTAATATGTATGAGAATCTAATTTACTTTGCTTCTTATGATAAAACATATTTACATTTTTTCTCTAAGTTAAACTATTATGAATATGACATGGCTTCTTCTTATAGTAGGTAATTGTGAAACAAGATGACCCATGTCAGTAACATTTACAATATGAAATATTCTACTTAAGAATTTCATGAGGAATCATTCATTAAAATTTTAAAAAATTTATACAGTTGTTATATGAAATTAATACCGAATGAAGTTAATATTTGAGATGTATACGTCTTCATTGCAATTGCATCTGACTCTAGTTCATTTAAATAACATTTTAAATGCTTCTGCAGAGAGAAATTGCCATGTAATAATAGCACTCTTACACATCTGCAAACTACTACTATAGTTGAAGTGTTTAGTCTCTGTATAGAAAATGTTGATATTTATCTAAGAAGGAAACTTGTTGATATAATTTCATCTGAAAATAAAATTAACTTATACCCCTAAAACTTTATTCTGTATAAAGGAGCACTTTAGTGTAAAATCATACACTGCATAAAAATTTTAGTGTACATTCCTGGGATACTAAGATCATTACCAAACATTGCAATGTCAGTGATCAGAGCTTCATGGGTGATCAGCCGTGTTAAATTTAAGAAGATCGAGCTTCACTAACGTTCGCCGTGAAAGCTTCAAATCTTACATTGCAATGTCACTTTTACAGTTTGCTACTTAGCACAAGTGCTGCAACTTGTAGGATACTTTGTTTTCTTGTGATTCTACTGACAGGAGAAACCTAGTCATCTTATCATTGGTTTCCTAATCTTGAAAAGTGACCAAGACAGTTCAAGTCCTGTGAAATTAAAATAGAAAGAACTTCTTTGTTAAAGCATTTTACTGTTGATGATACTTAAAAAAAGCCAGTACATAATGAAAGGCACTAAAGTTAAGACTTCATGGAAAACAATTGCAGTCCCAATGTATCCTAAGGGTAAATCTTTTTACTTAAATCTAACCTTAATGAGTATTTATTAAGAAAAGAGTTGGTTGCCAAAGCATTGGTTGATACACGTAAAGGTAATATTGAATATTTTCTAGGTAATACAAAAATTGCTGCTGTATATATGGAAATAATGTTTCATTCGAGATGAACAGGAAAGTGATTATGAACATACAAGACACTTCTAGAGAGCAAGGTCAAATAACTTACACACAAATGAACTTGCTTACTAAATGTAACTGCCCCACATGTTTCAGATACTATTCATTTAGCTCAAGCTGTTTACAGAAGCAACCAAAGTGCATAGAACCAATCTGTAGTAATCATGTGAACTAGTGTGCTATGTAGAATATGTGTTTGAGGGAATTAAAATCATGCATGTTAATCCCAGCATAAGTTCATGATTCAAATAGTTGTATGTATCAATATTTCATTAAAGGAGTTGTATTATGTAGATGTAATAGTGTTTAATTATAAAAGTAAGGAAATGCACTCGTATGCCAACAGGCATCAACAGATGTGTTAGAGTGAGGGGAATTAAAAAAGAAAGAAAAAATAAAAAACATGGACATTATGCTTATTCCTAAATTTCTTAAGATATTGATAAACCTTGGATTGTTGAAATTAATGGCATACAGGCCATTCCTAGGGTTAGCTAATATATAGACTGAAATTTGAGGTTAAAATCATGTTCTCATACTACCCTGTGGTGAACAAGATTAAAAAAACAAATTTTCTGAAAGTAATGGAATTTATAATAAATGTGGGATTCTTTATTTGGTAAGGTTAGGGCCCAAATGACCTAGCTGTCAATGGGCCCTTAAACCTCACTCACTCACTCACTCACTCACTCACTCACTCACTCACTCACTCACTCACTCACTCACTCACTCACTCACTCACTCACTCACTCACTCACTCACTCACTCGGGTAGCATTTGATGCACATATTATAGTTCCACAAGTCCATTCTGTTTCACTAGTGTGCTTTTAATTTTTAAACATAAATTTAAATGGTTCTTCTTTGTATGTAGCTATAGCAATATGAAAGACTAACATTATATGTATTCTGCTAAGCTCAGTATTTTTGCTTTACATAATTTGGAGTTCAAATACCAGTGTTCTTATAAATATGCCAGCCAGGAGAAATAGTAATACATTTACCAATTAATAACCGTGCTTACTATTCCCAAACGCTTCGATAGAATAGAGGAAGACAGGAATGCCATTTTGTTAAATAGCTGCAAGCCACATTAGATCTTGGAGAAATGCTTATACAATTTCTTTCAGTGTTGCAGCTCATAATGAAGACAATACTTCTAAAATGGATCAGTTATGGGTGGATTCAGTACATTAAAGTGACAGTTATTATGAAAAAGAAATTGTCATTTGTTATACAATACTAAGTACACCTTCCCACACATCATGATATGCTTTATCTCAAAATTCTCTTTTCGGGGGGGGGGGGGGGGGGGGGGGGGCGCTAGCTTTCGCACATTTAAATTAAACCTTTGTAGTCAGTGAGTAATAATGAAATGTTAACAAAGGCTTCAGCTTCATACTACTATCAAGCCAGTTGTGAATAACTTGCAGCACATTTATCAATAATTTTAAATCTACAAATAGAATAGTACCTCATTAAGGTATAGAAATGCATTGTGTAATTTATATTATGTTGATACTCTAAGAAATTTCAGTTTAATGTTCAAGGTTTTACTGTGTGTCTACAATTGGCCCTTAATGTATTACAAGATGAATGTGTGTTCATTTAAGAGAACTTTGACATTACATAAACATATGTTCAAGTTATTTACTCTTTGTAAAAATGTATCACTTGTTTGAAAATTATTGAAACAAAGATAACATAGATTTCACACATGCCCATAGGTTCATTATGGATATAAGAATATTGTGCCTAAGAGGTGCTCATAATTTTCAGAGCATAAGTTACTAGTGTGTAAGAGGGAAAACAGTGGTGTTTTGAACTAAGAAGATGACATAAGCAACTACAAGCCACCATAAGGGGAAATGCTTTGTTTATGATTATGTAATTATAGAAAAAAATATTTGATTAATTTATAGAAGATAATGAGAAAACCTTGTCAAACTTGTGACTTACATATCTTATGGTGTGAAAATTGTGGTACCTCTTAAGATCTTTGTTCTCTTAGTGTTTTCTCTTTGAGTATAGTAAATGCATAACCAGGTTTTAAAATAATGCTTAGTAGCTATCAGGAATTAAATGTTAATGTAAATGAATGGCAGCCTACTTATGTAATGTGGAACATTGACAAAATGTTAATGTAAATGAATGTAAGGCAGTCTAACTATGTAATGTGGAAGATTGACAAATGTAAAGTCTTTGATTGCAGAAATAAAACATACAATTCTATATGGATGAGTTATGTTTAAAACTGGTTAAAATTATGTAAAACAGCAGTTTAGTGCTTAACCCAGATTGGATTGTGCATAACCTTATAAAAAAGAGAAAAGGGGAAGTGATTTTTTCAGCTTCAGAGTGTGTTCACATTAAAATGAGAGTTTCTAAAAATCCAAAAAATGTTTTCAGTCTAATCACATTCAATAAACCTTGTGCTTTGTCTGTAGCTTAATAGCCATTTAAATGGCTGCCTGCAACTTTACTGGATAGAAATAGTCACACTAAAGTGTGCAAAAAAGTAAACTGCTGCAGCAGTTTACACATACCTAACTTAGCTGCACATGAAAAAGTAAAAATCTGATGTGTTGCACTCACATGAGTTTCTCTACTCTTGTGCTAACCATTCTTACAAAATCATTCCTATATCTTCTTCGTGTTAGTTGGGATAAACATTTGTAGAAATTATTTTATTGCTTATTTATTTGTAGGTGCAAGGGGAATATGGGAATACAGTAGGCTTTGAGCGATAGTCAAATCTTTCAAATTCCTTTCTCTTTGCACAATTAACATATAAAAAAATGAATAACAATGTTCCATTTGACAAGTATGTTCTCCAAAACTCACACAAATAACAAGGCATATCTCCTAAATGGTTAATTTAATTTCTAAATTTATTTAGACATAAATTGTGTAAATAAGGAAAAATTGAAGCTATTAACAGTGAAGCAACAAGATTCTAAAGTAAGAACAAATTAGAAACTAAAAACTTCACTTATCTTATTGTTTTGGTGCTAACCCTGGGGTTTCAAGCTGTTTATATGGCTTTGAGAATGAGCTGGACACAGCTTGAAACCCCAGGGTTAGCACCAAAACAATAAGATAAGTGAAGTTTTTAGTTTCTAATTTGTTCTTACTTTATAAATTGTGTATTTTAGCAAGATCTACATTGTTTTGAATAGTAAGATTTGGTTTATCTCTTACGGTTTACCAGTTATGCAAAAGTCATCCAGAGTAAATAGGACTACATGGGCTGTAGCCAGAAAATTCAAGATATGCATTTCATTTGTCATAAAAATATCTCAAGCATATGGCATTTTAATCAAACTTGTTAGTTGTTTTCAAGAAAATCAAATTTACGAAATATTTTCCATGTAAAGGGTAGTTTAGGGTGGAGCAATTTTCTTTAAAATCTTTGTGTCACATCCTTGAAAGACCTTAAATACCAACTTTGGTTTTTAACTGGCTTTTCGTTTTTGAGTTGTGCTGTTCAGAGACTGACAGACACACACTCACACACATGGACCTTTTTCTAAAAATGCTTTTTTTTTTATTCGGGGAGCCTCAAAACATATATTTCCGGTGAAATCTCGACATTCAATTTTGGGGTAAAATACAATACATTCTCTACTTTACTATACGTAATAGAGAAAGTAAAAATCTGATGCGTTAAATTAACATGACTTTCTCTGGTCATTGTTTAGCAAAGTATTCTTACAAAACCTTATTCTTCTGTCTGTCCTGTGGCACTATGGTCCTTTGAGTGTAGACTTGGCCTGCTTCCCAGCTACTGGATCCCCCACCTTTACCCACTACAGGTGCCATGAACAGGGTTCAGCAGTAGAAAGTGGGATGTGGTCAGTATCTCGAGCTCTCCTGGCCAGTATATGTTGTCTTCGTAACCGAGTTGATCATACAGAGGAAGAGGATGATATGAAATGATAGCAAAAGATGATAGGAAGGGTGATGGAGCAATTGGTGGAATGATGGTGGGGGAAATTTGAGAACCCAGGGAAACCCTGTCGCAGTGCCTGTGTGTACACCACACATCCCACATACAGATGCCTGGAATCGAACCCCAGTTGCTTTGGTGAGAGTCAATTGATTTCCATGGCACGGCCCTATTCTTCTATCTGTGTGATGTTAATTGAGATAAACATACGTGGAAACGGTTTAATTACACAACATTTCCTTGGAGGTACTGTGGGGATAGGAGAATATAATAGGTTTAAGCACTAGTCAAATGCTGTGCTGGCTTTGAAATTCTGTTCTCTTTATATGACCAGCAGAAGTTAAAAAAGAATCCCATTTGAGAAAAGTATAATTATTGAAAAATTGAAACAAAGAACAAGTAACATCTTTGGTAATGGGTAATCTCCCCCCCCCAAAAAAAAAAAAATATATATCATATCAGATCGCACAGGAGGTGCAATTCTCACCCAAACACTAAACTTTACCCAGGAAGAATTAACCTGACAGCCACATTGCTCACATGGCGGGTAAGGGGGCTCACATTATCACATCCGTTAGAAATACATGTGACCAGAGGTGTGTACTCACCCAAGTTGCAATATTTGCGCGTATTCCCGGGTTCTGCCTTACGCATGTTTTGCCTCTTACAACAATATATTGTTTGTTTAATAAGTGCAGAGTGACAGAAGGTGACTCATGGACGAGTTACATACGATAGTGTATCTGGAGGGATTGTAGTTTTATATTTCATGTACTTTATATGGTTCATGCTGCATATTTCAGTGTTTTGATGCATTCGTAACAGATTTTAATGGTCTTGGTTACACTGAGTTTTGTTTAAAAATGGCTTATAGTCCTGGTAAAGCCAAAAAGCGTGTATTGGGTACAGAAATAACCCTAAGAAGTCAGGCACGGGAGATGGTATGTGCAGTAAGAGAATACTTTGAAAAAGAAAAGGAAAATGGAATTGACACTTAAAGGTATAAATGAAGTTATGCACGAAAACTGGGAAAAGGTAGGTCAACATATGGGAGGTGTTGCAGAGGATGCGAGGAAAGAAGGAATTTTAGAGGAACCTATTGAAAGTGTCATTATAAACATAAGTAACTCAAGTGATAGTGAAAATAGAACGAGTGGAACCACTGGCCATGGACAGCGAGTGAAATGTGGCAATGCTACAACAGAGTGGCTGGCAGACAGCTGAAGCGTCAAGTGCCAGGTTATTTCTCCCAGAGTATAGCTGGTGTCATCCTGGTGGTGTCACGGGTAGAAGAACAGTAGGCCAGCAAAAACAATGGTACCCTGACATCCCAGTCCCTCTAATGGTTGGTCACAACCTTCCTCAGATGCCCTTTGAGGGCTTTTATGTACCTCTCGACCATGCTGTCTGACTGGGAGTGGAGAGGCGTCGTGTGCGCTCTGTGCACTCCAAGTTGCTGTAGCATTTCTCTCATCAAGTGGGACTCGGAAGTTTCTGCCCAGCAGCACTCCAAAGTGGCAGATTAGTTCTTCGCAAGACAGTCCGCGATGGTCTTCGCCTTCTGGTTCAGGATGGCAAACACCTCTGGCCACTTAGTGAAATAGTCGTGACCCCATGCCCCAATTGGAGATAGGGAATGGTGCAGCTGCATCAATGGCAATGCGCTTGAATGGTGACGCCACATTATACCGCTGCATGTGACCCTGGCTCCTGGTTTGCGGGCCACTACTCACCACACACATTGACATTGCACTGACATTAGCAGCACCACCTCTCAGCATCTGCTTGTAGCCTCAACCAATAGCACCTCTGTCACAGCTTGTCAATTGTGCAATTGGGCCCAAGATGCCCTCCAGATGAACCCAAACCTTACTCCATAACCTTACTCCAAGGAAGTACCAGCTGCTCTCTCTGCATTTTTCCATCAGGTGACTCCCCGATCTGGTACAACACACCATCCTTGCTCTTCATCGAGTCCCATTGTGCCCAGTAGGACTTATACTCACTACTCTGGGATGACGTTCTCCCAGCTCGGCCAGGTTCTTGCCTCACTTCTCATAGGAGGGGCCCTAAATGGGTGCCTGCCAGCTGCTCCCTGCTCAGGTCTACACTATCCCATTCATCTGCAGGCACAGCTAAATCTCGTGGACAACTGTCACGCTCCCTCTCTTCCACCCTATTGCAGTGCACACATTCCTCCGGGCAATGTCTCCTTGACAAAGCATCTACATTGGAGTGGCTCCTCCCCTTCCTGTGTTCTGAGGTGAAGTTGTACACCTGGAGCCTCTGGCCCTCTAGGTTCTTGAAGCTCAGCAGCCAAGTGAGGGCAGAATGGTAGGTTCTTAGATGGAATGGCCAACTGTACAAGTGACTAGTGGTAACGGCAGAAGACTTCGAAAGTTGATGTCCCATCGTACTTAGGCAACTTGACGCGCACAGATGTATTGTGTCTTGGCATCTCGACCTTTAGGTTCTTGAGCTTTTCGCCAATCAGTTCTTCCACCCTGGCATTGAGTTCCTTGGTGCTGCCGTCAACTCTGGCTTCCAGGGTGCCAAGCCATTCACCAACATCTTACAGGGCAATTATTATTTATTTATGCCAACAATCTTACTGTTGGTGTTTTTAAACACACAAGCCGTGTGAGACTGCCTTTGTGGTTTACCAGGAGAAATACGAACTGGTTTGAGAATTTAATGCCATTCTGGCAGTTTGTCACAATAGCTCAATGGTTAGAGCAGCTGCCTGGTAAGCGGAAGGTCTGTGGTTCAAATCCCAGTTGTGGCATTGAATTTTTAAGTTCCAGTTCTACCTCTCAAACTTTGCCCACACACGGCTTGTGTGTTTAAAAACACCGACAGTAAGTTTGTTGGCATAAATAAATAATTACCATCTGAAGGTTATTTAATCCTGGGACATAAAGTACCTACAATAGTAGGTCACCATTGGGGTAATTTGTCTCTGATGTGAGACTGCCTTTGTAGTTTACCAGAAGAAATACGAACTGGTTTGAGAATTTAATGCCATTCTGGCAGTTTGTCACAATAGCTCAATGGTTAGAGCAGCCGCCTGGTAAGCGGAAGATCTGTGGTTAAAATCCCAGTTGTGGCATTGAATTTTTAAGTTCCAGTTCCACCTCTCAAATCTTACAGGGCATTAATACATTGGTCAAGATTTTTCAACCTCCCGCTGAGTTCTTTCACGCCTTTCTTCATCTCGATCAGATGCTCGTCAATCTTTGCCGATAGCTCCCATTTTTATCTTATCCATCCCAGTTTCAATTTTCACCTCCATCTTTTCTATTCCCGAATTTATTATCTTCATTTCTGTCCTTATCTCTGCCAAGCAAGCAAGTAGTTGTAGAAAGAAGTATCTTCCTGGCTGTTATGCCGTGGTCTGCTGGAGATCTGTCTTCCAGACGTTTCTCTTCTGATTGGCTTACCAGCAGCATAAGAGAGAGAGAACCCCCTCCACCAGCCACCACGCCTCTGGACGCCCCGGGCCAATCAGCGCACATTGCGCATGGTATAAATGGAGCCCCACAGACAGTCGACGCATCAGTCGCAGTGATACCTTCCACGAGGAGACTTCGACAACGCCACTGAGGATGTTTACCGCAGTTGTAAATGAAACGTCTGGAAGACAGATCTCCGGCAGACCACGGCATAACAGCCCGGAAGATACTTCTTTCTACAATTTAGACGCCGGCCGTGAAAGCCTACGTAGCTTTATAAGCAAGTAGTTCTTTCATAATTTCTTCCATTGTGGTTTCATGGCTTTCGTTTCGCTTCAAACACCTCTGTAACAATATTCAATTTTGTTGTTTATTACCTTTTCTTTTACACTCAGTTGCCCTCACATACAACAGTTTAACAGAATTACACTTCAGCTTTGCAATAACTTTCACACTTAACCTTTTTAACACTGTCAGTTACTCTTTTCAGGTCCTTGACAATAATCATCCAAGGAGCACTTAATCTATGGCAAGCTTACTCCATAGAGATCTTAACCAATGTCACAAAAGTACATTGCATGAACAGGAAGATACAGCAGCATATTAACACCAGAATTATTTTTTTGTTAATTTCTATTGTTTTTTTACTTTATGTCTCTAAGTAATACAAATGCACTGAGTAAAATTAAAAAAAAGTATTCATTACTCAGTTTTGAAAATATTTGCTGTTACCATATGGTAATGCTAGGCACTTCCACTATCTATTTTGTGGTGTATAATTTTCATTAAGAAATTGTATTCCAAATCTTCAACAGGCTAGTGTTCTACATCATTAAAGTTAATACTGCCTCCCCCACAAAAATTAACAATTTTAACAAAATATGAAAACATTGTGTAATTTCAAAAAAATACACTTATGAAATACACCCATCAGTACTTTCTGTGTTTATAATACCACACAAAATCTAGCAAATATGAAAAGGAATACTGCAGTTGATACAGTTCACAGCTGTCATTAATATACTGTTTCCTTTTTCCTCCTCCTGTTGGATGAACAAGGTGGCCAGTTCTGTCAAATCTTACAGAATCTGATATGTGACTGCTAAGAGATATCTGTGAAGCTGCAGATCTTCCAAATCCTTTTGGTGCAATCTGGTATCTCTTGAGATAGACTGTAGCTATTTCTCTTTTGAAATCCATATCAACTGTTCTTTGTCTTCTGACTTTATTGCACAAAATCCAGCTCTTTTGAATGGTTACATTTAGCACCCACGTAAATGAAGATCAGTGCTATTGGTTGCTCCATATTCCAATGAAATAGCAGGCAATATTCTGGTCCATCTGGTCAGTACCTCTCATAAACGTGTTATATTTGGCGACTAGCCTTGCCCTTGGATCATTTCACTTCTGCTGCTGTGAAAATCTCTATTTGACCTACTTCTTATGTACCACATGAAGAAGAGATCATTGTGATTACTGAGTTATCCATCCATCGGACATAAACCAATCCATCATTTTTCTCTAATGCTGTCTCAAAGTGCTTACAATCTTTTCTGGAAAATGTGTGCTTGTTTTCCAGCAGGCTTCCTTCAGGGATTCTATTTCCTCTAATAATGTAGTGGCATCAGTGTAGATTATTTCTGGTGCTTCAACTGAAAGCCCTTCCTAAAACAACATAATGAAATACACATCTTACTAAGTATATCCACTCAGCAGTGCCATATGGTAACATTGAAATTAGGAAGCCATAAGTTCATTGTTTTTCTCTGAATCACCTTATAACTCCCAGAGAATATATATTACGCTACACTAATAAATATACTACCAAGAATTAATCAACATAAATCTAAGCATATAAAAGTATACTTATTTGAAACGGATGTCCATTTCTGTTTCATTCGGCGACAACAGTTTTCAGTCAGTTAGTACTTTATTATCGTAACAAACATGACAATGGACACTATATTTTCATAAATACAGTTTCTTTACAAAGCGATTAGTAGTGGTACCAGACCTCCAACATAATTTTTGGAAGCACAATAACAAATTTAAGAACATGTTACGTGTGTTATCACATGGCAATGCTAAGCGTTAATGGGTTAAGGAGCTCTTTCTTCTTTGCTGGGAGTAGATTGCTGGAAGACAAGCTATGGAGAAAAGTGGATCTCATAATAATAATAATAGTTTATTGATCCAATTTATCAATTTTCATTATCAATTGTACATCTTCATTTATACAGTATTTACAATCCTCCCAGGGATGAACCAGATCTCTCACTTATTGAACAGTTAAATAAGACAATCATAATTGGGGATTTCAATGCCCATTCCAAAAGATGGGGTTATGAAAAAGTGGATTCTACAGCGCAGATAGTGGAAGAATGTTTGAATACCACAATCTTTGAACTGATTTATGATAAAGAAGATCCCAAAACCTTCATACATTACTCTGGAGCAGGCAGTAACTCAGACCTCTTGCTAGCTACAACAGATATTCATCAAAATTCTAAGGCTTTCACGGCCGGTGTCAATACTAGATGCAATAATATTATTGCATCTAGTACAACAGATATTGTTTGAAAAAGTAAAAAAACAAGTTAATAGAAGACCCAAGTTCTGGTCACAGAGCAGTAATTGCTGATATAAAACTAGGTAATACAACTAACAGTCAAAATCAGACAAATCTGTATTGGAACTTCAAAAAAGCAGATTGGAACAAATATAAAACTGAACTGGAACATAAATTTAAAGAACAAACAAACTCACAGCAGCATGACCTCCCAGATCATATGAACAAAAAGTTTCTGTAAAGTCATCCTAGAAACTGCAAATAAACGTATTCCTTGTGGAAGAATAAAAAATTTCAAATCCTTTTGTAACCCCCAGTTAGAAGAACTGAAAAAGCAAAGGGATATAGCTAGAAATACAGCTGAACAAACAAAAAACATATCGGATACACAAATATGGCGAAAGAAATGTGCCTCACTAAAAAAAGAAATTAATACAGCTAAAAAGAATCACTTAAATAATTTCTTAGAAAAAATGGATTATAGGATATATGGCAACAAAGCCCATAAGTTCATTAAAAAATGTCAAGGACAGGAAAGAAAGCAACAGCACACCTATCATACACAACAATAAAATATTAACAAATGATGCAGCCATAGCCGAAACATTCAATAAATATTATGCTAATTCACATAAAGTAACAAGAAATAATAAAAAGGAACGTAAACAATTTATGAAAGATTTGAAACAAGAAAGAGAATGTAATCCTAACACTCAATACAATATCCTTTTTCAAAATTTTGATATGCAAGAACTAAACATTCCAATTAATAATCTAAAAAACAAAAAGTCTCCTGGACCAGATCACATACATCCAGAGTTCATAAAAAACCTTTGAAAAACAGCAAAACAACTACCAAAACTGTACAATCTATCCTGGAACACCACTGTACCTGCCGAATGGCGAAAAGCAATAATTGTCTCACTCTTGAAGAAAGATAAAATAGCATCAGAAATAAAACAATTATAGACCAATAGCTCTTACTAGCATAATAGCAAAAGTAATGGAAAGAATGGTGTCAAATTGGTTAAATTGGTTTCTAGAATCACAAAATTTAATTTCCCCATGTCAAGCTGGATTCAGAGACTTCCACTCTACAAATGAAGAAGTCTTACTTCTCAGTAAAGAAATCAAAGACTCCTTCAATAGAAAAGAAGATAACGTATCAGTTTTTATTGATTTCCAAAGTGCATATGATTCTATATGCAGAACAAAACTGCTAAAGAAAGTGAAAAAATTAGGGATACAAGGTCCAATGTTTTCATGGCTATATCATTTCCTAACACAACGGTTTATTGCTACCAGATATGGAAGAAATATATCCAAATATAAACATGTATACCACGGCTTACCACAAGGCGCAGTACGGCCTCAGCTCCTTATGTTATCCTGTATTATAGCGGCCTCAGCTCCTTTTGTTATGCTCTATTATAGCGGCCTCAGCTCCATTTGTTAAACTGTATTATAGCGGCCTCAACTCCTTTTGTTAAACTGTGTAGTAGGGGCCCCCACCAGTCTTTTGTTGTCATGCATTGTAGCGGCCTCAACTCCTTTTGTTAACCTATATAATAGGAGCCCCACCCCCTTTTGTCATTCTGTATTACAGCGGCCTCAGCTCCTTTTGTTATCCCAAATTATAGCGGCCTCAGCTACTTTTGTTAAACTGTATTCCAGCGACCTCATCTCCTTATGTTATCCTGTATTATAGCAGCCTCAGCTCCTTTTGTTATGCTGTATTATAGCGGCCTCAGCTCCTTTTGTTAAACTGTATTATTAATAATAATAATAATAATAATAATAATAATAATAATAATAATAATAATAATAAGAAGAAGAAGAAGAAGAAGAAGAAGAAGAAGAAGAAGAAGAAGAAGAAGAAGAACACCAACACCAACAACAGTAACAATAACAATAACAACAACACCATCACCACCAACACCAACAATAATTAATAATAATAATAATTAATAATAATAATAATAATAATAATAATAATAATAATAATAATAATAATAATAATAATAATAATAATAATAATAATAATAATAATAATAATAATAATAGTAATAATAATAATAATAATAATAATAATAATAATAATAATAATAATAATAATAATAATAACAACACCAACAACAGTAACAGTAACAATAACAACAACACCATCACCACCAACACCAACAATAATTAATAATAATAATAATAATAATAATAATAATAATAATAATAATAATAATAATAATAATAATAATAATAATAATAATAATAGTAATAGTGGTAATGGTAATGGTAATCGTAATAATAATAATAATAATAACAATAATAATAATAATAATAATAATAATAATAATAATAATAATAATAATAATAATAATAATAATAATAATAATAATAATAATAATAATAATAATAATAATAATAATAATAATAATAATAATAATAATAATAATAATAATAATAATAATAATAATGTGACTTTTTTTGGTTGTGGTGTGAAGTAAAGTAGACAGATGTAGTCGAGATAAAGAAACACTTTTATTTCCGTAAACAGTAACTTTGTACACTCGTTGCAACAGTAAGAAAGTCTTTTCCCATTCTCCAACAGCACGGCTCCGAACTCGTAACACAAAGACTGTCCCTTCTCCGTCGGCACGACTATTCAACGCTTCACATACGTCTCTTCTTTCCGTCAGCACAACTACTCCACGCTTCACATCCGTCTGACTGCCTCTTCTCACACTTTACCGCTATTTATATCTCCCAGGCACTATTCTGGAAGCTTCAGGAACGTTCACTTATTGCGGTGAGATACAAAGTAGAAGACTCCAGAAGAATCTATCCTTTTCTCTCTTTCGGCAAGCGCCCCAACAATGCGGCCATTCTCTGTCTCTTTCCTTCGGCTCCTTTGCCGTAGTGCCGACAATAATGCGATGGGTGACACTGCTGTTGTCGGCAATTAGATGCGGCGGGCGCGGTGACAACAACAACAACAACAACAATAATAATAATAATAATAATAATAATAATAATAATAATAATAATAATAATAATAATAATAATAATAATAATAATAATAATAATAATAATAATAATAATAATTAATAATAATAAAATGATTAACATGCATAAGGCATATATTACACGGAGAAATGTAACTACATATATATAATAAAATATTTTGCTAGTGAACTTGCATTCGAATGCAAGAGATTTCGCTGCAAATGTTGCCTCTGTTTATAGCACCTCCCACACTCAGAGCACATAAATTGTTTTTTTGGCTCACTTCCATATTGCACTTGCATTCACTATTGGCGCGTATTTCTTACCTTTCCCGCTTAACTTTCTAAATAGTCACGTGACGCCCAGCCATGTTAGTCATGTGACTCCAACACTTCGGCTTTCTTCGTCGCTGGACCGGTGTGCATTGTAACGTTAAGTGGCTTTCTTCGCCGCTGGACCGGTGTGCAGTATAAGGTTAAGTCCATTCAAGAGCGTCGTAAAATAAAAAGAAGAAGATGGATACTTCTGTGGCGCCAACTCATACAATAGAATTCCAAGATCAAATTTTTCGAGTAGAGTTTTCTCCTTATGAATGGTCTCAGAATGTGCTTTGTATAGCATTTTCCAATAAAATAACGGTAGGAACCGTGAGGTTTCAGGTATGTTCAGTGGTTCTTTTATAGATTGGAATTTTGTTTCGAGGTTATGTATATTGTGAATGCCGGGTACATAGTATTAACCTAGAATTATAATACCACTTCAGAACATTTGTTCGAAGTTAATTAAAGGCAAACTCCCGCAGACCAACCCCGTCGAAAAAAAAAATCCCAAAATATCCGTTAGGCACGTATAAATATGTACCCAAAATTCTAGCTTCCAAAAATGCCTCAAACCACCAAAAAAATCCCACAGTTCCGCAAAAAACCGAACATTTTTGACATAACGCTCATGAAAAAAGACCTCGAAACGCAGTTTCTGTACACTTCACCTCTTCTCACCTCCTCTGCACTCTCCTTGTCCCTCACCTTTGTCGATTTGATCCCGGAACCTAAAAAAGTAAGCTACACCTAACCAAAGCTAAGCTCACATGGCACTACTAGGTGTTCTGTACATGGCACTCCCAAACATTACCGGCCGTAACATAATCTACTACAGGTGACCAAATTCGACAATAAATATCTTTCTCTGATGCAACATTGGGGAGCTTTTCGACTATGGGGAACACACTAGAGTAACTTTTATACGGTTTCAATGCCCTTTTGTTAATTTTTGACGGGGTTGGTCTGCGGAAGTTTGTCCTTAATTAATAATAGGTGTTTACGAGAACGTAAACGACTAAGAAATGCATCATAGGCGTTTAAACTTTAAATTACCAAATGGGTACGTGCCAATGTTAAGGGTTAAATAATAAAATAATGACGAATGTTGCATACCGGGGTAGGGGGAGGGGGGGGCGGGGCGTTTAATTTATGCCCACCTTCTGTAATTTTTTATTAATCCTTATGTAATCACACATGTTTTCATAACGTTACTGGTCACACGGGGTGTTGCAGCACTCCAACGCGTATTTTCCTGGAAGTCGGGCTTTCATTATCGATTCTATTTTTACTCAAGGCTCGCACATTACTTCCTAGAAAGGTACCAAAGATCATGAAGGTACACTCCTATCCATTGTGTAATAATACATAGATAAGAATGATTGGTGTGTTCCGATAACTCCACACGATCACTAAAGGATTAAAAGCATGCAGCTAACAGTTACAGTCAATCACTGTTTATACTACTGAATTGCATAATTATTTCAAAGATTTCATTGTTGGTCATTTTGAGAATCAGTGAAATGTCAAAGTGGTCATAAAGTACTGCCCTGTCGGTATAATGTGATTTGTGAAAAAAAATGTCCCAATTGCGCATGCTCAGTAGTGGGAATATGCTGTGTTTGTTGTCCTCACGCGACCATTTTGCTATAAAACCAAAGGGGACAGGTGGATGGGCTTCATGTGCTAGAAGAGAAAACTCTTAGGGTAACCAAAAACTTTTATTTCAGTTTTGTCACCCTTTTTTTGCCTGCCATAAGTAGTAAAAATTTGTGTTTTTTGTAAACATATAGATCAATATTGTAAATATGGATAAAGTAGTGTGTAAGAAAAAGCGTACATTTTGTCCAAGTCATATAGGTGTATATTTATAAGATGCAATGATGAACTTGTTGGCTATACATTTTAGGAAGAGGATGAGGAGCTAGAGGATGAGCTGGAATTCCAATTACTGCAGGAGTTTCACCATGAAACTCGTGTTCGTGCTGTTGCTTGGAGTCCCGAAACATCTTTAACTGTGATACCCAGATGTGTTGCATTTGCTAGTGCTGGAGCCGACTACAAACTGCGGATATATACTAGTGATCTTTTAGCAACACATACTTTGCAGGTATAGCCTCTATGTGTGACAATAGCATTATGCTTCAGATGGAACATTTTATTAGATTATTAATGCATAATTTACTTAAATGGAGTTAAACAGTAGTTATAATGTCTTACACACATTTTGGAGAGGCAAATTAAATCACAATTATCAAGAAGTAACATGTATAGGGAAAATTAACCTGCAGTACCTTTCAAATGATGGTCTCTGTAGTGTGGTGGTAGCATGGTTACTTACCAAGCGGGGACCCAGATTCAATTCCTGGTACTGGCATGGAGATTTTCTTCGTCTGAGAGACCTGGTCTGGGGTGCACTCAACCTCATTGATCCCTGCAGGGCCAGTTGAGCTATTTGATTTAAAAGTTGTGGTCCCTGGTTGAGAAGACTGCATAACTGGCTGGGAGGGACCGGGGTGCTGACTTTGTCCCGCCTCCATCATTGCACGCCACTCATGACGCCTTTGGTGGGCAGATGTGAGGGTGCTGTGGTTGGGTAGTAGGCCTTGGCCCGAATGGGCTGTTGTGCCATGGGGTAAGAGTGGTACTTTTCAAATGGGAAAAGTGTTATGTTTTGCTCTCCAGCCAATTAAAAGCTATTACTGTGCTTTTGAAATGGGAAGGAGTTTGTCCTTGAGCGTCTCCAGGCCGGTAACCAATCGGAGTCCTGCTGTGTTGTCATATTGATTTCCCCTTAAGTGGGGCTTGACAGGTGCCAACAAATATGAAGACTGGGGGTAATGAGCTTGCAACACTGTGCATGTAAACGTATCTCCTTGGCTGCAGATCAGAACTCTTCCCATTTGAAAAGCACTATATATAGTAGCTATGCATTGCTACTTTGTTAGCCGCAATCTTTTCTGTTTCCCTCTTTGTCTAGCACAAAGTAGAATAAGTACCTCATTGGACACATTTGCTTTGCCTACACCACGGTCTTTAGTGATAAATTGCTGAGTATTTTTTAAATAAAATTAATTTCTTTCTTCCTTGTTATCCCTTTTGTACCTTAAAGATAATGTTTCGAGTCTGGCTTCACAATACTTGGTTCTTTGAGGAGCCACTAAATTCACTGCTTAAGGCCATTGCACAAATTCATGCATTTTCTGTTGCTACGTAAACTGATTATTGATATGAAGTATTTGAACTTTGAAGGGTAAATATAAAGCCTGCTTAAGTAACATAAACATGTCATGATTGATGTTCTTCAGATGCATTTGTTTAACAGACTAAGTGAATTGTTGGCTCTCATCTTTAACAATAGAAAGAGCAAACAAATTCCCAGTGCTTGTTCATCTTGGCAATGGTTTGCATTATAGTACTTTGTAATTACAAACATGTATATACTATTCTGAATATGTAGGACTAGGATACCGAAAAATTGGCCGTATGAGCTGTTGCAGAGTCTTGTTGAAAAAAGACAAAATTGCATTCCCTGTCTGCTAATTCTCTGATTCTCTAATTCTCCTTTGCCTTCTCTCTCCAAAGGGAAGTCAGCCCAGCCCATCTTAGGTTGGGTTAGGTTTAGTTTTTTTGTATAAGCTTAAGTTAGGTGTAGTTTTTTTTTATGTGAGCTCAAGTTGGGTTACATTAAGTTAGCTTTAGTGTATTTTTTTTTAAATAAGCTTGTAAGCTTAAGTTTTAATTCATGTCATTTTCATTTCATTTGCCACTTATTTCATCTAAATGGAAACGCTCCTGCTTTCTTATTAGGCAATTTGCTAAACTTTGCATTATTCTTTTATGCATAGGTTGGCAACATTGTCATTGCACATCGAATGGAGTTCAGTGTCATCTAGAATGACAACTTGCCATAATTTTGTCAGTAAGTGGAGTAAAAGTGTTGAGCAAGATTTTAACAAATTTGATACTATGCTCTACTGTTTCATATGCATAACTTTTTTTTTAATTTTATACCTTTTACTTGTTAGTAAATACAGAATTTAGGGTGTCCTGTATCAGGTTTACACAGGACAGGCTTTAAATGTATCATATACGAGACAGCTGTCAGCCCTAATTCAACCATAAATTACATATGGTGCTGTTTTTATAATTAAAATTGCTTTGGATTGATCAACAAGACTATTATTTCTCTCAGGGCGTGGTACTAGATGGAATGAATAAACACTCGATGTAACTTCACTATAAATCACTTTATTAACACTTTTTTCATCGTTACAATCGAATTATCTTTTGTCGCACCTATTTATATTTTATTGATAGTCTTTCCACCTTTCTAAAGTCTTTTCTACTCACATCCACGTGCGTTATAGAAACACGTCTTCACATCTCAAACATACAGATGCTATTAACAATTCCAGTGCCACTTTACATGATGCTATCTTTGTTGTACACATCTGCGTATGCATTCATCAAATAGTTCCCGTATTGTAAGGGAAGCAATCTTTAGTTATTCTCCCTTCTCTTTTAATATTAAATATATATAATTCTTTAGTTATACATATTAAATTTAAATGTGAAACTTAACCCTTCCCGAGCGGACGTGTTTTATGGCTCTGAGCGGAAGGCAATTTTGCTAAAGTATGAAACTCTATTAAATACAGTTAAAACTATATAAAAGTGCTCAAATGTACTAAAACACATAGTATACCTTGCTTTTTGTTGAATTGGATCATAATTGTCTTCCAGGAGTGAAGTTTTGTTAATCCGCGTAAAAATGTTACAAAAATGGCATAAGTAGCACTTCTCCATTTTCTACAGCGTAGTTCGTACATATAGGTATTCACTAATAAACCAGCAGTGCTTCAGGAACTAAATAGTGTCACATTATGATGTTTAATACTTCCATTTGTAATAATAACGGTAATGATGATAACAAATTAAACGTTTTGGTAGAAATGTGCAGTTACACCTAGCTAGGGCTGGGTATCTAAAATTTGTATATGATTTTCATGGCAACTTGTTTATCTCAATACTATTGAGATAATACTATCTCAGTGCTTTTATATTGGCAATTTCTGGGAGCTTCCAAGAAGCAATCCTGGCATTTTTCGTTGGTGGTGTCGCCTGTTGTTGTTTTTTTTTTTTTATGTTTCCCTGAATACATGTCTCCTCAGCAATTATTTCCATAATTTCATCATAAAAAATAGGCTGAAAAATGCTGGAAGCATATTCTCATCAAAATGAGAAGGAAATATATATGTATATATTTTCTGCGAATGGGTATTACCCGGTGGCAGAGTTAAATGTACAAATTAAGGTTACAAACAAAGTGCACAAACAATTGTAATACAATCATGATACAATAAAGAGCAGTAATAAAAATATACATGAAATGCACTAAATACTAATTAACACTCATTAATTAATTATCCTGTCAGTATAACCAATTTAAATTTAGCATTAGTATTCACCATCAGTTCAATAAATGTCAAAAATACACGTGCGTAAACTTTATAGTAAATTACACAGCATTTACTTGATTTACGATATTTTTCGAAAATTTCTTCACAGATAAAGGACAGCCCTGAAAGACTGCTACAGGTAATTCATTCCATTCCTCAATGGTTCTATTGACAAAGGAGAACTTTCCTACGTCGGTTCTGTGCCGTCTACCTTTAATTTTATACAAATGATCCTTTCTTCCGTAATATGTAGGGTTGTCCAATCTTTCACTAATACCCACCCATGCATTTGAACCACGATATGCTTGAAATAATGCGCATAACCTCTGCCTCTTATGCCGGACTTTTAGAGGCTCCCATGCAGTCTCCTCCCCCTTTTTAGGCCCAAAAGATTTACCTCGTTTTATAAATTTTATAGCCCTTCTCTGTATTCTTTCTAGCGAATCAATTTGACTAAGTCTATATGGGTCCCAGCATACTGCTCCATATTCCATAATCGGCCACACCAAAGATTTGTAGGCAATTTCCCTGGACCTTCCGCTCCCCTTTTTCAGTACCCTCATTAAGAAATGTAACGCTTTCCACGCTTTCCTGGATGTAGAATTTACCTGGTCGTCCCACCCAGTGTTACTCGCCAGGTACACTCCCAAATACTTGCAGCTATCTACCTGCAGAATTTTTTCTCCGCCCATGTGATAGTTATGAAGAATTTCCCTCTTAGATCTCCTAAATGCAATGGACTTACTTTTCTTAGCATTAATCGTCATCTTATTTGTAGCAGCCCAATTACTAATTTCATTTAAATCACCCTGAAGCAGAGACTCATCTATGGCATTCTGAATTTTATAATAGATAATGCAATCGTCTGCAAACAGTTTTATCTGACATTTAATATTTGCACTTATATCATTAACAAAAATAAGAAAAAGTAGCGGACCCAGTACTGAGCCTTGGGGTACTCTCGAACTCACTGTGCCTCTCTCGGAGATTTCTTTACCTACTTTTACCTGCTGTGTTCTCCCATCCAAAAACGCTTTGACCCATAAAACCACTCGTTTGTCTATTCCTGTGCCAGCTAGTTTCCCAATAAGTAAATTATGTGGCACTACATCAAATGCTTTAGAAAAGTCTATTACCACTTGGTGCTGTTTTTATAAAAGATTCTTACTTAGCAGCAGGAATAATGTTCTTACTGAAAGATGAAATAGTGTGATAGCAGACGCGACTCTTATCTACAGGGTTGTGGTAACAGAATGGAATGCATAAATCAATGTTCCTTTATCACAACATATTTATTCGTTATTTTACACTCTCAGCACCATATTAATTAATCAACAACTTTCACAATTAGGTAGAATCTACACTGGATAAAAGTTTGGGTGAAAGTTACATGTTCACACGCTACCAAAAAAAAACACATCCTTTCATCTTGAGCACACAGACGCTAATGAAAATAGTCCTTGGCGTCTTTCTGACGCAACACCGCCATTCTTTTGTATTCATCCGTGCAAATAGTTTTTTATTGGTTGAACACAAAGTGACAAGAAAACATTGGCTATCTTGAATATTAAAAATAAGTCCCTGGTACACCCAAACAAGAACTAGAAATTTATACACTCTTAAAAAAATATTTACATGAACGATTTTCTATTGGTCAATATTCTGTCTCATATGCCCCTTGTTTTGTTTTTCAAGTTGTCACCTATATTTACAATCTTGAAACACAATACAATACTTCTCCCTACTCCTATGATTCAATCACTTTGTACAATATTTTTTTTTTTTTTTTCTTTACAGTCTTCTTCACTGTTTGTCTTTGTCTTTTGTTTTTGGCATGATACAGCATGTCTTTATAAATTTCACATATTCATTTACTACACAATACATTCAGTTATTATACAATACATATTCAGTTATTGTACAACACATTTGGTTACTACACAACATGTCCAATTATTATACAATACATATTCAGTTATTGTGCAATATATCCTGCTATCATACCACATATGTTCTGTTATTATACAATACATATTCAGATATTACACAATACATATTCAGTTTTTGTACAACACATTTAGTTATTACACAACATATCCAGTTATTATACAATACATATTCAGTTATTGCACAACACATATTCAGTTCTTATACAACACATACTCAGTTATTGTCCATTTGACATTGACACAAATATAATTTAAGTGTATCATGGTTTATTATGTGGTTTTTGACTTGTATTCATTGCTATGAGGAGAGAAAAACAGGATACAAATTTTGAGCTAATGATTATGATCATGTTTATGGCAATATTTTACTCAGTTCTTTGCCTTCTTTGTCTTATAAGCTTATGTATAGGCAGGTTGTCGAGTCGGTTCTTAAACTCTGGTGTTACTAATGGTACCATTTTTCTTAATTGGGTTATTATTCATTGTTGTTTGGTTCAACATTTCTTCGAGCTTAGCATTGGCTATATTCATCTTAATTCATGGGCATTGTTTTTCTGATTATGGTTTTCCTCACTTCACTAATTGTCACTTCGTCTCTTATTTCTGTAAGAGAAAACTTCTATACTTATAATTATTCTGTAATTGTATTATTTTTCTTCTCAATTTACCCTCGACATCTTTGTGTCGAAATATTATATCTTTGTCATCATAATTGATTCTTTTTTATTTTTTTTTCTTGACATCCTTATGTCAAAAACATATTATCTTCCGTCGCTATGATTAATTTCTTTAATGACAATCAGTGTCCTCATCTGTCTTTGTTGACAATGCTCTTTGTGGTCGATATAGCCAATGACTATGTTGATTTTCTTCCTTGTTGTAATTCCTAATCTGAACATAATTTTCTATAAGTAACCCATTAAAAATTGTTATCTTCCTTCATCTCTACTACTCCTGCCTTACACATTTGTTGGCAAAGACTATTTGGTCCATTCTTTGTATGGCTTCAATTTATTTTTATGGTATCTTCCTACCAACTTGCCATTTGTATTCTGTAGCTCATACGTGTGGTCACCCAGCTGTTTTGTTATGACCAGTGGTCCAGTATACAATAGCTCCATCTTTCCAGATCTTTTTTCAGATGCCTTGGATGCTTTGTGACTTTTTAAGAGCACTTTTTCTCCAATTTGTGGGGACCATTTCGTGACGAATCTTTTTACCTTGTTCCTCCCTTTTTCAGCCTTTTGCTGCAATCTTCTGAATGCCAATTGACATTTTTCCTTCTCTGATAATTCTCTTTGGGCAGCCATTGTAGTGTCAATGTCAATTGCTAATTTCTTGGGTTTCGTGTTGGTCATCAATTCGATTGGGGTGAACTTGGTCGTGGGGTTCACCGAATGGTTAATCACCTCCTCTATATATCCGCATTTTTCCGTCCAGGAAGTGTGGTCTCTGTGGCAGAGTAGTCGGAAATAAATACTAATATCCCTCATGATT
This sequence comes from Tenodera sinensis, assembly GCA_030765045.1. NCBI lineage: Eukaryota > Metazoa > Arthropoda > Insecta > Mantodea > Mantidae > Tenodera > Tenodera sinensis. The sequence goes on from CM060963.1 coordinate 38,733,732, forward strand.
CTCTCAGTCGGGTTTCCTTGGGGATAATACGCTGAGGAATAGTACAATTTTATTCCTAATGTTTCTAAGGTGTTCTGGAATAACTTGCTCTTATGCATTTTCTGTTCTAAGTTCTGTCTCACTTCCTGCATTTTCTGACCTAAACTTAGTTCTATGTCCCGTTTTAATTCTGCATTATTTTGTTCCATTTTCTGACCTAATTCTACCTTATTTTGTTCCAGTTTTTGTTCTATACTCTGACCTAAACTTTGTTCCAGTCTTTCAAACATGATCATCATCAACCTTTGGTCTTTCCCATTTCCACCTGTTCCTCACTTTCTAATTCTACCTGATAACTAGGCCTATCTGCCCCTTCCCCCACTTCTGTTTCTATCTCTTTTCGCGACATTTTAATTTCTTTATCCAATTCACTTAAGGTTAAAAGTCCCACTACTTTGCCGCTTCTCAGTAACATAAAAAATGGAAATAAAATGTATGTGAAAACAAAAAATTTTTATCCTACTTTCTTTTCCGTTGGTTCCTCGTCCAGTTATTTACGTCTCCTAGGTAGTTGGCTTCGCTAGATGATCTCCGGTGTTTTTCCCACGTTGATTCTCCGTGTATCGATGTTCTGACGTATCGTTGATATCAAACGATGGTCTAATGGCGTCTTTTTCCTGCGCGATGGGATGGCGTCAGTTGGTGTTTATTGTAATTTCAATTTTCGTAATTTTGCATTCCATTCTAAATTCGCGTTCCACGTTGGGTAAGCCATTTTGGTGCGGTTTTTATAAAAGATTCTTACTTAGCAGCAGGAATAATGTTCTTACTGAAAGATGAAATAGTGTGATAGCAGACGCGACTCTTATCTACAGGGTTGTGGTAACAGAATGGAATGCATAAATCAATGTTCCTTTATCACAACATATTTATTCGTTATTTTACACTCTCAGCACCGTATTAATTAATCAACAACTTTCACAATTAGGTAGAATCTACACTGGATAAAAGTTTGGGTAAAAGTTACATGTTCACACGCTACCAAAAAAAACACATCCTTTCATCTTGAGCACACAGACGCTAATGAAAATAGTCCTTGGCGTCTTTCTGACGCAACACCGCCATTCTTTTGTATTCATCTGCGCAAATAGTTTTTTATTGGTTGAACACAAAGTGACAAGAAAACATTGGCTATCTTGAATATTAAAAATAAGTCCCTGATACACCCAAACAAGAACTAGAAATTTATACACTCTTAAAAAAATATTTACATGAACGATTTTCTATTGGTCAATATTCTGTCTCACACTGCATCAGTTCTTCCTCCTGCATCCACTTCATCTGCTAAGTCTTGAAATAAGGAAGTTAATTGACTTTCGCACGAGTACCCAGGTCGAAACCCATGTTGCGCTTCCTTGAACCATTTTTTGTTTTCTAACTCCTCCCTTATATATTCTGCTATTAAATGCTCCAACTTACACACTATTGACGTTAAACTAACTGGTCGATAATTATTTATTTCTGTTTTATTACCCCCTTTATAAATAGGAACTACAATAGCGGTTTTCCAGTCTTCTGGTAAGTCACAGTTATTGATTGACATGTTAAACAAAAACATTAGATAGGGAATCACAGCTTCTCCCCCAATCTTCAATATTTCAGTAGGTATGTTATCGGGCCCCCTCGACTTTTGATTCTGCAACATCTTGATCCTTTTGCATAATTTGCAAGCCATTATTTGAAAAGTAGATTCCCCACTATCTCCAATTACCTGTTCATCATTATCATCCAATTTATGAAAGATGGATACAAAATGTGAATTTACTGCGTTCGCTTTGTCCTTATCGCTTACTATAGCAATCCCATTTACGCTAAGATCTGGTATACTCTCTTTATTGCCCCTGCGTCTATTTACATAATTGTAAAAGGACCTCCAACAGTTATTTGTCCCGCCAAAATTTTGTTCAAAAAACCGTTCTTGTGCTTGCAACTCTTCGTCTTGTAATTGTTTCGACAATTCCTTAAATCTATTAAAATGCCATTCGGATTTCTTCCTTTTATTAAACGCTCGCCTGGCTTTCTTTTAAGTATCCTAATAGATTTTGTATAAAATTCTGGATCAGCGTTTTGTTTAATAATTTTGTATGGAACGTGGTTTTTAATTGTTTCCGAAATCAGTGTTTTGAAACTAACCCATGTTGCATTTACCCTGGAAGCAGATTGTACAAATAGGCTATATTGTTCACGGAGGAATATTTGAATAGCGGTCACGTCAGCACCGCAAAAATTCCAACTAATTACTTCTTCCCCTTCAGACCGGTTTTTCCGCCCCTTCCAGTTGAGTTCTAGTTGTACACTACTGTGGTCACTTATACCTGGTAAAACCGCGTATGAGGAAAACAATGATTTCAGCCTGCATAAAAATACATCCAGTACAGCTGATTGCCGGTACCTGTTTTAACAACTTGCAATAGCCCCTGATCCCAGATGAGAAGGTTAACCAGATTTTTAGCTTCGCCTCCTATTAACTGTCCGTCCCAGTTCATGTTTGGCAGATTTAAATCTCCTGCTAAGATAATATTATGTCGTGTTTCAGAAGCGATTTTTGCCACTAGTTTATGGAGAGTTACATAGTCGCATTCGCCAGGTGGTCTGTAGCAAGCTATTATTGTTACATTGTTCCCTTCATTTCTTTGGTCGATAATCTCTATTGCCATGATTTCTACATCCTCTTCAACCCACAATACTTTGCTGCTTAACTCTGATTTAGAACAAATAAAAATCCCCCTTCCCCTGCCATCCCTGTCTCTTCTGAACACCCTGTAATCTGATCTAAATACTTCCGCGTCATTAATATCAATGCTCAGCCATGATTCGGTACCTATAATTACATTTGGATTGCATATTTCTACTAAATTCCAAAATTCTACAGTCTTATTCACAATACTACGACAATTTACCTGTAATAGCCTTAAAGAATCAGTCCTTACCTCTGGATTGTCATTTCCTAGGAGTTGATGTCACTGCTGTTCCTGCACCTCGATGCCATCGGTCCACTTGGTTACTCTCTCGAACAACGCTGCCAAATTTGAAGATCCTCTTCGATTAAGGTGAACACCATCTCGTCCAAAGTCCCAGTTACTAATCCACGAATTTGGGTCCAAAAACTGCACGTTAAGTCACTCCGCTACCCACGAAAATGCATCATTCACTTGCATCACTTTCCTCCAGTTGACATTGCTTCGCCTCAAAACTTCACTAACAACAACTTTTGCTGAAGGAAACAGTTTTCTTGTCGTGTTAACGAGGCCGTACATGTCCCCCATTGCATAATTAACGCTCCTCTTTAGGTCATTACTTCCAACGTGCAACACAACCGTCCGGTAGTCATTTTCCGTCTCGTTTTGCTTCCTCTCGATTTCCCTCTGTAGGTCTAGCCCTTATGCCAGGATAGCAAACTAACTCCGCATTTGGGTTTCCTGCATGTCTTATAATGGAGTCTCCTATTATTAGACATGATTTCTCATCTTTTTTTCCATCCTCCTCTTCTCGTGGCTTTCTTAGTTGGCGATTTTCTTCTTCAAGCCCCTGGATTTTTTCTTCTGCATCTTTCAGCTTCTCTCTTAATTCCTGCACTTCCTCCTGTAGCTGCTCCAGTTTTTTCTGGTTTGTAGTGACGATGTCATTACCCCTGCAGTCTTTGCATGCCCAATTTTCTTCAATGTCATGGTCCCTCTTTATTTTTTGGCAGCCCAAATGGTACCATTTCGCACAAGTGCTACACCGAAGACCTGACCTCAGTGCCTTGTTGCAGTTCCCACATCTTTCATCAGCTGTCGTGTTTCCAACAGGCCCAGGATTTAATTCAATTCCTCCTATCACAAGTAAACTTGCCAATACAAAAACCATAAAATAGCATTTCTTCGAAGTTCCGGTCGCTTCTGCCCCCTCGCTACCTGCTATCCGCGAACACCGGCCCGTCCACATTCCTATCCTCGCCCGGTAAAGCACCAGATCCACACCCATTGTTCTGCAGGTACCTGGTCCCTGGTATGTCCGCACTGCTCGACACGCCAAATACATCAATTTATCATAACGATATCGAGGTAAAGTTCCACGAACCCAAATATATAAAAAAGCAATAAAAATCAATTTTAAATAAAAAGTCAAAGAATTTAAATTAGAACTAAGAAAAATAACACATATTAATATACTTATAAATAAAATACTAGAATATTCTCTTAAAAAAATTAATGCAAAACCCCCTCTTCCATATTCCACATTAAAACCAGATACCAATTCTGATTCTCCTTCAGCAAAATCAAATGGTCTATGATTTGTTTCAGCCAAACATGAAACAAACCAAACATTACATAAAGGCAAACACAAAAAAAAAATCATACACCTATTTGGTAATAAAAAAATCAAGTAAAGAATATCTTCTAATTAAAAAAATAAAAGATAATAAAATTAAGGCTAATCTTACCTCATAAGAAATAGTTTGAGCTACAGCATGTAATCCTCCTAATAATGCATAATTAGATTTTGAGGACCAACCAGCCAATATAACAGTATAAACCCCTATTCTTGTACAAACAAGAAAGAAAAATAAACCCAAATTAAAAGTAAATAAATCTCTCATATAAGGCATTAATATTCACAAAATTAAAGATAAAAATAAAGAAAAAACAGGACATACATAATATAATAAATAATTAGAAACTAAAGGATTAATATGTTCCTTACAAAAAAGCTTAATAGCATCACCAAAAGGTTGTAAAAGACCTACAAAACCTACTTTATTAGGACCTTTACGTAAATGAATATAACCTAATACCTTACGTTCCAATAAAGTAAAAAAGGCTACACCCACTATAACAAAAATTACCAAAATTAATCCTACTAATATTATTACAAATAATTCTCCACTTAACATTTACTATCTATGACTATAAATCATATTTGCAGATTCTAAATCTGCTGCACTTAATTCTGCCTAAATAGTTTAATTAATAATATTGAGACAGAATATTAGACCCCAATAGAAAATCGTTCATATAAATGTTTGTTAAAAGTGTATAAATTTCTAGTTCATGTTTGGGTGTATCAGGAACTTATTTTTAATATTCAGGATAGCCAATGTTTTGTTGTTACTAGATAGTCTGTTGTGTTCAATAATAAAAAACTATTTGCGCGGATGAATACAAAATGGCGGTGTGTCGTACCAAAGCGACGCCAAGGAATGATCTAGTAGCGTCTGTATGCTCAAGGTGATAAGACGTGTTCTAGTAGCGTGTGAACATGGAACTTTCACCAAACTTTTATCCAGCATAACGAAGTGTTAATAAATAAATATGTTATCATAAAGAAAAAATGATGTATGCATTCCATTCGTTACCTCGACCCTGTAGATAAGAATCGCGTCTGCTATCACAGTATTTCATGTTTCTGAGAAGAACATTATTCTTGCTGATATGTGTTAATAATCATTTTAAAAACTGCACCAAAATGGCTTACCCAACGTGGAACTCGAATTTAGGATGGAATGCAAAATTACGAAAATTGAAATCACGATAAAACATCAAGTGACGCCGCGTCAAATGGAAAGAAGACGCCATTAGACCATCGTTTGATATCGCCATCAGAACATCGATGCATGGATAATCAACGTGGGAAAAACACTGGAGATCATCTAGCGAAGCCAACTGCCCAGGAGACGTAAATAACTGGACGAAGAACCAACGGAAAAGAAAGTAGGATCAAAATTTTTTGTTTTCACGTACAGTTTATTTCCATTTTTATGTTACTGAGAAGCGGCAAAGTAGTGGGACTTTTAACCCTAAGTGAATTGAATAAAGAAATTAAAATGTCGCGAAAAGAGAAAGAAACAGGAGTGGGGGAAGGGGCAGATAGGCCTAGTTATCAGGTAGAATTAGAAAGTGAGGAACAGCTAGCAATAAGCAAAGACCAAAGGTTAATGATGATCATGTTTGAAAGACTAGAACAAAGTTTAGGTCAGAAGATGGAACAAAATAAGGTAGAATTAAAACAGGACATAGAACAAAGTTTAGGTCAGAGAATGGAAGAAGTGAGACAGAATTTAGAACAGAAAATAGAATTAGGAAGACAGGAGTGTAAAGAAAATATGAAAGTAATGGAAACTAATTTAAAATTAGTACATAAAAACTTAAATGAAACAAAGGAAGCCTTAGAAGCTAGGATAGAAATCGTAGGAGATAGGATGGGAAAGATAGAATCAGAAATGAGAGAGAATAAGATTGTGTTAGAAGGAGAAATTGCTAGGTGTAGAGAGGAAATAACAGAATGTAATACAAGTGTAGACTGTAAGATTACAAATGTAAAAGCAGAAATAACTGAGGAATTAAGGAAAGAGATTGAGGTAGTAAAGAAAGACATTATTAATGAAACTGTAGAACAAATTGTAATTCCTAAAATTAAGACGATGAATGATTTGGTGCATTTACAACAAGATGCTATAAATGATACGAAACAAAGCCACTTAGAAATAAAGAATGATTTAAAATCAATTTGTGAAGAGATGAAAAAAGGGAAAGAAAGTTTGGCTAATGTAAATGATGTTGTGAATGCACTACAAAGGCAAGATGATTTAGATGTAAGTAATGTACAAGATGAGAGTTACTTGAATAATGTACAAAATGTTGACTCGCCATACAGAGAAAGAGGTTCACAACCAAACAATGACACGACACACATTACATGAAATCACACCACCCACATTTGACGAGGAGAAGGGGGACGATCCAAAACTCTTTGTTAAAGAGATGGAAGAATATTTTAAAGTGAAAAGGATACCAAATGAGCTTAGGATGATGATAGTTAAGAAAAGCTTAAAAAACAAGGCATTAGAATGGCTCAGGTTAACACTAGCTGGTCATGAGTCGTATAGCTCATTCAGAAATTTATTCCTATCAAGGTATTGGGGCCCAGCTACGCAAAACCAAACTAGGGTAGAGCTAGCGACAGGTAGATATGATCCAACCAAGGGGTTATCACTAGTCGATTATTTTATGAAAATAGCCAACAAAGGAAAGCTATTAGACCCCAACTTGTCGGAAGCAGAACTAATTACCAGCATAACAAGACATTTCCCAGACACAGTGAGAACAGGATTAATTGTTGCGAGGCCAGTAGATTTTGCAGATATGATAGAATTGCTGACAGCCTTCGAAACACAAAATGGTCGGCCTAATGAGCATAGACATAGGAACGGTCACCCAAACTCACCCATCTTAAACCGGAGCACGGCTACGAACAACCAGAGTGAGGGAGAACATAGAAATACTTGGAGCACCCATGAAAGGGGGAGAGGGGCACACCATTTCCCACAACCACATAATCATGGCGAGAGGAAGGAGAACACAAAACAGCTGGGTGACCACACGTATGAGCTACAGAATACAAATGGCAAGTTGGTAGGAAGATACCATAAAAATAAATTAAAGCCATACAAAGAATGGACCAAATAGTCTTTGCCAACAAATGTGTAAGGCAGGAATAGTAGAGATGATGGAAAATAACAATTTTTAATGGGTTACTTATAGAAGATTATGTTCAGATTAGGAATTACAACAAGGAAGAAAACCAACACAGTCATTGGCTATATCGACCACAAAGAGCATTGTCAACAAAGACAGATGAGGACACTAATTGTCATTAAAGAAATGAATTAGAGCGACGGAAGATAATATGTTTTTGACATAAGGATGTCAGGGACAAAAATAAAAAGGAATCAATTATGATGGCAAAGATATAATATTTCGACACAAAGATGTCGAGGGTGAATTGAGAAGAAAAATAATACAATTGCAGAATAATTTTAAGTATAGGAGTTTTCTCTTATAGAAATAAGAGACAAAGAAGTGACAATTAGTGAAGTGAGGAAAACCATAATCAGAAAAACAATGCCCATGAATTAAGATGGATATAGCCAATGCTAAGCTCGAAGAAAGGTTGAACCAAACAACAATGAATAATAACCCAATTAAGAAAAATAGTACCATTAGTAACATCAGAGTTTAAGAACCGACTCAATGACCTGCCTATACATAATAAACTTACAAGACAAGAAGGCAAAGAACTGAATAAAATATTGCCATAAACATGATCATAATCATTAGCTCAAAATTTGTATCCTGTTTTTCTCTCCTCATAGCAATGAATACAAGTCAAAAACCACATAATAAACCACGATACACTTAAATTATATTTGTGTCAATGTCAAATGTACAATAACTGAGTATGTGTTGTATAAGAACTGAATATGTGTTGTACAATAACTGAATATGTACTGTATGATAACTGGATATATTGTGTAATAACTGGATATGTTGAGTAATAACTAAATGTGTTGTACAATAACTGAATATGTATTGTATAATAACTGAATATGTATTGTATAATAACAGAACATATGTGGTATGATAACTGGATATATTGTACAATAACTGGATATGTATTGTATAATAATTGGACATGTTGTGTAATAACCAAATGTGTTGTACAATAACTGAATGTGTATTGTATAATAACTGAATGTATTGTGTAGTAATTGAATATGTGAAATTTATACTTATTTATACTTATTTATTTGTATCATGCCAAAACAAAAGACAAAGACAAACAGTGAAGAAGACTGTAAAGAAAAGAAAAAAAAATATTTTACAAAGTGATTGAATCAGAGGAGTAGGGAGAAGTATTGTATTGTGTTTCAAGATTGTAAATATAGGTGACAACTTGAAAAACAAAACAAGGGGCATATGAGACAGAATATTAGACCCCAATAGAAAATCGTTCATATAAATGTTTGTTAAAAGTGTATAAATTTCTAGTTCTTGTTTGGGTGTATCAGGAACTTATTTTTAATATTCAGGATAGCCAATGTTTTGTTGTTACTAGATAGTCTGTTGTGTTCAATAATAAAAAACTATTTGCGCGGATGAATACAAAATGGCAGTGTGTCGTACCAAAGCGACGCCAAGGAATGATCTAGTAGCGTCTGTATGCTCAAGGTGATAAGATGTGTTCTAGTAGCGTGTGAACATGGAACTTTCACCAAACTTTTATCCAGCGTAAATTCTACCAAATCATTTAAGTGTGAAGGTTTTGAGTTTTTAATATGGTGCTGAGAGTGTAAAATAACGAAGTGTTAATAAATAAATATGTTATCATAAAGAAAAAATGATGTATGCATTCCATTCGTTACCTCGACCCTGTAGATAAGAATCGCGTCTGCTATCACAGTATTTCATGTTTCTGAGAAGAACATTATTCTTGCTGATATGTGTTAATAATCATTTTAAAAACTGCAGCAATATTCAAATTAAAAAAAATTATTTTAAATATTTGGTCCTCTCGTACTAAAATATTTAAATTAATTAAAGATAGAAACCAACATCGAGGTCACAATCTCTTTTTTCGATATGAACTCTCAAAAAGAATTATGCTGTTATCCCTAAGGTAATTTAATCTTTTAATCATTAAGTATGGATCATATAACTAATTAACTTATTAAATATAAAGAAGAGTTTATTTTATCTTCCAATCACCCCAATTAAATAATTTACATAAAAACCAAAAATTAAACCTTAACTCAATTAATTACTTCATTTGTTAAACTCTATAGGGTCTTCTCGTCCCTTAATAACATTTAAGTATTTTTACTTAAAATCTAAATTCAATATCAATTAACATAAAACAGAATTTACCTCATCCAACCAGTCATACCGGCCTTCAATTAAAAGACTAATGATTATGTTACCTTTGCACAGTCAAAATACTGCGGCCCTTCAAAAATTTTTCAGTGGGCAGGTCAAATTTCCTAAACAATTCCAAGAAACCATGTTTTTAATAAACAGGTGAGTAAAATATTTGCCTAATTCTTCATATTAACAATACAATATCATTAATAATATACTTTATAAATTTACTAATTAAATCATACTTTCCAAAAATTCTAAATTGGTCCTTGATGGATACTGTGCACTGGAATACTAGATGTAGGGCCAGGGTCAAAATTACTCGCCTCTACCCACCTAATCACTTATGTCAGTCTTGCTCTCACTTGCACTTAGACACGAATTCTCGCATATATCACTCTCATCATCACTGAGCACAAAATTCAATAACTCACTATCACTTTTGTTCAACAATTCTACAATTTCTTGCTCCGTCAACCCTTTCTTTCCTGCCATTCTGTTAAAAAACGAGAAAAAACTCTCGCTTACTAGATGCAATCACCGCACTGTTTATTCCTACGCTACTGAAAACTACGACAGAAATGATCAAATATGGAAAATCGGTGATGAACTGACCACAAACATCTGAAAGAACATTTCTTGCCATCTATTGGCAGTATATATGAATTATTTGAGCGAGAGGAGCCGATCATAATAGCTCTATGACTCCAAACCCATATATGAGTTTTCGCTCGACAGGGTCCGGACAGGTCACCCATATATGGGTTTTCGCTCGCAAAGGGTTAACATTTATTAACACATAGATTGGTGAACATCCCTCTTTCAGCAGAAGAATATAAAGCAGAATATTACAAAATAATTGAAATAGCACAAAAAAAATGGCTTCCCCAAAGAATTAGTAGATAAAAAGGTAAAATGAGCAGAAGAGAAAAAATTATTAAAAGAAACTACAAATCTCACAGCAGCTAAAACAAAAATGATATTCAAAAAATTCACATATCATCCATGGGCCTTTGATAAATTTAAAAAAGTGTTCAAGGAATACAACATTCAGCTAGCACCAGTAAACCATTACTCCATAAAAAACCTACTACTTTAAAACATCAAAGATGCTATTCCACCTAACAAAAAATCTGGCATATACCAAATTGAATGCAGTAATTGTAATGAAATATACATAGGAAAAACCAAAAGAAATTTAGAAATTAGATCCAAGGAATACGTTAGAAACATTAAGAGTAAACAATTAGAAAAATCAGCGGTTGCATTTCACTTTTGGACAAAAAATCATGAGATAAAGCTACGAGGGTGATTCAAATATAAAGGGTAATTTTGTTAAAAATATGTTGTTGTTGTTTTCTAGTGCCTTGCATCTGGCAATGAAGCCATTAGCATTCGTGCTTTCCAATACTTTTGAACTGTAATTTCTTCTGATCTTAATGCTTCACAGGTCTTCAAGTGGTCCTCGTTCATTTCTGCTGGATCGTTACACAGGACACATATTGGTGAGGCTGAGATACCTATTCTGTAGAGATGACTTGCTAAGCAGTCGTGATTTGTCAATAGTCGGAAGGCTGCAACCGCTGTTTTCCTTGGTCTCTGGGGGATTATATCTGGGTTGGAAAGTAGTGTAATCCATTTTTTATCTTTGGCATTTGTTTCTATTTCTTGTAGGTATGACTGAGAAAATTTTTTAATGATCAAGCGTTTTATTGAGAAATATGAGAAATTGAATTTAGACTTTTGTTTTATTGTTGTGCCTTTTTTTGCAAGTGAGTCTGCAGCTTCATTCCCCATGACTCCACAGTGTGCTGGAATCCATTGGAGATGAACAGTCTTATTAACTTTTTGGAGTTGTGTTAGCATTTTGTAGCATTCTCTAATTTTTGTTGACTTCTTTGTAGTATTTGAACATATTCCCTGAATTGCAGCTTTAGAATCTGAAAGAATTACTGCCTTGTTAAATTTATTAAAGGGAAGATTTAATAATTGTCGGAGAGCAATATGTATAGCCTCTATTTCTCCATCATATTTTGTTGTGTCTCTGCCAACAGAATGATAAAAGGAAAAATGTGAACATGTAACTCCAGCTCCAGTAAGGTTTTCCTTGGAGGATCCATCAGTATATATGTGCAGCCATTCTTCTGTGGGATACCTAGTATTGATTGTTTCCAGAGCTAGAAGTTTTTGTATTTCTTTTGGTGTGTCTGATTTACTTATTTCCTCTATTAATTCCAAATTGAAGGTAGGTTGCAATAATTCCAATGGATTTTCTCTTGTAAGTAGATTTTCTCTGATGTTAGGAATGTTCAATTTGGATTTAATCTATGTTACCTTTTCTAGGAAACTACTATGAGTTTTAAGGATTGAAGTGGGGAGGTTTTCTTCTGTCCATTTAGAGTTTGGCAGTCGTAACATTTTCTCGTGTTGGAGCAATGCTTGTTCTTCTATTTTTGTTGTTATTGATGGGGTCCGTGTTAAGGCAAGCATGGCATCAATAGGTGTGAATTTAACTGCCCCAGTGATTAGGCGAAGAGCCTGATTTTGTATTTGTTCAAGTTTATTGATGTTAGCATTTGCTGCTGTTATTAAAGCTTCAGAACAGGACAAGAGGTTTGGTTTAACATACATTTTGTATGTTGTGTTAAGGACTCTCCTTGAGCAGCCCCATTTAGCACCAGCTAACCTTTTCAGGATTTGCAGTTTCTTTTCAACCTTTTCTGAGATGTTTGTTATATGTTTTTTCCAACTTAGCTTTCTGTCGAAAGTGATGCCTGTATTTGGCATCATCAACTGCTTTGAGTGGTTTACCATATAATTTATGTTAATATTAACTGGTTTGTATTTTAGTGTAAATAATTCATAATTTAAGAGGTAGAACTGGAACTTAAAAATTCAATGCCACAACTGGCATTGAATTTTTAAGTTCCAGTTCTACCTCTTAAACTTTGCCCACACACGGCTTGTGTGTTTAAAAACACCAACAGTAAGTTTGTTGGCATAAATAAATAATAATTCATAATTTGTTTTTTTCCACATTGATAGTCATGAGGTTTTTGGAGCTCCATTCATGTACTTTGTTTAGGGCTGTTTCTATTATGTCTTTAATTAATTCAGGTTTTTTTGGAGAGCCTGAAGTCCAAATGACTACATTGTCAGCAAATAAAGCAATTTTTGTTAAAAATATTTATTGATTAAATATATACACAAGTGACTATATCAACATATCTCTATATAGCTTCCTTCACACTATACACATTTTTACCAACGTTTCGGAAGCTTGAACATTCCTTCTTCAAAAAAAGTTTGAGGGCGTGTCGCCAACCAAATGCGCAAATACTCCTTGACGTCATTGCTTTCGAAATGTTTCCCTCCAAGCGATTCTTTCATGGGTGCAAACAAAAAATAGTCGGGTGGGGGACAAGTTTGGACTAGAGGGAGGGTGTTCAAGGGTTTCCCAGTGCATGTCCGCCATTGTGTCCATTGTCAAATTGTCTTGGAGAAGGATGACATCTCTGATGGGCATACAGCGTCTTTTGCTTCAGTAGGCAGCTTTTACAGACCTTAACAATTGGCAATAGTAAGCTGCAGTCACTGTACGTCGATCACAAAGAAAATCAACCAACTTCTGAAGTGATTCCTTCAACAGTGGAGCTCTCGAACGGCACGGATGTTGTCATCTGTGAGATTTGACCTTGGGCGTCGAGCATGACTTTCATTTTACAAGAATTCTCGGCCACCCTTAAATTGTCTGGCCCAAGTATAAACTCTTGATTCTGTGACAGTGTAGTGTCCCCAAACTGTGCCCTTAAATGAGTTAAAATCTCTTAAGGTTTAACCACTTTATTGGTTAAAAACTTGATAATAATGCGTTGCGCAACAGACGAAGGAACCTCTTGTTCACTCATGGCTGTACTGATGCCAGAACCTAGCGAAGCAGCTAACAAAGCTAGTTTCCCCTCCCTAACACACCAACCTTCAACCACCCAATCCACTGCCCGGCTCAGAACTGCTTCCTCCGTGATATTCAACAATTACCCTTTATATTTGAATTACCCTCGTAGAACCGAAACTTCTCAAACACATAACCGGAAAACAAGCACTGTCCACATGGGAACAAATCTTTATTTTTAAAAAAATAGAAACCGAGTATTTAATTTCGACATTCCTCAGAGGGACATTTTCAATAAGTTCATTGAACCGTTACCAGAAGAAACATCAGAAGAAGCATCACCATTCGCACCATGAAACACCATGGAAACCCAGTTATTGTTCGGTTGATAATGGAGGAAAGTTAACCTTCGAAACACGTCCCGGAAAAATATTTTGTAAGTGTTGTTCAGTGTTATTAATTAACTAACCTTTTAAATTAAATTAATTACAACAACACTGTTTTCAAACTTCTATGAAAGGAAAACATTAAGTATTATTTGTTTTTTGCCACTTTTTAATGGTTTCCTGCATTTGTTTGAACAATTGGTATTCACACTACACACATCTTCCTCTGCTGTTAGTACTCAACAGACTGAATCACAAGATTTAACCTGAGCTTAGCATACATGTGCTAGTGCATTATGAATGACTGTTCACTTATATTTTCTATGTTATGCAAAGTGTTTATATGGTGCTCAGATAGCACCTTGGGGAATTGATTGCATACAGTTGGTAACTCATAAGCTAGGTACTCTTAGCATTAGGGTAGTAGAAGACAGCATTAGAAAAATTATATTTTGTAATATCTTAACAGTAAATATACCATTGCCCTTAACAATGAATTCTAATGATAACTGCAATAAGATGTGCGGTTCTGTACCTTTCCTACCCCAATATTTCATGATAACAATACATTTATTAAGGAACTATTTACATCAGCATAAGAGTATGTCTTAGGTTCACTAGCAGAAGCCCATGCTTTTGTTTACATCAAGGGAACTCTGGTTTGGAATGGACAGTACCATGTACTGAATTTCTGTTGAAGGATTCCAGTTTCAGTTTCAGCACATTGAAGTTAAAACTGGCAATTATTATTTATTTATGCCAACAAACTTACTGTTGGTGTTTTTAAACACACAAGCCGTGTGTGGGCAAAGTTTGAGAGGTAGAACTGGAACTTAAAAATTCAATGCCACAACTGGGATTTGAACCACAGACCTTCCGCTTACTGGTTTGAGAATTTAATGCCATTCTGGCAGTTTGTCACATTAGCTCAGTGGTAGAGCAGCCGCCCGGTTGTGGCATTGAATTTTTAAGTTCCAGCTCTACCTCTTAAAACTGGCAGCTGATGTTTTGGGTGTGACATTCTGCTCCCCAGCATTTAGCAGTTATGAGGACAAGAAAACCTGGAAATAGCCTTAGTTAAGGAGGATGGTGGTTGCAGAATTTGAACTGCACATCTGTTTGTAAATCCTTTATAGTGAGGTGCAGTGTAGTACTCTTGTTGAATTTCTGTTTTGATATAGTAGCCATTGATTCTTTTTAGGCTTGGAAGATGGAGGTTTTTTAGTTCCAAAATCTGTGGAGGCCCTGTAATAATGATTAAGTAGTTTTAGAATTAATTTGTAGCAGGCTTCCACTCTGTTGCCATAGCAACTCAGCTGGTGCGGTAGCCATCTGCGTCGTATGTACATCTCGGGCAGTAGTTCTGTGCCGGTGAAGCCTGGATGCATGGCGGTTATCTGGATAGCTAGTGAGCCCACAACTCTTGCGCATGTGCAGTGAATATGGCTAGTTCAATCTAGTGGAAGTAGTATTCTGAGTAACATATCTCCTGTAGTCATCTGCTTATATTTGAGCTTGCTGTGCACAGTTTCATTTCTGTAATTAAATTTGGATAGGATATACTGCGTTTTGGCATGTGTTTATTGAAGGTTAATGTTCTTTGCATAGCCAAACTAGGGAAGTTGTGAGCAATGTCCATGTGTTCATCAAAAGCGAAGCAGTTTCTGGTGAGTTATTGATTCCATTGAAGAAAGTGCAAGAAAGAGTAACTGCTGCAACTAAAGTGCCTGAGAGAACTATAAGAAATATTATCAAGGAAGGGAAACAATGCGAAGAACAGGGCACCTCTTTTGAACTCCTGGAAAAGTGCAATGCATACCAAAGCGTGTCACAAACATGTTGTTAGCTAATGCTGGATTTCTGACAATGAAGTCATTAATCCTCTTGCTCTCCAATATTTTTCACTGATGGATGGGGCACTAGAAGTGGCCGGGTATATTTGAAGGTGTCTCGATCCATTTCCTCTTGCAGATCACATAGAGCACTGAGTGGGGAATAATATATCCCAATTCTGTATAAATGTTTTGCCAGACAATCATGTCCTGTAATCAACCTGAGGGTTGCAACTGCTGTCTTTCGAGGATACTCAGGAATTACTGTTTGAATGTGTGGTAGTTCCCATCTTTTATTCTTTGATTTTTCATAGTAATATTTTGCAATAACATTTTTGAATTCAGAGTTGATTATTCTTTTAGCTGCATAAAATGGTAGATTAACTATAGATTTTTGTACACTGCTGGTACCCTTTTTTGCAAGAAAATCAGCTTTCTCATTACCATTCAGTCCACAGTAAGCTGGTATCCATTGGAAGACTAGGTGTTTTTGAAGTGCTGTTAGATGGGTAAGGATTTTCCAACATTCTATAATTGTTTGGTTTTTTGGTGACAACTTGGAAGTAATTGCTATAATTGCTGCCCTGGAATCTGAGAGAATAACTGCTTGCTGAAAATGTGAAATACTGTACAAAAGATTTTGTAGGGCCATTCGAATTGCTTCAATTTCTCCATCAAAGTTTGTAGTTCCATAACTTAAAGAGTTGTAATAGGAAAAGAGGTGACACGTGACTCCAGCCCCTGCTCCATGTTGGTTTGATATCAATGATCCATCAGTATAAATATGGAGCCATTCGTGTTCTGGAAATCTAGTACAGATTGTCTCTAATGTCAATAATTTTAGAACACTAGTTGGAGTATCACTTTTCTTAACTTCTTCTGTCAGGTGTAAATAATATGTGATGTCTGTTTGTGTTGGATTGACTTTAGATATGAAGTTTTCCTTTGAATTAGGAAGGTGTACATTTTTCTTGATGTCTTGAATTTCGGAAAGAAAGCTCTCCTGAGTCTTTAGTGTATGTGTAAAATTGATCTTGTTCCATGTATTGAATGGGAGTCTGATCAACTTATGATTTTGATAAGTGTGTTATTTGTCGTATTATATATAATTTTTACATTGTTGAAAAAACGCTCCCCATCATCAATAAATTGCTACCTACGGTTAGGGAGGCCACAATTTTAATGGAGGTAGCACAAGTTTGAAAATAATTGTGAGGAAAATGTGATTGAAATGGCAGAAAACAAGGGGGAAAAAATGCTAGAATATTGCAGGAAAGGCATGGCATTTAAAACTCTTCGTGTTTCATTTTTGCGGGCAATTATGCAATATAGGGAAGAAGGAGTGAGTGAGTGATTAGGGTTTAAGGGCCCGTCGATAGGGAAGAAGGAAGACCCATAATATGTGAGGATGAAACCTACATCCATAGCACCCATATGAGATCAAACAACTGGAGTGATATAAGTGCTGAGGCTTTCACGGCCGGCATTATCAACTATGTTAAGTAGATTTTCCGGGTTTGTGGGCCGTGGTCGAGTTGGATTACCTTCCTCCGACGTTTCACTGGAAACTGCGTCCAGCATCTTCAGGGTCAACCTCTGTTATTAGCGGCTGCACTAAATTAAAGTTCACTACAAACTTTCATATTCATCTTTGTTTGTTATTAGTGTCCATGGTAACAAATTTTCACGATCGCTCGTTCTCATAAATACCAACATTAGATTATCGATCTCAAAATGCCGGCAAATGGGACGTCTCTGATCATGGTATAAAGGAGAAAGCTTTCGGTGTTTCGGGTTTTCTTCTCCCTCTTATTAGAGCCGGGAGCCAAGTTTTGCTTATATGTTGTCTCTCTTCTTTTCGATTGTAGGAGTTTTTATGCATAAAAATCTCTATCGCTTCCCGAGTCAAGCGAGCCTGGTAGTGGCTTGTCCTTGAGAGTACCTCCGTGTGTTTGTAATTCACGTCGTGGCCGAACAATAGAGAGTGTTCTGCCACCGCTGACTTGTCCGTCTGCCCCAACCAATTATGCATAATCAAAACCCTTTCCGAACGGGCCAAGAAGATTTGTGAGCCACAAAAGCTGAATAAAGAAATCCGACATCTTAACAAGGCCCTCATCAGCAACGGTTATACACACAAGGAAATTACAAGAGCTCTCCATCCGAGGTACCCGTCAGTCCAAAAAGACCGGAGGAAGCAAACCCTGAGTACCATCTATTTACCATACATCCATAAGGTAACAGACCGAATAGGAAGACTGCTGCAACAGTACAACATTAGGACTATTTATAGGCCAACGAAGAAAGTCAAAGATTTATTAACTCCGTTAAGGATAAAAGACATCCACACTGCACAGCCGGTGTTTACAAAATACCATGTAGCTGTGGACAAGTATATATAGGCACCACCATGCGGAGTATCAGCACTCGACTAAAAGAACATGAAAGACATAGCCGGTTGGGGCAGACGGACAAGTCAGCGGTGGCAGAACACTCTCTATTGTTCAGCCACGATGTGAATTACAAAGACACGGAGGTACTCTCAAGGACAAGCCACTACCAGGCTCGCTTGACTCGGGAAGCGATAGAGATTTTTATGCATAAAAACTCCTACAATTGAAAAGAAGAGAGACAACAGATAAGCAAAACTTGGCTCCTGGCTCTAATAAGAGGGAGAAGAAAACCCGAAACACGGAAAGCTTTCTCCTTTATACCATGATCAGAGACGTCCCATTTGCCGGCATTTTGAGATCGATAATCTCATGTTGGTATTTATGAGAACGAGCGATCGTGAAAATTTGTTACCATGGACACTAATAACAAACAAAGATGAATATGAAAGTTTGTAGTGAAATTTAATTTAGTGCAGCCGCTAATAACAGAGGTTGACCCTGAAGATGCTGGACGCAGTTTCCAGTGAAACGTCGGAGGAAGGTAATCCAACTCGACCACGGCCCACAAACCCGGAAAATCTACTTAACATAGTTAACTGGAGTGATGATCGCACTTCAGGTTTCCACGTACTTGCTGCAAAAGGGCCAAGGGCAATCATTGTGCATGCAGGAGGTAAAACTGGATTTGTACCTGAAGCATTTGTAATGTACAAATCAAACAAAAAACCAGGTGATTACCACCATGAAATAAATGGGGAAAATTACAAAAAAATGTAATAGAAAAATTAATTTCTAATTTGCGTCCCAGATCCGTCTTGGTGGTTAATAACACACCAATGTGCAGTTGGAAAAGACCCCAACATCAGCTTCAACCAAAAGTGAGATGAAAGACTGGCTTGCAGCAAATAATGTACCGCTCGATGAAAGGATGTTAAAGCTGGAGCTTTACAACCTAATTATCGCTCATAAACCAGTTAAAAAAACTTGCTTCATTGACAGTTAGTGGCTATTCATGGACACAGCGTCCTTAAATTACTGTCCCATTCACCAGCTCTTAACCCAGTAGAGCTTATCTGGGCTGGGGTAGCTGGTCAGAAGACAACATTTAAATTAGATGATGTGATGAAGCTTTGCCAATAGCGTGTTGATGATATTACTGTGGGAAAATGTCTGTCAACATGTTATAAAGTTGGAGGACAAATATATTGTGCAATAAGGCCTGTTTGAAAATGTCATAGAAAGCTTTGTAATCCAAGGTGGAGAACTTAGTAACAGTGAGAAAGAGGAGGAAGAGGAAGGCGACGACGAAGAAGAAGAAGAAGTAAAGAAAATGATGAAAGGCAAAAGCTTGAAGAAAACAATGGTTATATTTCTGGTATCGAGTATTTATCGGATGAATAGAGCCCCTGCTGCTTTAAGATAAAGTATTTGGTGTGACGGGGTTTGTATACATATGTGTAAATATAAACTATGACAAAGAAAGTTGAATACAGTGACATTGAACCAGTCATTCAGTGGTGTGTTGTGATGTTTGTGTTGTGTCAGGAAGTCATTCGTCTTCCAGTAGACAGCAGCAAGATGACATCAGGCATACACTCTCTTCAGTGCGCTAGGGTAATTAGGTCACTGTCAAAGAACTATCGTCTGTACTGTACCTGCCTAGAATCACAACTGGCACTCTCTGGTGACCTTCACTGCCACAGTCAGGGTCCGCTGATCTTAATTACGATTTGCATGAGTTTAGGATGGGTTTCTCATAGGCATGAGGTAGGATGACTAGACACTATCTTCACACTTTATCACACTTTATTACAGCCTTTAATATTTCACTGTGAAACCTGGCGTATCTCTGCTGGTTAGTCCATGTATCTCTTCTGCAAGTCGCGATGGGATAATTTACACAGCGTGTCATTCATTTACTTCCAAATTAGTCTAGATTTTGGTCTCTTTCATACACTGCAACTCACAATTGTTGTATTTTCACACCCATTCTTCTTCACTACATTTAGGCGTGAAATTATATATCTCTATCTCTGTCTGTCTTCTCTCTCTCACACACACACACACACACACACACACACACACACACACACACACACACACACACACAGCTTTGGCCTCTGCAACCCCCAAAAACAGTGTGTGTCCATTCTATTAAATTCACTATATACACTGCCGCTCAAGTTTCCGGACACCCAGTGAAAGTGGTGCAATTCAGCATTTAACTTGAATAACCTCTGTTTAGAGATCCTAGGCAAGCATATCTTGTCACCAGGATTAAGATTTTTAGGTGCAAATTTCAGATGACGAAAGGAAGGGAAAAGTTGCTCAAATAAGGTAAAAAAAAAAAAGGCACAAAAAGGTGCTGATTTATTCAACTAATTCAACAATTTCTCTTTCTTCTATTCTAAGTTATTGAATTACAAACAGGTACATCAAATTATCACTCATCAGAAGAAGGAAAACATAGGAAGCTGTTATACTTCAAGACATTAAGCATCTCTGCATTTTTAAAAGTAAGCCTGTTTCTATTAGGAGATAGAATGTCTTTATAGATGCTAAAGCTTCTTTTGATATCCACAGAAACCAGTGGGGCAAATCTTGTATTCACTCGGAATGGCAATTTACAGATGTCGCGAAATTTTCAAGCCTGGATTCTTCTGAAGACTAAACTCAAGTTTGTCTTTGGCAAAGCCATCTAACTGCTCCCTCATGGAAGTAAAAATATCCTGCTGTTTCTCCTTTTCCAAACCTTGTTCTTCTACGAGGGTCCTTCAATAAATAACCAAACTAATTTTTTAATTAACACATAATGGCTTTATTTCACTAACATTTACGTACACACTTTCGAAGTATTCTCCCTCTGATGAAATACAATTATTCCAACGATTTACCCATTGTTCGAAACACTCATTGAACCCATTTTTGGACAGCCTGTTCAGGATACCCATGACAACATTATTCAGCTCCTTATCACTTTGAAAATGGCGACCACGAAGCTCCTGTTTCACCTTAGGGAAGAGGTGAAATCGCATGGTGCGAGATCCGGAGAATAAGGTGGATGAGGCATGATCTCAATGCCCATTTCTGTGATGACATCTTGAGTTGCACGAGCTTGATGAGCAGGGGCATTATCCTGATGCAAGATCCATCCTCTCCTTGCAAGATCTGGTCGCTTTTTGGCAATTTTTTTCTTCAGTGGCCCCTTCAGTACGTCTTAATAGTAAGCAGCAGTTACTGTGCGTTGATTAGTTACAACATAATCATACAGAATGCCCTGCTTGTCAAAGAATACGAGATGCATGACCTTTCCTGCACTTTTCTGAACTTTTGCTTTCTTAGGCCTAGGGCTCGTTTAATGTTTCCACTGCGAACTCTGCTGTTTTGTTAACGGGTCGTAATGGTTGAACCAACTCTCGTCACAAGTGATGACCCTATTCAGAATGTCTGGCTCCTGTTGTAAACTTCCAAGCCATTGTTGACACATCATAACGCGGTGAGCCTTCTGTTCGTCCTTCAGCACGTGCGGTATCCATTTCGCTGCAACTTTTCGATAGCCAAGATCATTACGAATTATGTCGTCTACAGTTCCAACAGACAAATGCATTATGTCTGCAAGTTTCGAAATTGTTATGTGATAATCTTCTTGCACAATTATGTCAATTGTGCTAATGTTGACTTTCGTTTTTGCTGTTACAGGTCTTTCAAGGCACGGAGAACCTTGAAGGTCTTCATGACCCCCTTTGAAACATTTATACCACTCAAAGACTTGTGTTTTGCCTAAAGCTTGATCCTTGTATGCTTGCTGCACCATTTCAAAGGTTTCTGTAGGTGTTTTATCTAACAGAACACAAAACTTTATTGATGCGTATTGCTGCAATTTCAGTTCCGTGGTGGGTGCAGTAAACACGACTTCGTGTATCAGGCTCTAACTTCCAACTGATTCACTCTGCATGACTGGCACTCACAGCACTGCTAGAGGAAGGATTCACCTTTCCACCACTAGCAGCCATGGCGCTCTAGGGCGGTTTATTTAATACAATTAAATTAGGTCGGTTATTTATTAAAGGACCCCTGTAATAGTTTAATAGCTGCAGTCAGGTACTTGTAACTATGAACACAATACAGTTTTGTCTGCAAATTATGTATTTTCTCCAGTAACAGAAGTTACTGGAAATTGCACCTATGTTGGCTGGAACCAAAGAAAGCACAAACTCTTTAATGTTGTCAAAATTCTCACACAACATAGCAGCACACTCAATCCAACATCCCCAGCGAGTAATGACCGAGAAATTTGGAAGGGGCTGGCCAGACCACAACACGAATTTGAGCTTTCAGCAGAATCTTCTTTAGGGCAGAGATGAACTGATTTGCGATGTCGTATTTGTTCCTTATGGATTCACAAACCCTGTGAAGGGCATGAACCAAGCATGTTACATGCTTCTACTTAGGAAATAAAGGCTTCAATTAGTTAACAGCTGAAACCATGTATGGAGCCTGGTCCATAACCACAAGAAGTTGTTCAAAGTCGATACCAGCAGGCCAGAGTTTTTGACTAATTGATTGTTTGACTAATTGATTTGATTTTTGATTGCATTACTGTACTGGCATTGGCTTTCTGCAGCTCATACATTTTTAACAACATGGTCTTAACTTTCTTCCCTGCTAAGGGAAAAACTACAATGTTCAAAGCATATTGTTCCATTGAGTCTATGGTTTCACCCACAATAATTCCCACATCGCAATCAGACACTTTCTCCTTGATTCTTTATATGGTTTCTTATCAAACAGGCTCCAGTAGTTTTTTCTTAAAGTACTCTCATTCGGCATTGACATCTTTGTGCATTTTTCAAGAAATCCCTTGAAGGCTGGATGGTTCACCTTATTGAGAGGAATTCCTGTTTGTGCAAGAGCTGCACACAACTCATTGTTGATTTCTTTAAAATTTTGGCTTTTTGAAGAACTCTGTTGAAACGCATTTCATAATAGAAGCTGCCGCGATTTGTTTGTCTGAAGAGTCTTGTTCATTTGATGCTTAGAGTTGGAAATGTGTTGTTTGATGCAGTCTCGCTGGTTGTTTTTCATCTAATGAAATTCCTGAATCGCAAATAGTACATCGAATAACAGTTCCATCTGAGTTATTGTCCGGTTGATAATGGAGGAAAGTTACCTTCGAAACGCGTCCCGGTAAAATATGTTGTAAGTGTTGTTCAGTGTTATTAATTAACTCACCTTTTAAATTAAATTAATTACAACAACACTGTTTTCAAACTTCTATGAAAGGAAGATAGTTCCATCTGTGTCTATGAAGTCTTGTTTGAATTCCTGAGCCAGAACAATAAGTTGAGGACTGGACACCTTTGGCATGGTAAAATCTAGTAATACACTTGTTTAGTAATATAACAAAGGACTAACACAAGTTCACCTGCTAACTCAATGTGACTGATACACAACTCATTCACATGCTGTCCACACTCTTATATAACATCACGACAATTACCAGAAATGTTCTCATTCATGCTGGAAGTGCAGTCTCAACGATTTCTAGTAGCTTCGAGCAGAACTCAGACTCAATTCTTGGAACTATGCATATATGGTTACTGCTGTCTCTGCATGGCCTTGGAACCTAAGTGAGTAGATGATGTCTGTCACAGTAACAAACTCACATTCACGAACAGTTGGCTACTGATTCTGGTGAAATTAAAAGGATAGAATGATATACAGTGATAAGTCTTTGTCGATTGCATTATTGCAGGCTGCTTTATAGGGGTAACACAAGAGAAAGAGGATTTGTAGTACGCAGTTATTTTCCATTGTTGTAAGTGTGCCTGCAACTCCTATGCAGCATTTACTGAAAGAGTTAGGCTTACTCTTCACATGTTCACATGTTCAATAGCAAGCTGAGGAGACATTAATTAAAAGTTAAAGATTTTATATTGATTAAAATCATACAGAGTAAAATGGAAGAAAACTTAAAAGAAAAAAGGGGGAAAAGGGAATTATGGGCATGGTTGGGGAAAAAGGGATAAAGGTGCCCAAAAAGTGAAAAAGGTGCATGAAAAAATGCCTCTTTTGGCAACTAGAAACAAAACTTCACACTGTAGTATCTTTTCGAAGAGCTTAAATTTACCCTAAGAAAAAAGGTGCACACCTAAAAATCGTAACCCTGCTTATCACAAGTGCATAAACCTGTGTCAGCATTGTAAACAGGTCCATGCTATTGTTATATGAGGGGCGTACTATATTGTTTTACACTTTGTTTCTTAACACAGTAAGCACATTACACATCAGATCTTTCGTCCACATAATCTCCCTGTAACTGGTACACTTTTGCCATCAATGTGGCAGTTGCTCCAGACCCTCCAGAAACCATTCTTTTGGAGTGCTGCATACCCATGCCTTGACAGCTGTTTC
Source organism: Tenodera sinensis (assembly GCA_030765045.1). Taxonomy (NCBI): domain Eukaryota; kingdom Metazoa; phylum Arthropoda; class Insecta; order Mantodea; family Mantidae; genus Tenodera; species Tenodera sinensis. Next base: position 38,758,365 of record CM060963.1, read on the forward strand.
CAGTTCTTCAAAATCTGTAAAATGGCGACCATGCAGAGGTTTCTTCATGTTCCCAAACAAGTGATAATCACTAGGTGCCATGTCTGGTGAGTATGGTGGGTTTGGCAGCACTGCAAATCCCATTTGATCAATGGCAGTGGTGGTTTCTCAGCTAGTGTGGGGACGTGTATTGTCATGCTGCAGAAGCACACCTTTAGCCCATTTTCCTTGCCGCTTGGTTTGAATGGCACAATGTAAGCACCTAAGGGTTGTCTGTTAATCTGGCCCTAAATTCCAGCCAGGCAATGAGGATGAAGCCCTTTGTGTCCCAGAATACTGTAGCTATTTTGCTTGCCAGCTGATGGCACTGTTTGACACTTCTTTAGTGGTGGACTGCCCTTATGCTTCCAATGCATCGATTGTTGTTTTGTTTGTGGCTCATGGTGATGAAACCATGTCTCATCACCAGTCACAATCCTCGACATGAAGTCTGCTGGATCTTGATCATGACATTGCGAAAGATCTCTGCACATATCCACATGCCTCTGCTTTTGGTCTGTAGACAAACTTTTAGGCACTCACCTGGCTGATACCTTCCCCAACTGTAAGTGGCCATGCACGATGCACTGCAGGGTGTTCCTGGTAAGTCCATTGGCTGCCTCCATTTCCGTAAATGTGATGCATTTGTTTTCTTGGATGGCCTGTTCTACCTGGGCAATGTTGGTTGGTGGTGACACTGTCACATACCTTCCAGAATTGATCCTCTTCCCTGTCAGTGTGACCATCCACCCAGTTGTAAACATATTCAAGATGTTCGTCGCCAGGAAAGCTTCAAATTGCATTTCAGTTGTAAACAGTTTTCTGTGAAGGTGTATGTTCTCCACAGACTGCCACCAGTCGCCTAAGAATTTCTGCAGTGGTCATGCCCTCTTTCCATAGCAACCAAGTTGTATAGTGCTGTGCTTGTTGATTGCTTTCCATATTCTGCTTCTACACTGACAGTGTTGTTATGAACTGAGTTGTAACATATGCATCCGTAGTCCCTTTGCGAGTACTGCTACCAAGCGGCGGAACAAGATACTAGCTACATGTCACTGCTGTCACAATTGAGCAGTGAACCATATCCGGTCCTATCCAAACTAGACTACGGGTGCATCATTTATTTGTCAGCATGATCATCTGTGCTGAGATGATTAGATGCAGTCCATAATAGGGGCATACACATAGCAATAGGAGCTTTTCCAATAAGCCCAGTTGTGAGCCTTTACACCGATTCAGCAGAACCTCCTCTGCAATATTGGAGTGAAATTCTCTTAGCAAATTATGGCTTAGATGTGTGCCTAAGCAACCAATGTTTGCTTCATTTTTCACCACCATGCTAAGAGAACTGTATAGGAAAGGCACCCTTAGTTCTAAGCCAGTGGGTTTTCATTTCCAGGAGGTTCTTGGAAAGGTTGGTATTGAAATTCCTAACATGCCCAAGGGTAATGGGCTCTACCCCCCTTGGTTACCAGGCACGTCCCATATAGGTCTTGGGATGAGCATACACCGGAAGTCTATGATGCCTATCTCTAATATCTGCACTTGTTTTTTAGAATTTCTATGAGGTTACACTGGCCAACATTTTATTTACATCAATGGATCAAGGAGCACCAGCGGTGTTGGTTTTGCTACTTTTATGGAGCCAAATCACATATGTCCAGTTTTCATAGTAGCACTTCCATTTATACTGCAGAAGTGTATGAAATGTATAAAGCCATTTTATAAGTGTGCCATCAGAAATTGAGTGATTCTCTTAATGCTCTTTACAGTCTTCATGAGCTGCACAACTATCATCCTACTGTACAATGTATCCAGGTGGCCCTCCATGTTTTACATTCTTCTGGCATTAAAGTGGTGTGTGCATGGATACCTGATCACGTAGGTTTGCCGGGAAATGAAATGGCAGATTTGGCAGCAAAGGTGGCCACAGAACCCAGTATTACCATCTCTCGTATTACTTTGGAAGACTTTACACTTGAAGTGCGGAGAGCGGTGCTGTCATGCTGTCATGAAGCGTGGTCAGCTCTCTGGGGTAATAAGCTTAGAGAAGTGAAAGAACTTCCAATAAACTGGGTAACTTCCTCTCACATATCTCATTGTGTGGAGGTTAACGTGACTCGATTGTGCATTGGCCACTGCCAGTGGGTATACTTTTTGCATGGGTACCTTTTTAAACGGGACCCTGCTCCTCTTTGTTCTGCTGTGTGACAACCTTTTGTCAGTCTTTCATGTGCTGATACAGTGTTTCTCCCTATCACACTTTCGAAACTCTCTGCAACTGCCTGTCAGTCTTGCAGAGGTCCTAGCGGACGAAAAACAAATGATCAAAAGAGTTTGAGAGGTAGAACTGGAACTTAAAAATTCAATGCCACAACTGGGATTTGAACCACAGACCTTCTGCTTACCAGGCGGCTGCTCTAACCATTGAGCTGTTGTGACAAACTGCCAGAATGGCATTAAATTCTCAAACCAGTTCGTATTTCTCCTGTTCCAGTTCTACCTCTCAAACTTTGACCACACACTGCTTGTGTGTTTAAAAACACCAACAGTAAGTTTGTTGGCATAAATAAATAATGATCAAAAGGGTTTTTAAGTTTTTAGAGGAGATTAACATGAGCTTGAGAATTTTAAACTTAGGATATCTAATTTTTATACTCTTTTGACATCATTGTCACTTTGTTTTGATTCTGGCTTTTGCCTCTTTGTTTTGTATATTTATTTTGCTTTTTGTTAGTAATTTTATTTTATATTATTATTATTAGCTAATGCTGAATTTCTGACAATGAAGTCATTAATCCTCTTGCTCTCCAATATTTTTCACATTGAAGAGACTTATTTTATATTGAAGTTTATATCTGGCTTTTGCCATGAATTGTTTTTAAGGGCACTGATGATTGTGTTGTTGAATGCCCTTAAACCTACATCTCCTCCTTAACCTGCATTATGTTGATTGAATGGAAGCAATTACAAACAAATGATATCCTCATATCCTCATCAAAATAAACTTTCCACTTTGCTATCAGTATGCTTCCTGTTCTTGTTCATGAGGTGTTATGAACCAAAATGTTATGGGCTGTTTTGCTTCCCGTTCTTATTTCTATTTCATATTATTGTAAAACAGTCTTTATAAGAGTTGGACATTAAGTTTTGCCACACTCTCTTTGCTTTCATATGCCATTTTGGAATACACTCTGCTCTGTAACAAAAATGAGTAAGATTAAAGCACATTTGGTGTTTAGAGCCACCTAATTTTTACAGAAATAATCAGTTTTTTATTCATATAACATGAGAAAAATGTACATTGCAGGTTCTTACAGGACACAGTAACTATGTGAATGCAATAACCTATCAACCAGAAGGATACTTCCTTGCATCTGTGAGCGATGATCACACCTGCAAGGTGTGGGATGTGAAGGAAGATAATCACTGTATGACTACTTTCTTTCTCACTTCTCCAGGTAAGCAACTTCCAAGTAGAATGAGTCTTTCTAAATACAGCTAAAGCTTATTCATTTTCCAATTGCAATACAAATGTGCAGTAACATGTAAAATAGGCTTTATTCTAATTAAGCAACCTACTAGTCCTTGAATAATACACAAGTTTCTTCTACACAGGACCATAAGCTCTGGCACTTCAACATAAGAGTTAATAAAGGAAGTGACTTAATTGAGACCTTTCTATAATTTTAAGTTTTGGATGGTAATGCAGTTGTATTTAAATTACTGGATGACATAATAGCTGCATAAGTTTATGTTGGTGACGTGTAGAGAAAATTATATGAAACTTTTATTATTCTTAGTTGCCTGGAGCACATACCATATATAGCAGAAGAGATGATTATACCGCATAATTATTGGGAGGTGCATTGTGATGTAGCAGTAAAAAGTGTCATACTCTTATACAAATACTTTCCTACCAATACTATGAATTCATCCTCTTTTTGGAGACAAAACTGGAAAAAGATGTGTCCTCAACACCACTGTTACCACTGAGTACATTTTGATGTAGTTCTGAATCATAAAACATTTCATTTAGCTTCTTATTTCTTAAACACGTGAGACAAGGCTTATACAGAAAGAGTGATAGTGATTATGATATAAACCCAGATAAATGGTATGCACATTTTAAAGTATTGTTAGGCCAGGATAACACACTCGGAAGAGAGAACCTTTTTAGGGGAGTTGGCAAATATTAACAAATCAGATAGGGAAATCGCTATGTTGAACTGCACAAACAAGTTAAGAGATTGAAAGCCAACAAAGCTAGTTGGGGTAGAGAAGGAGAAAAACTTACCAGAATGCCAAGCAGGTTTTAGGGGAGGCAGGAGAACATCTGACAATATAAAATAAAAGCCAACTTAGAGAGTAAAAGCTTCCCTTATCTTAGTAATTGCTGCAAGTTCTTGAAAACACTGCTGGCATATGTTTCATGATGCTTCCGTCACATTTTCAAAGCTTACTTAAAACAGTTACCATAGTTGCAGACACTTAGCTACTTAAAATATCTGTGTGTCGCCAACCTCTGAAAACAAAACAAACCTGTAAATGCTATAGTAGGCACAGCTTATTGAGATACCTCAAAAAACAACCTTGACATTTTCCCCCCATTATGGTGCAGTTTGGTTATATTTGGTGATATCCCATCTGTTGGATTGCATTAGTGCTGCCAACTGTTTGTAACATATAACCATGGTAAAGATATGGCCATAGTTGGTGTTATTGCATTTGCTATGTTGCCACAGAAACCCTTGTTTATGAACGAATTGCAGGAAGGCCAACCGATAGATTTGAAAACAAGATTCTGTTTAGATGCCGTATTAATTAATCAGTGGACACACTGCTCTTTTTTGCATGATTTTATCTTGCATTCTTTTAGAACAGTATATGCAATTATAGTTACTGTTATGTTTGTGTTCGCTACACAGTAGTGCATCTCGTATATATTACGATATTTAGCGCTCAGAAGCCATTTTATCCAAAAGTGTTAATGCAGAACAAGATTTGCCAAAGTTGAGCAGGATCATCATTTGTTATGTGGTAACGATGTTCAAGCATTGTTATCGTTTGAAAGCATGTTACTTTAACCCTGCAATATTTGAGGTTAGAAATGCCTTTATTATATACGTTGGCAGGACTGGTTTTTGTGGTACTTCCGTCAGCTGTTTAGTATAACGTCAGCCATGTTGAACTCCTGGGGACTGCCGATAAACTGTGTCCACTATATCTATTGGTGGTATTTCAAAATTCATAACACAGTTCCTGTTCTTTAAAATGAATATCTTTTCCCAAACCACTAAATCTATAGGCCCATTTGTTTTAGTAATTTAACCTGTGGATTTATTTAATGATCAAATGATAAAAAATGATCTGCCACAGCTGATTTATCACCTGTTTATATTTCTAAAATGCTCCTTCATTCTGGTCTCCAAATGATGTTTAGTTTTACCAATGTAAACCTTGTCACAATCCAAAAAGCTAAATTGATAGATGCCAGATGTTTTATAATATGGAATTGTTATCCTTTTTAGAAAAATTTAGTAAATTTTGTGTATTAAATTTATTTTGAGAGACTAAAGTTATTCCATGTTCCTCAACAATTTTTGTAAATTTTTTATTGGCCCAAGTAAACTTTTTAAAAATACAATCATCTTTTATTTTCTTGAGGATACAAACTTCTTTAACAGCTTTTTCATGTTTAAATTTTTGTATCTTTTTATGTATAAAATCTGTATTAAAAACTATTAATTACTGCAGTGCTTATAATGTGTTTATATTCTGTGTTAAATTCTTCCTTGTTAAGGGGTATATTTATTAACCTATAAATTAAACTATTGAAAATAGCAAATTTTGTGAAAAAGGATTAAAACTAATTTTTTATGTAATTATCAGTATGTGTAGATTTTCTATAAATGCCAAAATTTAATTTGTTTTTTAATTTGTAAATCTAGGAAAGGAGTGCCGCTATTATTTTCCAAAGTGAATTTTATAGCTTTATCTTGCAAATTAAAAGTTTTTAAAGCATCATTTATCTGTTTCTCAGGGACAACAACAAACATGTCATCCATATATCTGTACCATATTTTAAAAATTAAAGGGTATGCTTTAGTAATTTGTATTTCAAAAAAGCTCATGAAAAGATTAGCAAGAAATGGCGAAAGTGGACTACCCATTGCCAAGTCTGAAGTTTTTTGAAAGAAATTACCATTAAAATTTAAAAAATTTTGATCCAAATAAAGATTGTACTTATTATTTATTTATGCCAACAAACTTACTGCTGGTGTTTTGAAGCACACAAGCCGTGTGTGGGCAATGCTTTAAGAGGTGGAATCAGAACTGAAAAATTCAAAGATTCAAGATCTGTGGTTTAAATGTTGACTACAACATTGAACTTTTCAGTGCCGATTCCACCTCTTAAAAGATTTGTAAGTTTCACAAAATTGTTTATTAATTCTAAAGAATTTAAACATTTTTTTTAAAAGCATCAAAAGTTTTTCTGTAGGAATGCTATGAAATAAAGCAGCGGCGTCAAAAGAAACAACTTTATCAATATCAGACAATACTATATTGCTAATTTTTCTACCCATTCAAAAGAATTTTTAATACTTAAACTTTCAAACTGATCAAAAGTACTGAATTCTTTATTCAACCGTTTCGCTAAATTGTAAGTAGGTGAATTTATACAATTTATAATGGATCTTATTTTATTTTCTGGTTTGTGAATTTTGGGAAGTGCACACAAGCTGGGTAAAACTGGATTGTTGACTTTTTAAAATACTTTTTGTTTTATTAGGTATCATTTTCACTTCATTAAGAACTTTATTAAAAGCTAAAATGCATGATTTTAATGGGTTATTATTAATTGTTGTATAATCATCACTTTGAAGTAAAAGTTCAATATAAAATATTCATAATTGAGATAATTGCTGATAAATACATAAGTAACAAAAAGGGAAGAGTATATATGTTATTTATTGTCCTTGAACAGGTATTTGATACCATAAACAAAGAAGCATTATATATTAATCATTAAAGGGATAAGAAATGCTTTTATAGAATTACTACGTGAGATGTATCAGCAAAATGAGTTCTGTGCAAAACTGCCAGATAATAAAGTTACGGAATGTGTACAGAGCAAGACGGGTAAGGTGGGGATGTAAACTTGGCTCAATGCTGTAACCTTTGTATAGATGACAGAGGAAATCACGAAATATAAGGTTTGCTTAGTAGCTATGAATAATAAAAAGTATTCCAGGGTTATTATTTGCAGAGGACTTACTAATTGGATATATATTATGTGAAGGGCTGAGAAGTGCAATCGAGACAGTAATACATTTTTGTAGAAAATAGGGACAAACAGAAAGCAAAGATCATGATTTTTAAAAAAGGTTGTTGACTATGTAAGCATTAGAAATGGCAGATAAGTGGAAGAGAAACAAGAGGTGGTATGGAGATTTGAATACTTCGGGTAACACAAAGCTTGAATGAAAGTTGAAATGAGCAAAATAAGATGGCTGTAGCAAAAGGTAAAATGACCATGAGTATTATTGATTATGTTTAAGGAAAGTGCTAGACGTAAAAACATTTGCCAACAAGGTATCTATAGGTTGCGCGTTCGTTCTTGACGAATGACCTTGAGCAGAAATCCAATGAGTGAGCCTACCCTTAATAAACAGGTCAGCAAATGTTTATGCTACGATAACAGACACCTCTGTTTTCCTCTGTCAAGTTTGTGTATACAGTCGACTGCAGAAGTTTTGTGCGGTACGGATGTATGTATGCGTGCAACGAAAATAGCAATTCAGACGAGGGAGAGATGTCGGGAATAGAATAAATGCAAGAAAGTTAAGTGGAAACAGTTATAGAGGTATAGTGTATAATACGTGTGGCTGATATTACTGCAAGTGTCATAAATTGATTTGTAGTGTTGTACTACTTCAGCTCAGAAGCATGCGCGTCATCTCACTGCAGACTGTACCTCCTCTCTCTCGTTCCCGCAAAAGCTGAGTAGAGACTCGCATTCAACCTTTCATATAACATTTTCATTCGTCAAGAAGTAACGCGCGACCTATACTAGATCACTTAAACAGTACTGCAAATGTTCTTTGGATCTATGCACAAAATGTGTGGAATGAAAAAGCGTTGTTCCAGTAGACCATTGCTCACAAGCCCTGAAACCCATATGTGAGGGTGGAACTTGAATAGTGACAAAACTGCTGTAGAGATGCCGTACAATGGAACTTAATGTCGCTGATAGAACATGTTAGTTCACATACAAGTCTTACTTCAGAACAAATAGACTTACTCTTCCCACATCATGCGCATGCAAACTGGTGAGAGGAGCAGATCTTATGTTAGCTGGTGGCCTAGTATAGTGTTATAATGTTTTTGAAACAGTAATAATGGATTTGGCTAGTGATTAAATGTGTCAGAGGTCGTACAGGAGGATGGTGTCATCATGGTCTTCAAGAGGGTTGTGGGGGAACTGCATTGCCTTACAGAACAATGACATGGTGGGTTGTTATGGGTTTATAGACACACCATCACACTCTGGGCAGGAGCAATCAATGTCTCTGTCAAATTGAAATAGAGTAGGGGAAATAATAGAAGCGATGAATCACGAAGGGAAGATCAGAGTTTCATTTTACAATTAACAAGATGGTGAAGTAGTAGCCTTGGCAAATTGGTATCAGCACTATAAACCAGAGAGGATATGTTCCATGGGCCATTGCCATAACGCTGGGCATGCTGGTAAATTGCATAACAGAAAGTGTATGTGAGGGGCAATTAAAAAGACATGGTTGATATTGCCATAGGCACCACAATCACAGATTGGGGAGGACCTTCGGCAGATTTTACATAAATAGTGTAACAGCAACGCCAAGTCAGATTTTTGAGATCAAAGAGGTTGTAGCTATACTGAGAGTGGATTCCTTAAACCACGGAGAACACCTTGTGAGGGAAGGTAGGTTGGAAAAGTTGACATGGTGGGTAAAAGCCCTAAACAAGGGTTGCCGAAATGTGAAAGGTTGTCCTGGTGTTATTGAAGAACGCATGTTCTTGCTGTATTACTAGACAGTGATCGATGCCATACAGTCCGTGAGCTGGACCGAGACACCGGACTAGCACATACAGCTGTGCATTCCTTCTGAAGGAGTGTCTGACATTGGAAAAATAGCATTACAATGGGTTCCATAAGGTTTGATGGAAATGCAGAATGGTTTCAATAAGACACTTCTCGTAACCACTTGCAGAGGCTTTCTTACTCTGTATTATTGCACTAGATGAAACGTGGGCCAAATGGTATGAGCCACAACTGAAATGCCAGTCAAACAAATGACATCGTAAGATCACCACAAAGATTGAAAATTTGTTAGAACCCCAGTAATGTAAAAGTTATGGTAATTTTTGTGTATGACTGTGATGTTGTTATACTAATGCAGTTACATTCTTCCACACCAGACCGTCATTGTGCAGTGGTAGTGTTCATTTTTGGAATACAACCTACGAGCAGCCTTGAGAAAGAAGTGGCTGCACTTCCTGCAGAACTCACCCATAATTTTGCATGACATTACTTGGCCGCATACAGCACAAGCTGTGGCTGATTTGTTAGATCAGTGGTACTGAGAAGTGTTGCATCACCCATCATATTCCCTGGACTTAAGCCCTTGAGACTTTGACTTGATTCTCAAGATGCAGGAAACACTTCATGGCATTCTTCAGAACTGTTCCAGGGATTCATCAGCTCCATTTGAACTATCAACATAACAGATGCTACAAAATGAAGACGCTAAAAGTCAAAAATGAATGCCTAGAGATTTTGAAACAATTACACCCAAAACCGAACAACTACAACAACAACAAAATAATAGAAAACCTAAACAAGAAACCAGTGGTGTTTCTAAAAGCAGATAAAGACAATTCCCTGTTTATTTTGGATAAAGAAGAATGCAATCGTAGAGTTAACCTTATGCTAGATAGTGCAGAATATGAAGAAATTCTGAAAAATCCTCTAACCACTTACACCACATCAACCAATAAAGCTTTACAAGTTACAGAAACATTATCAGCACCAGAAAAGTATAACCTAAAACCTTCTAATCCCATACTGCCATGATTATACTGCCTACCAAAAGTACACAAACAGGACAATAGCATGAGACCCATCATCAACGGCATTAATTCACCCACTTACCACATTGCTAAATGGCTAGTAAACAGCCTAAAATCTTACACAAAGTTTGAAAGTTTAAGAATTGAGAACTCCTTGAAATTCATAAAATACCTACAGAACTACAATATCCCAGAAGGCCACATAATGGTTTCTTTTGACGTTCTCTTTTTACCAGCTAAAATCTCTTTTTACCAGCATCCCAATGGAAAAAATACCTACACTCATTAGGAGATGGTGGACTCAGACTACAATAGACCCCACAGAAATAAGCGACATCATTAACCTTACAGAAATTTGCACAAAGAGTAATTACTTCGCATTTGACAAATTTTATAGACAATTCCAAGGTTTAACAATGGGGAGACCACTGTCCACGTGGCGGCACCGTGGCCGAGCGGTTAGCACGCTCGCCTACCACCTAGGTGGCCCGGGTTCTGTATTCTTTATTTTTCTCCAATTGTAAAACATTTACAAGGATGGTCAAATTCTATGTACATACAATACAAGTTATTTACATAAATATGAGACTAGTTGAGAATATTGGGAAGTGCAATATACCATATTTGATCAATTTTTGTACTCTTCTACAGAGTAAAATGCCTTTTCTAATAGATAAGATTTAATATTCTTTAGTTTGATTTTTTCATTTGTTATCTGTTTAATTCTAGATGGTAGATGGTTGTACAGATCTTTGCTACTATTTTCTATGCACTTATTATTTAGACCACCTATAAGTCTATTTCTAAAATAATTTTCTTTTGTTCTAGTGTTATATTTATGGATATTGCTGTTTTTGTTTTGATTATAACTTTTTAATGTGAGTTTAGTACATTCATATATATACAAAGAAGGCAACGTTAGAATATTTAGTTTTTTAAACACATTTCTACATGAATCTCTTTTTTCTATTCCTGCAATTAAGCGTACTGCTCTCTTTTGCAGGCTAAACAGCCTTAGAAGTAATGTTTTATGTGTTGTGCCCCATAATACCACTCCATAGTTTAGGTGCGAATGAATGAAGGCATAGTATACTTGCTTGACACTTCTTTTATCTATTATTTGTGTTATTTGTTTTAGTACATATAAATCTGAATTAATCTTGCTTATGACTTTTCCAGCATGCATATTCCATTTCAAGTTACTGTCTATTATTAATCCTAGGAAATTTGTTTTATTTACTTGTTGAATTTCTCTGTTTTCTATTTTTATCTTTATATTTGTATTTGTTTGTTTTTTGTTACCGAAACTAATTTGCATCCACTCTGTTTTGTTTGCATTTAATATCGATTGCGTTCGATTCCCCCCACACACACACACACACACACACACACACACGCACGCACGCACGCACGCACGCACGCACGCACGCACGCACAGCCCATGTTTTTTTCAGACTGGTACATGAGCTTTTTCGAAACTCACCTAGTAAATTCCTTTCCACATATGTTCAAATTTTGGAGAAGATACGTGGATGACATCTTCACCATAATCCCTCAGAAACAAAAGGAAGACTCTGAAATTACTAAATCTATAGGAAAACCACAAATATTTCTAAGCTGAAGGTGCATAGATCTATAGGCTTGTCTATATCTTTTAATATGTGTTTTTAATTATTCGTTCTTTGGGTATGTTTCTCATTTGAAAATTGTCCTTACTTCTAACTGCTCCTTTCTACAAATACATAAAAATCACACAGTGAATAACCTTTGACGAAATTGTATGCCCCATGGTCCAAACTATACCAATGGCTTCATAATTTTCTGATAGAAATGTATACAATTCAATTGGTAATAAAAAGCCAACATCCATATACATGAAGCAAACGCTGTCCAGGCTGGGTTTGTTTTTCAGCTTTTCAGGTTTTTTTTCCTCTGCTACATATACAGGATGTTTTCAAAGTGTCTGTTATTGCAACAGGAGTTGGTATTATTCAAAACTAGAACAAATGTTCTTATGGACATACGCCTGAAAACAAATATGTTTTGAGATATGAGACATTTTACAAAAATGTGCAATGTATCCACATTTTTTATGGCTTTGGCATACACCAAGGACTTGAAATGTCCCCATAGCCAGAAATTCAATGGATTGAGGTCCAGAGAATGTGGAGACCATGCTACTGGACCTCCTTGACCAATCCATCATGCATTAAATGTTTGATTAAAGTATCAGGATTGCTTTAGACCCAATATGTGGGCAGGAATTGTGGGTGACAGACTCCTAGGACCAAGGTGCTGTGTATCATTGATTCCTATGTGATGAGTTACCCATGCTTTTGGAGGAGTTATGCTTATGGTTTATGCATGACGAGGCACCACTCCCATTTTGTATGCGTCGTGCGACAATACCTAACCAAACATTTAATGGATGATTTTGATTAAAATTCCTTCATCCTATACTTCCCTTTACATGGGAAATTTTTAAAAAATTTTGATTTTCTCAAAAATGGCTAACAGTTTTGATTAAAATGTCATATATTTTAAATATTTTTATGGCAAATGAAATATATATTTTGAATTTTCTGCCTATAGCTCATGTAGGTTGTTTACTCTTGATTACGTTTGCATAACTGGTAAACCATAAAAGACAAAATCTTACTATGCAAAAAATGTAGATCTCATTAAAGCACACAATTTATGTCCAAATGAAGTTTTTTGGGAGTCAACCATTTTGGTGATATTTCTTGTTATTTGTGAGAGTTCTGCAATACTGTGCTGATTGCATGTTGACCTTTTCTGTCAAAGGAGTGCCCTCCTTTTCATAGAAATAAAATGGAAGATTTGGATCAACACAATTTTAATTAATGATAACTTATAAATGTTCAGGCTTGATGAAATTACAATCATATGTCTCCATGTTTTACAGGGTGATAAGGATTACCAGTGGACGATTAAAGTGAATATAAATGAAGTGAGTTGAACACATTTTACAGCTATACACCCGGTTTACCTATTTGAAATCTGAATTTACTATTGTCCGCGTAAGTGACGACCTAACCCCACAAAATAATTGCCCCCTAGAAATCATTATATGTTGTTTTCTAGTGCCTTGCATCTGGCAATCATTATATCACAGAAAATCGATCCCACATACTTACGGCTGTAGTAGTGAGAACAGAGAGAGAGAAAAGCTACATACCTCGGGAGGTTACAATCACGACTGACTACTACACACTACCCTTTCTCTCGCTCCCTCACGTAAGCTGGGCAAGACGACAGCACTCCCTAGCGGGCCAACGCCGCCCTAGAAAACAGCCGAACGTGTGCGGCAAAGAATCAACGTGCAATCAGCACAATACTTATACTTTCCTCAAATGGAAGGTCATTATTCACTTTATCTATAACTTGGCCATGCAAAGAGAATGGAATTTCAGAGCCTTCATATAGCAACCAGCTTTATAAGATTTGACTATCACTCAATGTCTACTGTATTCCTATGTAATATATGAATTGGTAATGTAATTATATTGCATATTTAAAACTGTATGTAGCACTGAATTCGTGGAATAAATATGAAATTAACTGGGGGGGGGATAACATTTAATTAGGTTATGTGTAGACATTATGTATGCATTAGTATATTCATTCCTGTCATATAAATTATTGCAGCATTGTAATTGAGGAACCAATAAAGATGCGCAAATAGTTCGGAATATAAAAAAGACACTGAACTAAAAAGATACAGGAGCCCTCTAGCCTGTGGTTGCGCAAGCTAGGGGGCTTTTTTTTCCTAATGTTCCCCCTGTGGCTACAAGGAAATAAGCAATAACATAATTTCTGCAAATGTTTATCTCAGGTAACATGAACATAGAGGAATATGAGTTTGTGAGAGAGCGAAGGCTTTCACGGCCGGAGTCAGTATAACTAGGAGTTATTTCCGGGCTGTTATGCCGTGGTCTGCTGGAGTTGAAGAACCCAGACGTTTCGTCCACATCTGCGGCGGACATCTTCAGTGGCGCGGTCGTAATCTCCTCGGAGAAGTTAGCGTAGCGTCTGAGGTGTGGACTGTCAGAGCTGCGGTATTTATCCTTCTAGTGGCCTCCGCTGATTGGCTCGGGCGGCGCACGGCCGGTGGGAGGGGGCGGGCTTTGCTCAAGGTGTTGCCTCCTGATTGGATCACTTCAGTTTCTGCTGTTTTATGTCGTTTCTTGCCTTCAATGACAGGATACCAGTTGCTGTTTAGTTTCAAAACTTCTTCTTTCTTGTTGAAATTGTTGGGATGTTTATATATTTCAATGGCTTCGCGCTGTAACCGGGCATGGTAGTGTGTTGTGGATGAAAGGATGTTTGTGTCCTGGAACTTAATTATGTGTTCTCCCTCCGCTTCAATGGCGTGTTGGGCAACTGCGGACTTATCTGTTTGGGCCAGGCGGCAGCTTCTTTTATGTTCGGTGAGTCTTGTGTTGATACTGCGTTGAGTAGTTCCGATGTAAACCGATCCGCAGGAACAGGGAATACGGTAAACCCCGGCTGATGACAAGGGGTCCCGGGGGTCTTTAGCAGAGCGTAATAGGCTGTTCAGTTGTCTGGTGGGCTTGAAGACAGTCTTGATACTGTGCCGTTGTAGTATGTGTTGAATACGGTCGGTGACATTCTGGAAATATGGCAGGAAAACTATACCGTTATGTTTGGGCTTGTTTGTTTTTTGTGAGGCAGGTTTCGGCTTGGCAGGGCGGCAGGCTCTTTTGACCTCTTGAGTAGAATATCCATTAGAAAGTAAGGCTTTCTCAAGGTGACAGAGTTCTTGTTGTAATAAGTGTGGCTCGCAAATAAATATATAAACATCCCAACAATTTCATCAAGAAAGAAGAAGTTTTGAAACTAAACAGCAACTGGTATCCTGTCATTGAAGGCAAGAAACGACATAAAACAGCAGAAACTGAAGTGATCCAATCAGGAGGCAACACCTTGAGCGAAGCCCGCCCCCTCCCACCGGCCGTGCGCCGCCTGAGCCAATCAGCGGAGGCCACTAGAAGGATAAATACCGCAGCTCTGACAGTCCACACCTCAGACGCTACGCTAACTTCTCCGAGGAGATTACGACCGCGCCACTGAAGATGTCCGCCGCAGATGTGGACGAAACGTCTGGGTTCTTCAACTCCAGCAGACCACGGCATAATAGCCTGGAAATAACTCCTAGTTAGAATATGAGTTTGTAAGAATAGTTGGTATGAGAGTAGAGAAAGCCATATGAGTGCAATACATCAGATTTTTATCACATTTCTTTCTCTGTGGTAAAGAATAGAATGGAAATGAGTGCTTTAGAGACACCTTTCTCCCTCCCCATCTATAATACCACATAAAACCAGTGCTAAAAAATCTTGCTGTGTATTATGTCTTTTGTTAGTACACTCTAAATTTGTTTTACACAGTCGAACATGATCATGTAACTTAGTGATTTTTAATTCTAATTAATGCAGGAATGGCTGTGTGCTGCCACCGTGAGGACAGTGGCAAGCTACTAGTTGGAGAGAAAAATGGCCTTTTAAGACTGTACAATGTACTCAGTCAGCAGGCAATCTTATCATTTGACAGTGGTAATGTACCGTTAATGGCAGCTGACTGGTGTCCTGGCAACAGCTTAAGAGTGGCAGCAGTTTCAGCTGGGAAGCTCATAGTTTGGGACATATCCAGACCAAGGTGATGTCTTGGGTTTTTTGGTATGATGGATTTTTATGTGGTTATATTCATGGAATACACATATTACATCAACTAATTTGCTTTACAGTAAATTAAGAGGAAAGGTATATTTTGTTTTGTGGTAAAAGTAAAAGCTTTATCACACATTTTATGATTATTCACAAAGATTTACAATTCTGCTGCACTGTTTCCTGTCGCCTTTTTGCTTTAATATGCATTCGAGATTCAAGAAATACATCATTTTTAATGTATTAGTAAGAATTACTGTATTTTATCGCATAAGACCCCCCCTTGCATATTTCCCTCCCCTATGATTTTTCATCACTAAAAATTATTTACCTATTAAACATCACATAATTCCCTTTCCTGGTCCATTCTTATTGGAGCGGCCTTCAAATGCCTTGATAATGGACAACAATCGACACAGCGGTGCCTGTCAAGGACAACAGTGGACACAGTGCTTGCCACAAAAATACTCGTATTGCCATTGTCACAATGTATCGTAAAATTGAAATGTGAAGTTGCAGACGTGTTTCTAAGTCAGTTTGTTAGAAGTCGTCATATTGTTAAGAAGAGTTTAAAAAAAACTGGTATTTCTTGTGCCATTAATGGTTCTGATGACATATTGTGGGATAGTGAAAATGAAGATGTGTTATCTGAGCCAGATATAAATGAAAATAGTGACGATAGTGCCGAAAGTGAGACTGCAGAATAGTCAGAGAAAAGAAACAATGAAACAGTACATTGTAAGCCCAATGAAACCGTGGTATTTATCCAGTTCATTCACAAATTACTGTATACCTATATAACTTTTACATAATACTACATGGTTTCCCTTCTTTTCTGAATTCCTAGAAGCACCACTTGCATAATTCCCTCCTCAGTGTTTTCAAGCAAATTTTTCGAGGAAAAAAAGGGGGAAATTATGCGATAAAATACGGTAAATGGTAGAACTGTTAATCAAAGTTAGTGTGCATAAGGACCCTTAAGCCATCCAGGTGGCTCAGTAATGGCTAAACCAACGCTGAGCAACTAGTGTGCAGAGCGCGCAGCCTTCTGAAGCCCTTGCACTGATGACTATATGTTTAGCAGGTTAAAAAAAATGAAGGTCGCTGAAAGTATCCCGCAACTTGCCAAGCCCTAGGTTAAACCAACTGCTATGAACTTGGTGGGTAGCTTATGTTAGAGCTCAGTTATAGAATAGCTTATAATGGTGGCGGAGGCAGAACTAATAATCATCATCATCAGAAACCCATAACATATACATCAAAATAGAGGTGAAGCTGATCAATATGAAGATGGCTTTGTGCTCATATGTGCATAGCAGAGGTGAATGACCATCTAGCTTTTGTGGACAGCATCTGTTGCAATTTTGGATTTTGTAATCTATAAATTGATAATCTTTATATCTCCGTCATGGCAGGCCGCATTGCAGATTAAGTGTTAGTTGCCTCACCCCACTGCCTTTGTAATTGCCGACCTGTAACACATAACATGTGTTGTCTGTCCCAAGGACAAATGCTGTTATGTTTCCAGTGTTTTTGAGGTCATGTGCAGTGGCTTTGTTACAGTGTGAGCTGAGCTGCTAATGTGTCAATGCCCTGGAGGGAAAGGCGGACTCAACAGCATCGCTAAGGAATTGAATGCCAGGTGGAACAAATGCTTGGCGAATGACTCAAGAACTTGAAGGTCAAGGTGCCAGGCTGCAGCACATCATCTGTGTGTGTCAAGCTATCCAAATGCGAAGGGAGTCGTGACAATTTGCCACCGTTGCCACCCACAACCGATGCTCAGCAGAAGAGGAAGCTGTACTAATAGCGAGCTTCCAAGCAGAAGTTCTGAGCAGGATTCCGATGTCGGCAGCATCCAGAGACATCTGTGAGGATCTAGAAAAGGTGTTTGGAAATCACTGTCTGGCTGTGACCTATCGCAGCATGCTCAAGTCAAGGCTACAACAGCCAAGGGAAATGCTTCAGTTCATCTTGGCCATTGAACAGTTTGTGAACAAAGCTCTGGTGAACCTCCTGGTCAGCTACGTGCCTCAGAAAGCTGCCTGCTCTTTTGTCTACAGACTCTACGGGTTGTATGATGCCGAGGTACGTCAGTGTCTGATGCTCGGTTACTATAAGACCATCCACAAAGTAATGATGGCTGTGCTAAGGATGGAGGCAGCCAGGACAACTGCCCCGAGATAGAAGACCAGGAGAATCCGATATGACAGAGACCGAGGAACAACTCAAGGATGTCGACAGAGATCTCCCAGAGGTGTGTGCTTGGGGTGTGGTCAGCCAGGAGATCTAGTAAAAGACTGTCCACACCCACACGAGTAAGTAGTGGCACGTAGGGCCATTATTGCCAACCCCTTGAGAGATACTGCTCTAATGCAGGAGGATGGACAAGAGTGCCACCTTAGATGGATGGGTATGAATGAAGCCATACTGGATGTGGTAGACACAGGTGCAGCCGTGATTGTGGTCTGACCTGATGTAGCAAAGGGCTTGCTGTCAAGGAAACCCTATTAGCTCTACAATTTGGTAACTGCATTGGATGACACCTTGCCTATGAAGGAGGCCTGGCTGGAGTAGACCTTGGGGCAGAGCATTGTAAATTTGTGGGTGTGAGTCGCAAGGGTGGCTGAGGAAGTGACCCCAGGATTGGATGCCCTCAGAAACTATGATGTGACGGTTAATCTTGGCTGGACGTCTTGTGATTTGGCTGAGACTAGGTGATGCTCTGGAGCCAGACAAGCATCCAGGGATCTGCATGGTGATCCTGATGGAGGACATGTAGTGCTTGCAAGAAATGAGATGGTGGTGAATGCAGGTGAGGTGGTAAAGGGTGGTCAAGGAACCTAATCTGGACAGAAAGAGCCCTTGGGCGGGTTATGTTCGCAAGGGCATTGTTACCTTGCTGGAAGGAAGTGCCTGTAAGGCCACTGAATCCATTGGACAGCGATTGGGACATGCAAGTTGGAACTGGGTAAGTGTGTGAATGTGATATCGTGTGACAGACTTGTGGATCCAGCACTATTGCAAGACCTGGGGTCTTGAAGGACTTGTTGAAAAGGGTGGTTGACCATCTAACTTGCATAATTGTAGAGGGTCCGACATTTACTTGGATGTTACCAGTCAGTCTTCAGCCAAGGGAACGGTGATTATGGCCACACTGACCCAGTGCTCCACCACATGGTCACCAGTGATGCCTAACCTATCCGGCAACCACCAAGATGTGTTCCTTTGCTGAAGAAGCAGAGATATGGGACATCAGATCTAAGGGGATCATCAAAGATTCCAATAGCCCTTCATGCTCTCCTGTAGGCCTGTGAAGAGGAAGAACAGTAAACTTTGTTTCTGCGTGGTCTACCAGAAGCCAACCCTTGTCATCCGAAAGGATTGCTTTAACTTAACCCAGATTGATGACACCCTGGACACTATTGCTGATGCCCAATGGTTCTTAGTGTTGGACTTGAAGAAATTGAGGTCCTGGTAGGTGGTTCTAAATCCCAGAGACAAGGAGAAAATCACGTTCTCAAAGACTTTGGTAGTTCATAGTTATACCCTTTGGCCTCTGCAACATGCCAGCTATCATTAACAGTTGTGTCTTAAAGAAGAAATAAAGTGACATTAAAACTAACTGGGTTTGTCATTATTGTTACAATAGAACAGTTTATAATGTTGAATAATAGTAATGATGATGACGATAATCATAATGATAATGATAACACTAGTAACACTGTTAACAATAACAACAATAATAGTGGCAGCGGTGGTGGTGGTTCTTTCTTTTATAGTGTGGCGGGGTTTTATTCTAAAGTGATGGTTAACACATATTAGTGTGGGTATAGCGGCAATTGAAGCACTGTTTTTGCTAAATGGTGTAAAGTTTGCTGGAGCAGGCGCGATTCCTATCTGCAGGGGATGTGGTCGTGGAATGGAATGCATAAATCAACGTACTTTTGTTATAAACACATTTATTCGTTCATCTACACTTCTTTTCACAAAGCAATTAGTTAACCACTCTTAAAATTGGATAGCGTCCATGCCGGTTAGAAGTTTGGATGTAATTCAAACTTTCACACGCCATCAACAATTATACGTCTTTACATTTTGAAGTCACAGACGCTAATGAAAGTAGTTTTTGGCGTGGGTATAACGCAACACCGCCATTCTTTTGTATTCATCCGCGCAACAGTTCTCATTGGTCGAACTCAAACAATTGAGAAGACATTGTCTATTTTGAGTATTGAAAAAATTAGGTCCCTTATACATTCAAATTAAAAGAATTAAAAATTTACACATTCTTATAAAAATATTTACATGAACAATTTTCTATTAGTCAATATTCTGTCTCATATGCCCCTTGTTTTGTTTTTCAAGTTGTCACCTTATATACAATCTTGAAACACAACACAATACTTCTCCCTACTTCTATGATTCAATCACTTTGTACAATATATATTTTTTTTCTTTACAGTCTTCTTCACTGTTTGTCTTTGTCCTTTGTTTTGACATGATACAGCATGTCTTTATAAACTTCACATATTCGATTGCTACACAATGCATTCAATTATTGTACAATACATATCCAGTTATTGTACAATATACCCAGTTATCATATCACATATGTTGTTATTATACAATGCACTTTCAGTTATTATACAATACATATCCAGTTATTGTACAACACATTTGATTACTACACAACATGTCCAATTATCATACAATACATATTCAGTTATTGCACAATATATCCTGCTATCATAACACATACGTGTTCTGTTTTAATGCAATGCATATTCAGTTATTACACAATACACATTCAGTTTTTGCATAAAGCATTTAGTTATTACTCAACATATTCAGTTATTACACAATATATCCAGTTATCATATCAGATATGTTGTTATTATACAACACACCTTCAGTCATTATACAATACATGTTCAGTTATTGTACAACACATATTCAGTTCTTATACAACACATACTCAGTTATTGTACATTTGACATTGACACAAATATAATTTAAGTGTTTCATGTGGTTTTTGACTTGTATTCATTGCTATGAGGAGAGAAAAACAGGATACAAATTTTGAGCTAATGATTATGGTCTTGTTTATGGCAATATTTCATTCAGTTCTTTGCCTTCTTTGTCTTATAAGCTTATGTATAGGCAGGTTATTGAGTCGGTTCTTAAACTCTGATGTTACTAATGGTACTAACTTTCTTGATTGGGTTATTACTCATTGCTGTTTGGTTCAACATTTCTTCGAGCTTAGCATTGGCTATATTCATCTTAATTCATGGGCATTGTTTTTCTGGTTATAGTTTTCCTCATTTCACTAATTGTCATCTCTTTGTCTCTTATTTCTATAAGAGAAAACTTCTATACTTACAATTATTCTGTAATTGTATTATTTTTCTTCTCCATTTACCCTCGACATCTTTGTGTCGAAATATTATATCTTTTTCATCATAATCAATTCATTTTTATTTTTGTCCCTGACATCCTTATGTCAAAAACATATTATCTTCCGTCGCTATGATTCATTTATTTAATGACAATCAGTGTCCTCATCTGTCTTTGTTGACAATGCTCTTTGTGGTCGATATAGCCAATGACTATGTTGATTTTCTTCCTTGTTGTAATCCTATTTTGAATATAATTTCCTATATGTAACCCATCAAAAATTGTTATCTTCTTTCATCTCTATTATTCCTGCCTTACACATTTGTTGACAAAGACTATTTGGCCCTTTCTTTGTATGGCTTCAATTTGTTTTTATGGTATCTTCCTACCAACTTGCCATTTGTATTCTGTAGCTCATATGTGTGGTCACCCAGCTGTTTTGTTATGACCAGTGGTCCAGTATACAATAGTTCCATCTTCCCAGATCTCTTCTCAGATGCCTTGGATGCTTTGTGGCTTTTTAAGAGCACCTTTTCTCCAATTTGTGGGGACCATTTCCTGACGAATCTCTTCACCTTGTTCCTCCCTTTTTCAGCCTTCTGTTGTAATCTTCGGAATGCCAATTGACATTTTTCTTTCTCTGATAATTCTCTTTGGGCAGCCATGGTAGTGTCAATGTCAATTGCTAATTTTCTTGGTTTCGTGTTGGTCATTAGCTCTATAGGTGCGAACTTGGTCGTGGGGTTCACCGAATGGTTGATCACCTCCTCTATATATCCGCATTTTTCCGTCCAGGAAGTGTGGTCTCTGTGGCAGAGTAAACGAAAATAAATACTAATATCCCTCATGATTCTCTCGGTCGGGTTTCCCTGGGGGTAATATGCTGAGGAATAGTACAATTTTACTCCTAATGTTTCTAAGGTGTTCTGAAACAATTTGCTCTTATGCATGGTCGCATTGTCCGATAAAATACATTTTATTCTCCCATATTTTGGGATGTAGTCCTTGACGATTTTATCTAGGCATGTTCTGCTTTTGATGTTCTTAATGGGGTATATTTTGGTGAATTTTGTAAAGACATCAAACATGACAAATATGTATCTGTTTCCATCTTTACCCCTTGGCAGCTCTCCATGCTCGTCAATACACACCAATGCATTTTTTTCATTCCTCACAATGGATTGTGGGATGACATCGTACTTTACATTAATTGGCTTGGCCTTTTGGCATAGGTCGCATGAGGAAATTAACTTCCTGACCTTCTTGCCAAGATGTTTAATGTACAATACCTCCTCGATGGCAAGCATTGTCCTCTCAGTACCGGAGTGAAGCATCGAGTGGTGGAATGCTAAAATGACCCTATCCTGTAAGGAATTTGGTACCATCATCTTCCATTTCTTTACGTCGCGACCGTGCAGTTTAAATAGTATGTCCCTAAATTTGCCTATCTTGGCATCCAATCTTGGTATTATGTCTGGAGCCTTGTCGAATAGCCTCTTCAATTCAGGGTCTTCTTGTTGCAGCTTTGCTATGTTCTTGAAGTCTTGCAAGATCTCGTTGTTTTCTTTGCTACTTATCTGCATAATTTTGATCTCATGGTGCGGACTGTATACCGTCTCGGGTATGTGACTTTCCGACCTCAATCTTGACAATAAGTCACTGAAGATATTCTCCTTCCCCGGGATATGTTTGACCTCTATGTCGTATGACATGATCTCATGTATGTACCTTGAGATTTTGGAGTTGGTCAGCTTACATTTTTGAATGAAGGACAGGCTTACGTGATCTGTATATATAATTATTTTATAGAGATATATGTATTGTCTGAACTTCTGCAACGCAAAATGGATTGCACCTATTTCCAGTTCGGTTATGCAGGCATTGGCTTCTATTTTATTTAAAAATCTAGAAGCTGTGGCAATCACATGTTTGTTGCCATCTGCATCTTCTTGTGCTAATATCGCACCATATGAGTGCGCACTAGCATCAGTGTATACTAGAAAAGGTGAATTCGGATCCGGTCGTTCCAGGAGAATACTGTGCTTGAAAAGTTCTTTGATATTCTCAAAGGCCACCTGGTGTTCGGCATTCCACTCCCACTTAGTATCTTTTTTCAACAGTGCTCTAAGGGGTACCAATTCCTTAGCGTAGTTGACCACGAATTTCGACTGGTACTGCAAAATGCCCAGAAACCTCCTCAACTGTTTTAAGTTACGTGGGGGTGGTATATGCTCTATGGCCTTGACCCTCTCCGGATTAGGTTGTATACCATCAGGTGTTATGATGTGGCCCAGAAATTCAGCCTCTTTGACGAAAAATTCACACTTTTCTAGATTTAGGGTCATGTTGCTTTCCTGGAACCTGGATAATACATAATCTATGTGATGTAAGTGCGACTCGGGATTCTCACTGTATATTAGAAAGTCATCTACATATTGCGTCACAAAAGTCTCGATGGTATCTCCAAAAACTTTGTCTAGAGCCCTCAGTAGTGCACTGCTACTGGTCGATAGTCCAAAGGCACATTTTGAAAATTGGTATACCTTTCCCTTGTGTAAGAAACAGGTATATTTCCTGACATCTGGATGAAGAGGAATTTGCCAGAACGATGCTGTCAAGTCGAGACTAGTGAAATGTTGACCTCCTTTCAATTTCGATATTAGTTGGTCTACCCCCTCAGGCCTGTAGTGATCCGGCAAGGTATGTGCATTTATCTTCCTTGCGTCGATGGTCATCCTTAATTTTCCCCCTTTCTTATGGACCCATACTACTGGATTCACATAACATGAGTCCGACGGCTCAATTATTCCGTCCGCTAACATTTTCTGGATTACTCTGTCAGCTTCCTCCCTAATGGAGTTGGGGATGGGCCTGGATTTGTGTGAATAGGGGGTAATATCTGTTACTGTAAAGGTATGTACGTACTTGTTACACGTACCTGGCTTTTTATCGAAAACTTTCCTGTTTTTAACCAGTATTTTCCTAAGTTGGCTTCTTTCCTCTTCAGAGATGCCATGTGCCCCCCAGACCTTCTCATCGATTAGCTGTAACATCGATTCTTCTCCATCTGTTGGTAGTGGTTCAGGTTGGCAGTTGTCCCAGGCAACATACTCGTCTTCTGTGCAGATCCAATGGCTGCAAACGTTAGTTTCTTCATTGCTCGTCCAACCTGTTTTCTTCGTATTTACCCTTAGGTCTATCAATCTATTCTCGTGGACATTGATGTTCTCCACAAAGAATTGTTCGTCCGGATGGATCCCTGTCTGGTCTGGTTCCTCCTGGCATGTTTCTTCCTCCAGGAACTTCGCAGTGCATTCTGAGGCTCCTTCCTTAATGATAAATTCATGTAGGTCATAGTTAATTACTGACCTCCAAAGGTTAAGCAAATCACTGCCAATGATTAGGGTAGCTGTTAATCTTGGTATTACTAGGGCAATGAAATCGAACTTCCAACTTTCGATTTCAATTACCAGCCTTACCTGGTATTTAACATGTTCTTTCTTCTTGCCAATTGCTGTGCTGCAATATACTCCGCACACAGGCAAGAATTCAGCATTTCTTTTAGTTATCAGTTCTTGGAACAGCTGTTCGTCACATACTGATGTGCTGGCTCCTGT
The DNA here is from genome assembly GCA_030765045.1 of Tenodera sinensis. Taxonomy (NCBI): domain Eukaryota; kingdom Metazoa; phylum Arthropoda; class Insecta; order Mantodea; family Mantidae; genus Tenodera; species Tenodera sinensis. The sequence goes on from CM060963.1 coordinate 38,783,221, forward strand.
ATCGATCATCGCTGGCAATTCAATACCCCATACCTTCAGCCTAATCATTGGTGGATTGGTTATCTCCTTTCTTTCACTCGCCTGTCTTCTCAAGGTACCTACATTATATTGGTCAATATCGCCCCTACTGCCACACAGGTCAACTTCCGGGACACAAAGTTGACTTGTACTTAGTTTTCCTGGACGTTGGAGGTGATCGTAGTTTCTGTATTCTGTGCAGTATCGGTCCTATCCGGCACATTTTCACTCTGTTCCTGTTGTCTTATGTTGTCGATGTTCCCTTGGTTTCTGCCCCTTTGACGTGAACCCCTATTGTACAACGGCCTATGGCTGTTCATGTATTCCCTACAGAATCGTATATGATTCACTTGATGGGTACGATCTCCTGGTCTTCCACGATCATACCTGTGCGTTCTGTACCTCGATTCACCCCTCGGTATTGTGTCGTGGTACCGCTGTCTTGTGTTCTCCATCCTCTCGCCATGATTATGTGGTTGTGGGAAATGGTGTGCCCCTCTCCCCCTTTCATGGGTACTCCTAGTATTTGTATGTTCTCCTTCGCTTTGGTTGTTCGTAGCCGTGTTTCGGTTTAGGATGGGTGAGTTTGGGTGACCGTTCCTATGTCTATGTTCATTAGGTCGACCATTTTGTGTTTCGAAGGCTGTCAGCAGTTCTATCATATCTGCAAAATCTACTGGCCTTGCAACAATTAATCCTGTTCTCACTGTGTCTGGGAAATGTCTCGTTATGCTGGCAATTAGTTCTGCCTCCGACAAGTTAGGGTCTAATAGCTTTCCTTTGTTGGCTACTTTCATGAAATAGTCGACTAATGACAATCCTTTGGCTGGATCGTATCTACCTGTCGCTAGCTCTACCCTAGTTTGGTTTTGTTTAGCTGGGCCCCAATATCTTGATAGGAATAAATTTCTGAATGAGCTATAAGACTCGTGACCTGCTAGTGTTAACCTGAGCCATTCTAATGCCTTGTTTTTTAAGCTTTTCTTTACTATCATCATCCTAAGCTCGTTTGGTATCCTTTTCACTTTAAAGTATTCTTCCATCTCTTTAACAAAGAGTTTTGGATCGTCTCCCTTCTCCTCGTCAAATGTAGGTGGTGTAATTTCATGCAATATGCTGTTGGTGTAACATGTGTTATGTGTTGTGTCATTGTTTGGTTGTGAACCCCTTTCTCTGTATGGTGAGTCAACATTTTGTACATTACTCAAGTAACTCTCATCTTGTACATTACTTACATCTAAATCATCTTGTCTTTGTAATGCCTTCACAACATCATTTACATTAGCCAAATTTTCTTTCCCTTTTTTCATTTCTTCACAAATTGATTTTAAATCATTCTTTATTTCTAAGTGGCTTTGTTTCATATCATTTATAGCATCCTGTTGTGAAAGCATCACATCATTCATTGTCTTAATTTTAGGGATTACAATTTGTTCTACAGTTTCATTAATAATGTCTTTCTTTACAACCTCAATCTCTTTCCTTAATTCCTCAGTTATTTCTGCTTTTACATTTGTTATTTTACAGTCTACACTTGTATTACTTTCTGTTATTTCATCCCTACATTTAGCAATTTCTTCTTCTAACACAATTTTACTCTCTCTCATCTCTGATTCTATCTTTCCCATCCTATCTCCTACAATTTCTATCCTAGCTTCTAAGGCTTCCTTTGTTTCATTTAAGTTTTTATGTACTAATTTTAAATTAGTTTCCATTACTTTCATATTTTCTTTACACTCCTGTCTTCCTAATTCTATTTTCTGTTCTAGGTTCTGTCTACCTAATTCCATTTGCTGTTCTAAGTTCTGTCTACCTAATTCCATTTGCTGTTCTAAGTTCTGTCTACCTAATTCCATTTTCTGTTCTAAGTCTTTTCTCACTTCCTCCATTTTCTGTTCTATTTCTTTTTTATTATTTTCCAAGTCCTCTCTCACTCCCTCTATTTTTTCACCTATACTCTGACCTAAACTTTGTTCTATATCCTGTTTCAATTCTATGTTATTTTGTTTCATTTTCTGACCTAATTCTACCTTATTTTGTTCCAGTTTCTGACCTATTTCCTTCATATTCTGTTCTAGTCTTTCAAATATCATCATCATTAACCTTTGATCTTTGCTTATTTCCGCCTGTTCACCTTCTAATCCTTCCTGGTAACTAGGCCTATCTGCCCCTTCCCCCACTCCTGTTTCTATCTCTTTTCGCGACATTATAATTCCTTTATCTAATTCACTTTTGGTTAAAAGTCCCACTACTTTTCCACTTCTAAGTATCATTAACTAATGGGAATAAGATAAAGATACAAAAATTTTGGATCCTACTTTTTTTTCTGCTGGTTCTTCGTCCGGTTATTTACGTCTCCTGGGTAGTTGGCTTCGCTAGATGATCTCCGGTGTTTTTCCCTCGTTGATTCTCCGTGTATCGATGTTTTGTTGATATCAGACGATGGTCTAATGGCGTCTTTCTCCTTCACGATGAGATAGCGTTCTTTTGGTGTTAGCACTTCGCACTCTCAATTTTGCATTCCACTCCAAATTCGCGCTCCACGTTGGGCAGGCCATTTGTGGCGGGGTTTTATTCTAAAGTGATGGTTAACACATATTAGTGTGGGTATAGCGGCAATTGAAGCACTGTTTTTGCTAAATGGTGTAAAGTTTGCTGGAGCAGGCGCGATTCCTATCTGCAGGGGATGTGGTCGTGGAATGGAATGCATAAATCAACGTACTTTTGTTATAAACACATTTATTCGTTCATCTACACTTCTTTTCACAAAGCAATTAGTTAACCACTCTTAAAATTGGATAGCGTCCATGCCGGTTAGAAGTTTGGATGTAATTCAAACTTTCACACGCCATCAACAATTATACGTCTTTACATTTTGAAGTCACAGACGCTAATGAAAGTAGTTTTTGGCGTGGGTATAACGCAACACCGCCATTCTTTTGTATTCATCCGCGCAACAGTTCTCATTGGTCGAACTCAAACAATTGAGAAGACATTGTCTATTTTGAGTATTGAAAAAATTAGGTCCCTTATACATTCAAATTAAAAGAATTAAAAATTTACACATTCTTATAAAAATATTTACATGAACAATTTTCTATTAGTCAATATTCTGTCTCAATAGTAAGGGAAAAATCTTCTTAGATGCCACTGTGAGTTAGATTTTACGAACTAAAACCCCTTACTCAGATGAAATACCACCTTGAACCGCAAAAGTGCATAACTTCTGGATGGTAGCCTTAAAAGATGCTGCATTTAACTTAGACTTATCTGTTTAAAATAGGTCTAGTATATTTGCTCTACAAACTTCCTTTCATCACTCTCTTTGATTTCAAGGATGTACCTTGCTAGTTGTTTCACAATATTCCATGCTTCTTTTTTCTCAATCATAACAATGCAGAGGTTTTCTACTGACAATTGCATATCCAGTTTTGCATATGCTTCCCTTCTTTTTCCCTCCCAACGTGGACAGTGGAAGAAAGTGTGTTCTACTGAGTCCTCATCGTTGCAATATATACAATTAATAGTATCGGTCTTTCCCATTCTAAGAGCATAACTCTTAAACCTTCCATGTCCGGTTAAAACTTGTGCTAGGAAGTAGTCCACTTGTCGATGTGAGCACCTTAACCATGGTCTCACATCCGGGATTAATCTCTTAGTCCATTGTCCTACCAGTGTAGTTGCATCCCATCTCGATTGCCATTCATTGATGATTTGATTTCTGATCATCTTTTACTTTGTTAGAAAGGCATATATTGGAGTCACTTATCAGTGAATCAATTTGAACAGCTCCCGCTATTACCTGCAGTGCCCTATTAGATACTGTCCTATAGGCGCACGCCATTCTTAACAATACCTTCCTGTGGACACTCTATTTCTTTTACATATCTTTTCTTTTCTAGTGCTGAGTGCCAGATCGGTGCAGCATAAAGCATAATTGAATAAACCACCCTACATAACACTTGCCATTTGATTGTTTGCAATCCTCCTCTATTTGGCATTATTTTAGCTAATTGTGAGGCACTCTCTTCTGCCCTTTGAGCAACTGTTTTAATGTGTTCACCAAAGGTTGTATTCTCATTTATCATGACTCTCAAGTATCTAATAGCCTTCTTAGGGACTGTCTCTGTTCTCTCCAGTGTAAAACAACCAGTGAACTGATTTCTAGGGCCTTTCATGATGACTGCTTCTGTTTTGTGTGGTGCCAGCTCTAGTTCATTGTAAGTTATCCATCTGTCAATACGTCTTAGCGATTCATTTGCTCTAAATATTAGTTCTTGTTTATCTTTGGCAGTTACCACTAAGGCAAGATCGTCCGCAAAAGCAATTTGCATTACACCTTCTGTCAATTTCAGCCTGAGAGCACCGTCGTATAATATATTCCAAAGATTAAATTAAGTAAAAATTGAAGCTATTAACAGTGAAGCAACAAGATTCTAAAATAAGAACAAATTAGAAACTAAAAACTTCACTTATCTTAGTAATGTTGATATTCTTTTTCTCTTTTGCTAACCCTGGGGTTTCAAGCTATGTCCAGCTCATTCTCAAAGCCATATAAACAAAATCGTTGCCAAGCTACAATCTTTTATTTTTGTGAAAAACAATTATTCTTATTCAATTTTTTATTTACCAATCTCTGAAAACAAAAATGTATAAATACAATCTATAGATGGTAATTCAAAGTTCATGACATGGTTCCTGTTTTTTAAAATAAAAATTTTTTCCCAAACCATTAAATCTATCGGATTACTTAACTGTTTTAGCAATTTAACCTCTGAATTAATTTCATGATTAAATGACCAAAAATGATCTGCCACAGCTGATTTATCAGTTTGTTTATATTTAATATTTCTAAAATGTTCTTTTATTCTGGTTTCTAGATGACGTTTAGTTTTACCAATATAAACTTTATCACAATCTGAACAGCTAAATTGATAAATGCCATATTTTTTATAATTTGGTATTTTATCTTTTTTTGAAAAATTAAGTAAATTTTGTATATTAAATTTATTTTGAGGGACCAAATTTATTCCATATTCTTTAAAAATCCTTGATGATAGTTTCTCGGGCTAACAGCCAGGTCAGATTAGGGTAACTACCCAAGCTTTCAGCGACTAACTCTGCCGCCATCCTCAGGGGAACTGAATCTAGCCTACTGATGTTGCGATATTTATACCTAGACCTGATTGGTTCCGCACGTGCCTCCATCGGCCGGAGCTCGGCCAATGGTAAAAAAGTGGGCGGTTCTTATCGGCCGCGCTCTAGGTATAAATATCGTAACATCAGTAGCCTAGATTCAGTTCCCCTGAGGATGGCGGCAGAGTTAGTCGCTGAAAGCTTGGGTAGTTACCCTAATCTGACCTGGCTGTTAGCCCGAGAAACTATCATCAATAATCAATGCCGGGAAAGCTTCAAGTCATTTAAAAATCCTTGTAAATTTTTTATTAGCCCATGGATGGTAAGTAAATTTTTTAAAAATACAATTATCTTTTATTTTTTTAAGGGTTGAAACTTCTTTGACAGCTTTTTGATATTTAAATTCCCCTATCCTTTTATGTATAAAATCTGTATTAAAACCATTAATTACTGCAGTGTTAATAATATGTTTATATTCTATGTCAAATTCATCTTTATTAAGGGGTATATTTATTAATCTATAAATTAAACTATTAAAAACAGCAAATTTATGTGCAAAAGGATTAAAACTTTTATATTTTATGTAATTATCAGTGTGAGTAGATTTTCTCTAAATATCAAATTTCAATTTATTTTTATGTCTTTTAATTTTTAAGTCCAAAAATGAAAGGAATCCATTATTCTCAGTTTCCAAAGTGAATTGTAAAACTTTATCTTGTAAATTTAAAAGTTTTAAAGCATCATTTATCTGTTTATTAGGGGCAACAGCAAAAATGTCATCCACATATCTATACCATATTTTAAAAATTAGAGGGAATGATTTTGTAATTTGAGTTTAAAAAAAACTCATGAAAAGATTAGCAAGAAATGGCGAAAGTGGACTACCCATTGCCAAGCCAGAAGTTTGTTGAAAAAAATTACCATTAAAACTAAAGAAATTTTGATCTAAACAAAGATTTGTAAGTTTTACAAAATCATCTACTAAGTCATTATCTAATTCTAAAGAATTTAACCATTTTTTTAAAAAAATCAAAAGCTTTTTTCTAGGAATGCTAGGAAATAAAGAAACTACATCAAAAGAAACTAATTTATCATTCTCAGATAATATTAGGTTATTAATCTTTTTTACTAGTTCAAAAGAATTTTTAATACTTAAACTCTCAAATGTTTCAAAATTACTAAATTTTTTGGTTAACCATTTAGCTAAATTATATGTAGGTGAATTAATTGAATTTATAATGGGTCTCATTTTATTTCCTGGTTTATGTATTTTTGGAAGTGCATATAACCTGGGTAAAACAGGATTATTGACTTTTAAAATACTTTTTTCTTTTTTAGGTATCATTTTTAATTCATTAAGAGTTTTATTAAAAGTTGAAATACATAATTTTAAAGGATCATTGTCAATTTTTAAATAATCTTTACTTTCAAGCAAAAGTTCTACTCTATTAATATTACAATTTTGTTTCCTTTGTCGGCTTTAGTATAAATTACATCCTTTTCTTTCAATGATTTAATAATCTGAATATTATAATTACTTTTAGGATGATTTTTATTTATATCTTTCAAAATTTTAGTGCATCTCACTTTAATCAAAGATTTATTAATGTCATTTAAATCTTGACTGGCAATTTCAATATCTGCAACAAAATCATCTATGTTTTTTGAAAAACTTACACAAGTTTTCATACCTTTGTTTAGAAAATTTATTTCTTTCTCGTTAAAGTTACAATTTTGATTCAAAATTAACCCAAATTAAGTTTCCTAAAATACTTGTTAATTTTAAATGTAAGTCATATAACCTAAGTAATTTTTTTCAACAAACTTCTGGCTTGGCAATGGGTAGTCCACTTTCGCCATTTCTTGCTAATCTTTTCATGAGTTTTTTTGAAACTCAAATTACAAAATCATTCCCTCTAATTTTTAAAATATGGTATAGATATGTGGATGACATTTTTGCTGTTGCCCCTAATAAACAGATAAATGATGCTTTAAAACTTTTAAATTTACAAGATAAAGTTTTACAATTCACTTTGGAAACTGAGAATAATGGATTCCTTTCATTTTTGGACTTAAAAATTAAAAGACATAAAAATAAATTGAAATTTGATATTTAGAGAAAATCTACTCACACTGATAATTACATAAAATATAAAAGTTTTAATCCTTTTGCACATAAATTTGCTGTTTTTAATAGTTTAATTTATAGATTAATAAATATACCCCTTAATAAAGATGAATTTGACATAGAATATAAACATATTATTAACACTGCAGTAATTAATGGTTTTAATACAGATTTTATACATAAAAGGATAGGGGAATTTAAATATCAAAAAGCTGTCAAAGAAGTTTCAACCCTTAAAAAAATAAAAGATAATTGTATTTTTAAAAAATTTACTTACCATCCATGGGCTAATAAAAAATTTACAAGGATTTTTAAAGAATATGGAATAAATTTGGTCCCTCAAAATAAATTTAATATACAAAATTTACTTAATTTTTCAAAAAAAGATAAAATACCAAATTATAAAAAATATGGCATTTATCAATTTAGCTGTTCAGATTGTGATAAAGTTTATATTGGTAAAACTAAACGTCATCTAGAAACCAGAATAAAAGAACATTTTAGAAATATTAAATATAAACAAACTGATAAATCAGCTGTGGCAGATCATTTTTGGTCATTTAATCATGAAATTAATACAGAGGTTAAATTGCTAAAACAGTTAAGTAATCCGATAGATTTAATGGTTTGGGAAAAAATTTTTATTTTAAAAAACAGGAACCATGTCATGAACTTTGAATTACCATCTATAGATTGTATTTATACATTTTTGTTTTCAGAGATTGGTAAATAAAAAATTGAATAAGAATAATTGTTTTTCACAAAAATAAAAGATTGTAGCTTGGCAACGATTTTGTTTATATGGCTTTGAGAATGAGCTGGACATAGCTTGAAACCCCAGGGTTAGCAAAAGAGAAAAAGAATATCAACATTACTAAGATAAGTGAAGTTTTTAGTTTCTAATTTGTTCTTATTTTAGAATATTCCAAAGAGTTGGTCCAAGAATTGAACCCTGTGGTGCGCCCACAGTTATTTCTACATCTTCTTTGTTAATTCTTATTTTCCTTCCTTGAAAGTAGGATGTTAATACATTCATAAGGTGGTGCTGTTTTTATAATAATATTGCTTCAGTTTGTGCTGAGCTATGAGATTCTTTTTCTACTGCAGGTCGTGGTACTAGATGGAATGAATAAACACTCGAAGTTACTTCACTATGATATATTACTTTATTAACACTTTTTCTCGTCTTTACACTTTTGTCGCACCAATTTATATTATATTGATAGTCTTTCAAGTTTTTTAACAACTTTAGAACAAAAGCTTCATGAAAGTTTAGTCAATTTTCTACTCACATCCAAGAGCACTATAAAAACACGCCTTCTCATATCAAGCACACGGACGCTATTAACGATTTCAGCGCCACATCACATGATGCTACCTTCTTTTTGTGTACATCCGCGTATGCGTTCTTCAAATAGTTCCCGTATTGTTAGGGAAGCGATCTTTAGTTATTCTCCCTTCGCTTTCAATATTGAACACATATAATTCTTTTATTTATACATATATATTAAATTTAAATATGGAAATATTTATGACGTCTTTAAACAAACTTAATTTTTTGTAACAATGAACAATAGCAACACGTTTTTGTCACTCAACCAATTCGTACCACACCAAAAACAAATTACACTCTCAACAAATATTCACATAAATGATTTTCTTTTGGGGTCTTACAATATCCTGCCTCAAAGGTATGTGGAAATATTCCTTTCCTTTAGACCATCTAATATTGTACTCCAGGTGGCGGAGTTAAAAGCATTTTTCACGTCCAAGGTAATTAATGTGACCCACTTTCCACTCCATTCCCTCTTTATTCTGAGTACAGCATAAATGGCTTGTATTCTTGATTTCTGTTTATAAAATCCATATTGTTGATCAGATAGCCCTCCTTTTTCTGTGATATCTTTTTCTAGTCTGGTCCTAATCATTCCGTTGAACAACTTGCTAAAGGTATTCAATAAACACAGTGGTCTATAGGCTGAGGACTCTAGAGGGGATTTACCTCCTTTCAAGAGCAGCACTACCTTTGCTGTTTTCCACTTATCTGGAGATTCCTGTTTCCGTAACAAGTCGTTTATCATCCCCAGAAACAACTCTGGTGCTATTTTAACAGCAGCTTTAAGTACCACTGGACTTATTCCATCAATTCCAGGTGCTTTCCCTGTCTTGATTTTACTTGCTGCCTTATTCATTTCCTCCATATTAAATAACTCTACCTTGGCCTTCCTGGATACTGGTTCCAAGTTGCCTTCTCTTGTAGGGAATAACACCCTAGCTATTTCCATTTTCCTCTCAGTACTCGGGTCAAAAGGAGTTTTATTTATCAATTTCCCTGTGACTATTTTGTAGCCGGCTCCCCATATTGTCATGTTCTAACTCATCACACACCTTTTGCCAACTAATACATTTAAACTGGTAAATGAGTCTGGTCAACTCATTCCTATATCGCCTGCATTCATTCTTTGCTACCTCAATTTCTTCCAAGTCTAAGTTTCTTCTACGAAGCTTGGTCATAATTCTTTATTTTTGTATACATTTTTTCCTTGAATCCTCTACTTCGGTGCTCCACCAATATGGTACTTGGCTTCTATTCGATCTTGATCTCTTTATCTGACTTAGTTTGCAGGCCTCTTGCAACATCTTAGTCAAGCGTTCAGGGGTTCTCTCTGCTATGTTATCATCCACTCCTTTTAACTTCCATTCAAGTGTGGTTTTTAACACCTCCAAATTGTATTCTATCTTCCTGTTTTCTACATTAGATCCTTTGCGCTCTCTTGTGCCCTTGATTTTGAAATAAATAAACCGGTAATCACTGAGAGTTTCCTCCTCTAACACTTGCCAGTTCGCGATTTTGCGAGCTATGTTCTGTGAAGAGCACATAACATCTATGTATGACTCACAGTTGTTTCTGACAAAGGTCGGTACACCTCCAGTATTATGCACCACCAAATCTCGTATTGCCATCCATTCTGTCCAGTATTTGCTTCTACGGTCTGTTACCGGAGATCCCCATTGTGGCAATTTAATATTTATATCGCCCAAAAGGATGCATTCACCACCTGTATGTATATTATCTTGCATTAGCAGGTCTATTTCACTCTTAAATACGTCCAGCGGAATATTAGGTGAGCTATAGCAAATTGCACTGCTTCAAATACATGCAAGCGTAGCCTTCTTCTTCTCCTCTAACCTTTAACACCTCAAGTTTCTATTAATAAAACATAGTGCTAGTCACCTCTTTTATCCTTGACCCAACAAACGTCAGACACCCATGTCCTATTTGGCTCACAAGCGACTATGATGTTCACATTCTTCTTAATTGCCATTGCTTGTACCATGTTGTGGCTCCAGTTTGATCTCATTAAGTTATCCTGGATTATGCGTATATCATGTATATAAATCATGTATTTTAGTTTCCTCGCTCTGGCATTCAATACCATCTTTCTGAAGACTGAACATCTCATTTGGTCAAACCTATGTCCCTCTTTTCCAGATTTAATGCAAAAAGAATTGTTTCTACACTCTTTGGCAAGGTGTCCCTGCCCACCGCAATTATGGCAATCCTCTTTCTTGCATTCATGAGCTCTATGTCCTAAATGAAACACTTGTAACATCTTGATATGTAAACCCTTTCTTGCACCTGACATTCTGTCCACCCTGTTTTTAACCTCCTTGTCCTTAGCAGCTGCCTAGATCGCTCTATTGGTATACCTATAGTTAGTTGCATTTCAATTTCCTGCTCTGCCAGGTCTCAAAGCATATATGATTATTTCAGAGGCTTTTACTCCCACTTCATTGCCTATTGTAGTCTTCAATACGTCCTCATTAATAGTAGGCTCCGATCCATATAACAGGGTAGTAGCTTCCTTCCTACTTGTAATAACTTCTAATTCTTTGCTACTCCTCTCTATCTCGTTTCTCAGGACATTTGCTTTTCCTTCCCCTTCCACCGTGAGCACCAATTCTTCTTTACCGCTTTTCCTTAAGTTCTTTATTTTCACACCAATTTTGTCTATATCAACACCCTTCTTTACTGTTTTCAATATATCTGCAAACGTTTTCTCATTTGCTTTGACTCTTACCATTTCCTGGGGTTTGTTGGTTTTCTTTTCAGCCGATTTCTGTGATTGCCAAAGTTCTTTTCCCTGTATCTTTTGGGCATTTGCAGGCAGCATGTAATCAACTTTGATTCCACTGTCATGGAATACCCATTCTAAAAGTTTTCTGACATAATCCCTATCCAGTCCGCTAGCTGTTGCAACTATTATGTCTTTACTTTCTTGTTCTTCTGCTAATCGTTTCCATTGGTGCAGGATTGTACCCAACTGTTCCATATTGTTTATAGCATCGGTATCCACGAGGTAAGGTATCAGGTATATATACTGGGAAATTTCCTTTTTATTTCCTCTACTGGTGTATATGCTTGTGGTTGTTCTCAAGTATTCTATCTTATCCATATCTAATTTCCCTTACATGGGGTCAAACACTGGGATTCTTTTAACTGCCTCAGTAACCCTTGTTGCCCTTGATAATCAGTATTGCAATGTCTCCTTTTATTCCCATTGGATTTCCATATAATATATGAGTGCTTTGGTAAATACTTTCTGGCCAATGCATATCTAGCAGGGAGGCAAAAGCTTCGAAACGTTTGGCATTCATAATAGTCTCCGTTAGCTCCATTTCGCTTTTCATATCAACCTGTACTCCTGTTTCCTTCTTGTTTCTGATGCTATTGAAATCTCCTTCGTGAGCTTGTATAGCCATGGACTTCATTTTAGTTTTCTGCGGATAAGTTTCCCTTTCCTTCATGCGTGTGAGCATAATTTCAGTGATTTTCTCCATATCTTTAATTCCTCCTTTTTATGTCCGCCTTAGTGCTTGGTGTGTTCTTTATCATAGCCATTAGTTCTCTGCTGCATTACTCATATCCTCAAGGAGCGAACGTGTCACCTTAAGATCCTCTTCATCTAGCATAGGCTCATACACCATCTGTTCTTTACTGGGTACTTGCTGGGATAACACGTGCTCGACATGTAGTAGTAGTGTGGTGGCGATGACTTTCATTTTACATTATATTCAACTGAAGTGATATGCTGGGATTAAGGTTGAAAATCATAAAAGTGTACATAAATTCAGTATGAGCTCACAATTCACATGATCCTATTACTTCTTGAACCTAGTGTGCTGATTCACTCTCCCTGATCTATAAAAATCAATTGCTGTGCATGTCTTGCAAAGACTCGAAAATGGCTCGACTGATTTGAATAATTTCTGTTTTGTTTTGTTCACCCCAATTCTGACATGGTTTAGAAAAGAAAAAGAACATAAGGAAAAACCCAAAGGAACAGATGAAAAATTGAAATATGTAATTTGTATGGGAATTGCCACTTCGGGTTACTTTCAATATATGGCATTTGTGGTGTACCTATTGTTTGGCAGCTGCATCTATTACATTTAAAATCATTTTTTCATAAAAAAGGGTATGGATTTTGAGAATAGAGTTGGTTAAATTGAATTTAATTACATTTTGCAAACATTCATTTTGATCAGTCAGTCTATTAAGGTAAATTGACTTTAAAGGCTTAGAAATAAGCAAAAAATTATTTCAATTTTGTTTTACCAAGAGTTGAATAATTAGGGCAGGCTTAGACATAACAAAATGTGTTTTATAAAAATTCTAGGAATTAGTTTGACGGTTTCAGTATTGTAAAGTTCTCAAGGTAAGTTCAACAGATTTGAGTGACTGTGAAAACATTTCTTTTATGCACGGCGAGCTGTTTCACTTGCAAACTGTACTGGTGACCTCTGAGCGACAGATAATGAAAATAGTTGTATTGGCACATGTGAATTATGTCCGAGAGTGACTAAAATGAACAAGCAAATAGATTCAGAATGCAATGAGTTTGTGAACATCAAACACTATGCCAGTGAGCACGATACAATGAACATGACCAATTACATTGATGTGGTGTTCTTGTGAACCTGGAGCGAGCAGCATTCCATTACTATCTGAAAATCGATGGTGCATACGGATCAGTAACTGTTGGAGAAATTTGAGCTGTTTGTCCGCATTTTATGATGTTGAAATTCATCAGTGAATCTCCTGGACTGTTGTGCAGGTGGAAAAGTGAAATTGCCACAGTTGGTTCCTCCACCAGAACCATTAAGTGTCTAATATTATCGATCTCAATGAATTGGAGCTGGAAGGTTGATTAGGATTGATAATCACTTATGAAGGGTTACAACCAAATCAGTTTTAGGTGGTACGAAGTTGACCAGATCATCTAGTACTGTACCTCTGCCTATGGTACGTACTCCGCCTTAGACGTTAGCTTCTGTAGCCCGTCATTGGTACCACTCATTGATTGGTCGGTGCTCTCCGACCTCTTTGGCAGTGATCATTTTCCCATTAACATTCACATATCTGGTTTCCATCCTACTCCAACACGATACCCTCACTGGATTATTTCCAAGGCTGACTGGGGGAAATTCCGTTCCCTCATTCACCTTCACAACGATGTCTTCCCCACCATCGATGAACTGGTGGAGTATTTTACTTGTTCTGTCCTGCTCGCAGCGAATTCCAGCATTCCTCGTGGTTCTACTACTCCTCGTCACGTTCCTGTGCCTTGGTGGTCCGAGGAATGCAGTTTGGTTATTAAAGCAAGGAAGCGTGCTCTGCGTGTCTTCAGTTCACATCCTACGGAGGAGAACTTGATAGCTTTTAAGCGTACTCGTGCCAGAGCTCGTTTTGTCCTCCGCTGTGCAAAACGCACATCGTGGGAAACTTTTGTCTCTTCTCTGTCCCGTCGCACTCCGGCACAGAGGGTGTGGACTGCTGTTCGCCGCATGTATGGCAAGTGTCGCCGGACTATCATTCCCGGCCTTGCCATAAGCGGATCGCATTACACCAGCGAACAGGATATCGCCGACGCCCTTGCTACTGCGTTTGCTGCTACTAGCCAAACGAATAGTTACGACAGAGCTTTTATACCTCTCAAAGAATCTGCCGAGCGGATAGTCCTTCCTTTTAATAGTGACTGTACTGAACCGTACAACGCACCCTTTACCGTAGCGGAGTTAGAGCACTCTTTGTCACTTGCTAAAGATTCCTCTCCTGGTCCAGATGACATCCATCGACAAATGCTGCTTCACCTTCCACCTTCGGCTTCGTCTTTTCTGCTTGGTATTTATAATCGTATCTGGCACGAGCAGGTCTTTCCGTCCTCCTGGCGAGTGGGTATTGTCATCCCTATCCCTCGACCTGGAAAAGACAGGACACTTCCCTCTAGTTACCGCCCTATTTGCCTAACGAGTGTTGTTTGTAAGACCTTCGAACGGATGATTAACGCTCGTTTAGTGTGGTGGCTAGAGACGCATAACCTGCTCACCAACATTCAGTGCGGTTTTCGTCGCCATCGCTCTAGTGTCGACCATCTGACACGCTTAGAGGCTTACATCCAGAATGCCTTTCTGCTGAAGCAGCATGTCGTGGGTGTCTTCTTTGATTTAGAGAAGGCCTACGACACCACCTGGCGCTATGGAATCCTTCGTGCTCTGCACGGTTACGGTTTACGCGGTCACTTAGCGCTGTTCATTTTAAACTTTTTACGACTTCGAAAATTTCGTGTCCGCATTGGTAATACCCTGTCACAGGAAAAGATTCAGGAGAATGGTGTGCCTCAGGGGTCCATCCTGAGTGTCACGCTCTTCGCCGTAGCAATCAACGGAATCGCTGATGTTGTTCGTAGCGGAATCCCGATGTCACTGTATGTTGACGACTTTGCAATTTACTATCGCTCATATAATCTCGAGCACATTGAGCGCCAACTGCAGCTGACCATAACATCAATCGCAGACTGGGCCCTTCGCACCGGCTTTCAGTTCTCACCTACGAAAACTCAGTGTATCCACTTTCATCGAGTTCGCGGCGTACACCCTCCTGATTTTTATTTGCGTGGCACACGTCTACCGTTTGTCCCGCACCTCAAGTTCCTTGGCCTGCACTTCGACAGTAAGCTGACGTGGGAGTACCATATTCGCCAACTTCGTGCTTCCTGCGATCGCTCACTTCGAGTACTCCGCCTTTTATCCGGAGTTTCTTGGGGCGGTGATCGTACAGTTATGTTACGATTGTATCGATCACTGGTGCGGTCAAAGTTAGACTACGGTAGTTTTATCTATGGCGCGGCGTCCGCCTCTAAACTTCGTCTTTTAGATACTGTACACCATGCTGGTATCCGTCTTGCTACTGGGGCGTTCCGCACCAGTAGAGTTGAGTGTCTGTATGCTGAGTCTGGAGAACCACCACTGTCGGTCCGTCGTTCGATTTTATTGTGTTCGTATGTCGCAAGGTTGGCAGCCCATCCGGGTCATCCTTCTTTTAAATGTGTCCTGCGTCCCGACCTTGCTCACCGTTATCTGCGCAACACAACTATATCGCGCCCAAGTGGTATTCGGTTCCGCGAACTACTTGATAAACACGATCTCCGCATGCCTGCTGTAGAACGATTCTCTCTAGGACGCTCTGCTCCTTGGCAACTCCGGCGCGCGCAATTCGACCTGGAGCTCTCAGGCTATGCTAAGTTTTCCACCCCGCAATCGGTGTATCGCCAACTGTTCACCGAACTTCTGGGCCGCCACCGGACTTTCACCCCGGTTTTTACCGATGGGTCCCAGGTGGGTGGAGCTACGGGATGTAGTTTCGTGTGTAACGACGAGGCACACCAGTACCGACTTCCGGACCATAGTTCGGTTTTTACTGCCGAGCTATTTGCTATATTTTATTGTTTACTTTTTATTTCTAACTCGGCTCCCGCAATTTTATCATTTGTTCAGACTCTCTGAGTGCCATTCAGTCATTGGACCAGTTTATCGGCACCTCAGCATTCGTTTTAAAAATACAGGCTCTTATTTCGCAACTGCTCTCGCGCGGATACCAGTTGCTTTTTACCTGGACCCCAGGCCACGTGAGTATACCCGGCAATGAGAAAGCGGATGCGGCTGCTAAAACTGCTTGCCGTTTGCCGGATGTTGCCACACACAGTCTGCCATATGTCGATGTGCAGCGCCATTTCCGTCGGCATCTTTTATCGATCTGGCAGCAGTCATGGAAGGAATTCTCTGGCTCTCAATTGCGGACCATTAAAGACAGCGTAGATCCCTGGATGACATCCTGCAGGGACTCCAGGTGGGCTGAAGTTATCCTCACCCGCCTGAGGATAGGTCATACACGGGCGACACATGGATTCCATTTGCGTGGCGACCCGGCGCCTGTCTGCCCTACGTGTAACATCCAACTTTCTGTGGCCCATATCCTTATAGACTGTCCGCAATACGCTCGTGAGCGCCAGTCGGTTGGCCTGGGGTGTACGCTTGCCTCAATTTTGGGTGACGACCCGGTGTCTGCCTGTAAGGCCCTACGGTTCGTTGCACAAATTGGGTTCGCGAAGGAAGTATAACGTGTTTTTAGTGTGTAAAATTTTTTAGCTTTTTAGCATCGGTTTTTGTGTTTTACGTTTTAGTGTTTTAAGTGCTTAGTTTTAATGTGTTTTAGCTTTGATCTTTTACACATTTTAATGAATGGTTTTACCAAGTTTTAACTTAGCGCACTCATGTGCCGTTTGGTTTTTTATCTCTCTGCGTTTTTAGTTGCCATTTTAAACTTCACATTTTAGGCAGTTTTTAGGCGAGTTTTAGATTTTTTATTTTCTGACCTAGGGCCCAAATGACCTAGTTGTCGACGGGCCCCTAAACTCCATCCATCCATCCATCTAGTACTGTATATTAATCTTTTTTCTTATTTATTGTATTATGACAGATCCATGGCATAGAGGATATTCAAATTTTCATATAGTGCCTACACAGATTCATTAAAAAGTATATTGTGAATATTTTCATTTAAACTATTGCTCTCAGTATGAGGAAGAAATAGAATGCCAGTCAAGAACAATTTGGGAGATTGTGAGCACCTCCAAAGCCAAGCCATATTTTTTCTCTCTCTTCAACATGGCATGCACAAGAAACACTATCCTTTTTAGAGGCTTAAGAAGGTTAGAAATTATCGTATTTCACTGTGTGATCATTGCCATCGCATAATGATCGCACCTTGATTTATAGACAAGCAATCAGGACTTACGCATTTCACTGCATGATTGTTGCATTAATATCTCAAGTATTCACTTGAGAAATTTTGAAAAATAATGTGCCACCACAGCAGCCTGTTAGGTTCAGGGGACAGGGTAGGGTACTCTCTCTTGTAAAATATTTCTCATTGTCGATGTAATCAGTTTGTTGACTGGCAAGATGGTGACTAACCCATCTGATTTAAATACCCAAAGGTCAGGAATTATGGCTCGCAATTAGTTTTGGAACACTGACCTTCATCTAGAGAATAGTTAATAAGCTGGGATCTCCTCTCTCTTGTATCTCCTGTATTAAGTGACTTTATGGCTCATATTCTTGATGTAATATGCTGTGTGAATCATGTCTCCCCTCAACTTTGCTATGTAGACATGTATGAAATAAACAGTACAGTGATTATTATTTATTTATGCCAACAAACTTACTGTGATACAGTGATACTTGAGAGAGTGATGAAATGACAGTGAGAGAATACTGCTACTGAAGGCAGGTCAGTGATTTGCATCTAAGCTTTTATTTAAATATTTCATTGTTCAAAACGATTGCATGAGCTGTAGCAGATGTGACTAAGTGATAAGCAAATGGATTGGCAAAAGATGTGAACCAGGTCGTTAACTATCTCATTCTTCAAATTGTGTAAGGCTGTTTGTTTCCATAGTTATTCTAATGAATGCTTACACATACTTAATGTTCATGCATACAATTACCTTTACTTATTGTTTACCCCTTGTAATCTTTTTCCAGGCCAAATTATGGAATTATTCAGTAGTCTGATAATATTGACTCCAATTAAAAGGTACACGCAATTCAATGTATTGTAAATGCTTTTGAAATAATAGATTAGTCTTAATTCAGTAAATCCCAAGTCACATTTTTGGTTTTTTAACCCTTTGCGAGCGAAGGCCCGTATATGGGCAACCTGTCCAGACCCTGGCGAGCGAAAACCCATATTTGGGTTTGGAGTCATAGAGCTATTGTAATCAACTCCTCTCACTCAAATAATTCATATATGTTGTTCTTTTCTAGTGCCTTGCATCTGGCAATGAACCCATTAGCATTCGTACTTTCCAATACTTTTGAACTGTAGTTTCTTCTGATCTTAATGCTTCACAGGTCTTCAAGTGGTCTTCATTCATTTCTGCTGGATTGTTACACAGGACACATATTGGTGAGGCTGAGATACCTATTCTGTAGAGATGACTTGCTAAGCAGTCGTGATTTGTCAATTGTCGGAAGGCTGCAACCCCTGTTTTCCTTGGTCTCTGGGGGATTATATCTGGGTTGGAAAGTAGTGTAATCCATTTTTTATCTTTGGCACTTGTTTCTATTTCTTGTAGGTATGAATGAGAACATTTTTTAATGATCAAGCGTTTTATTGAGGAATATGAGAAATTGAATTTAGACTTTTGTTTTATTGTTGTGCCTTTCTTTGCAAGTGAGTCTGCAGCTTCGTTCCCCATGACTCCACAGTGTGCTGGAATCCATTGGAGATGAACAGTCTTATTAACTTTTTGGAGTTGTGTTAACATTTTGTAGCATTCTCTAATTTTTGTTGACTTCTTTGTAGTATTTGAACATATTCCCTGAATTGCAGCTTTAGAATCTGAAAGAATTACTGCCTTGTTAAATTTATTTAAGGGAAGATTTAATAATTGCCGGAGATCAATGTGTATAGCCTCTATTTCTCCATCATAATTTGTTGTGTCTCTGCCAACAGAATGATAAAAGGAAAAATGTGAACACGTAACTCCAGCTCCAGTAAGGTTTTCCTTGGAGGATCCATCAATATATATGTGCAGCCATTCTTCTGTGGGATACCTAGTATTGATTGTTTCCAGAGCTAGAAGTTTTTGTATTTCTTTTGGTGTGTCTGATTTACTTGTTTCCTCTATTAATTCCAAACTGAAGGTAGATTGCAATAATTCCAATGGATTTTCTCTTATAAGTAGATTTTCTCTGGTGTTAGGAATGTTCAATTTGGATTTAATCTGTGTTACCTTTTCTAGGAAACAACTATGAGTTTTAAGGATTGAAGGAGGGAGGTTCTCTTCTGTCCATTTAGAGTTTGGCAGTCGTAACATTTTCTCGTGTTGGAGCAATGCTTGTTCTTCTATTTTTGTTGTTATTGATGGGGTCCGTGTTAAGGCAAGCATGGCATCAATAGGTGTGGATTTAACTGCTCCAGTGATTAGGCGAAGAGCCTGATTTTGTATTTGTTCAAGTTTATTGATGTTAGCATTAGCTGCTGTTATTAAAGCTTCAGAACAGTACAAGAGGTTTGGTTTAACATACATTTTGTAACATTTAACAACATTTTGTATGTTGTGTTAAGGACTCTCCTTGAGCAGTCCCACTTAGCACCAGCTAACCTTTTCAGGATTTGCAGTTTCTTTTCAACCTTTTCTGAGATGTTTGTTATATGTTTTTTCCAACTTCTGTCAAAAGTGATGCCTAAGTATTCGGCATCATCAACTGCTCTGAGTGGTGTACCATTATAATTTATGTTAATATTAACTGGTTTGTATTTTAGTGCAAATAATTCATAATTTGTTTTTTCCACATTGATAGTCATGAGGTTTTTGGAGCTCCATTCGTGTACTTTGTTTAGGGCTGTTTCTATTCTGTCTTTAATTAATTCAGGTTTTTTTGGAGAGCCTGAAGTCCAAATGACTACATCGTCAGCAAATAAAGCAATTTTGGTTTCTAAAGTTTTTATTATTGATGGAAGGTCATTTATATATATGTTAAAGAGTGTTATGCTCAGAACAGCACCTTGTGGAAGTCCTCAGTGTGTTTGTTTATATTTGGAAATGTATTATATTTTGTGGCACAAAATCTTTGTGAAATAAACTGAGTTATCCATTTAAGCATGTTACTTTTCACACCTATTGATTGCAACTTCTCAATTAATTTGTTTCTCCAGACTGAGTCATATGCTGATTTAAAATCAATGAATACTGCTAAGGTATCCTCCTTTCTATTGAAAGCTTCCTTGATGTCTTGGCTTAGTAGGAGTACATTTTCACTTGTACTATGATTCTGTCTGAAGCCATTCTGTGAACTATTAATTAAGTTGTAATATTCTAGGAACCAGTTAAGTCTAGATGCCACCATTCTTTCCATCACTTTTGCAATAACACTGGTCAAAGATATTGGTCTGAAACTATTAATATTGTTTGAAGGTTTGTTTTTCTTTAAAATCGGGATGATAATGGCTTTTTTTCCAGTCGGAAGGTACAGTCATTCTCCAACACGTGTTATACAGTTTAAGTAGGATTTCTTTTCCTTTCCTGCCAAGGTGTTTAATAAACTCTGGGTGGATCTTGTCAGGTCCTGGAGATTTTTTGTTCCTGATCTTCTGATGGTGTCATCTGACATAATTGACAATACAAAAAGAGAAATAATAGAAGACCCAGGTTCAGGCCACAGAATCACCATAAACTCCATAAGAGGTCTAATAAATAAAAGTAACAAACCAAAAATTAAAACTTCTTGGAATTTTAAAAAAGCAGATTGGTCCAGTTTCCAAAATGAGATAGAAGGGAAGTGTAATATACTGTTAGAATCAGAGTTCAAGTCAACAGATGAAATGAATAAAAAAATTTGTGAAATATTATTGACAGCAGCCAAAACACATATCCCCAAAGGAAAGTTAAAGAAATAATTCATATATACTGCCAATAGATGGCAGGAAATGTTCTTTCAGATGTTTGTGGTCAGTTCATCACTGATTTTCCATATGTAACAATTTCTGTCATAGTTTTGAGTAGTATATACAGGAATAAACAGTGTGGTGATTGCATCCACTAAGCGAGAGTTTTTTTCGTTTTGTGACAGGATGGCGGAAAGAAAGGGTTGATGGAGCAAGAAATTGTAGAATTGTTGAACAAAAGTGATAGTGAGTTATCAGATTTTGTGCTCAGTGATGATGAGAGTGATATATGCGAGAATTCATGTGTAAGTGCAAGTGAGAGCGAGAGTGACGCTGCAGACAGCTGTACACCTTGCTGGGTAGAGGTGAGTAATTTTGACCCTGGCCCTACATCTAGTATCCCAGTGCACAATATCCAGCAGGGACCAATACTTCCTTCTCATTTTGATGAGAATACGCTTCCAGCAGAATTTTTCGGCCTATTTTTTTATGACGAAATTATGGAAATAATTACAGAGGAGGCATGTATTCAGGGAAACAAAAAAACAACAGGTGACACCACCAACAAAGAAAGCCAGGATTGCTTCTTGGAAACCCCCAGAAATTGCCGATATAAAAGCACTGAGATAGTATTACCTCAATAGCATTGAGATAAACAAGTCGCTATGAAAATCATATACACATTTTAGATACCCTGCCCTAGCTAGGTGCAAATGCACATTTCTATCAAAACTTTTATAATTTGTTATCATTACCATTATTATTTCAAATGGAAGTATTAAATATCATAATGTGACACTATTTAGTTCCTGAAGCACTGCTGCTTTATTTGTGAATACCTATATTGTCACCGCGCCCGCCGCATCTAATTGCCGACAACAGCAGTGTCACCCATCGCATTATTGTCGGCACTACGGCAAAGGAGCCGAAGGAAAGAGACAGAGAATGGCCACATTGTTGGGGCACTTGCCGAAAGAGAGAAAAGGATAGAGGCTTCTGGAGTCTTCTACTTTGTATCTCGCCGCAATAACTGAACGTTCCTGAAGCTTCCAGAATAGTGCCTGGGAGATATAAATAGCGGTAAAGTGCGACAGAAGGGAGTCAGTATGTGAAGCGTTGAGTAGTCGTGCCGACGGAGACGGACAGACGATGTGAAGCGTTGTGCCGACGGAGAAGAGTTAGTTCTTTGTGTTACTAATTCGGAGCTGTGCTGTTGGGGAATCGGAAAAGACTGTCTTGCTGTTGCAACGAGTGTAAAAAGTTACTGTTTACGGAAATAAAAGTGTTTCTTTATCTCGACTACATCTGTCTACTTTACTTCACACCCACACCAAAAAAGTCACACTGATGTCAGGAGTGTGAAGCTTTTTATATCGTTGTGTCCTGGTTATTGGATCGCCATTTGAAGCTGAAGTCGTTGGTGACGTGACGTTGCCCTTCGATGTAGCTCGCTCCGGCTAGTTCTGCAAGAAATCTCTTTATCTCGGGTTTGCGTAAGTGTAATGGACAACCCAAGAACAACTTTGCACATTATTTATTTCCTATTTAAATATTTTCAGGAGTTATGCCGAAAATATTTGTATCTGTAGAGGCATCGCACTCACATCCGCGCAGCACGAACTCCCGTACTGGTCTCTCGTTGAGTAGTGCCCCCGACGCTTTCTCTCTTACCCACGCTAAGAAGCCGTTCGCTCCATTTGAATGTCATGACGTCATCCAAGAAAGCCTCGTATCCAAAATGCTATTTCCTTTTCCCGCAATTTAGAAATGTCCCTTTCTATTATAACATGTTCTTTTATGAATTTCAAATATATAATTACCTTTTTAGGATTAAACGATGTTTACTTTATATTTTATTAGATATATCGCGCGACTTTTAAGGTTTGTAGAACTGACTTTCGAACGTGTATTTAAACTATGTGGTATGACGTCATGACTCGTTAATTTGAAACCAATAATGTGTTTATCCTACGAATTTAACGACTATCATTTACTCATATCTTGCTCACCTTACAACACTTGCTACTCTATTATCTATTTATGTTATTACTTAACACTTATCGCAAATCTCATATCCGGCAATTAAATTAAAACGTGTCTTTTTCAAAAGCCCATTCAATCGGAAATATAAATTTCGGTATCAAATGCCCCCATTTATGTTATTTTATTATTTCATAATAAAATAATGTAAATGTCTTGCCCGAAAGAAAAATTAAAAATTACTCCTGTATTTTGAATAATCGGCAACACTCCCATTATATACAATTTTCAATTACACTGTTTTTGAAATTGGTTATTAACACATTTTCTCATTAATCTTTTTAACATGACAAACAATTGTACACTTGACTAAACATTAATCCTTAAATACTAATTACAATATGTTATGGTTTCTTCTGTGGAGCTTTTATATAAAGGTTAAATTTCAAGAGTCTTTCTTTATACTTCCTTCTTTTAGTTCATGTTTGCTCACTTCGCTCTCACTATCACTTGCACTGTGATTTTTCACTTTTGTTATTGTAACACATATCTGTACTATATCCTTTAAGCACTAAAATGTACATATATTTATAGAAATCCATTGCACTCTTCAGACAAGTTCTTTCTTTGTCTTGCTGTGATAACTATCTATACATCTAAATATTTTAACAAATGTTTACAAAGTAAATATTCCGTTTTCTCTCTATGCGGAGATGAACATTTTAACAATCTTTCTGAAGCTGTTATTGTGAGCTCTATACAATATATTTTTAAGCTCTTTGTAGTAGATAGCAATTCACATTCTGCATTTTTCATGAATATGTAAGTACCTGACCAATATATGATTTTCAAGTAAGCTAACATTTACATTTTATCTCAAAGCTGATTGGGCGCCAATAGACAAATGACATTTCCAATTTTTCTTTTACATTAAATCAAGGTTCCAAGGCACCACACGGTTTCTTGTATGGTCGAAGGAGTTGTTTATGCCATCTTCCCAGACATTTTTCATTTTTAACATCTTTTAATTCATAGGTATGATAACCAAATTTGGATATAATTTCTGCAGGACCTTTATATAACAATTCCATCCTTTTGTTCCTACCTCGCAATGCACTTGATAACTTATGGTCTTTAACTAGTACCCAATCGCCTATCTTAGGTTCCCATTTATGTTTTCTACTCTTTTTCTTTAATTTTCGCTTCTCTGCCTTTTTCTTGATTCGTTCAAAAGCAATTTTCGCTCTTTCTTCCTCACTTAACTGAATGTCATTAATTTTCAGTGTTTTTGGTTCCCCGATCAATATTGGTTCTGGTTCAATTCCTAACATTAATTTTATTGGTGCAAACCCAGTAGTTACATTAATGGTATGATTGATAATCTTTTCTATCAATGGACAATATTTCACCCAATCCTTGTGATTATGATGTGTAAGTACACGTAAATAAATTCCTATATCTCGGAGGACACGTTCTGTTGGATTCCCTGATGGAAAGTATGAGGAACAATAATTTAGTTTTCTCGAGTCTAATGTCACCCTAATCTTCCATTGGCCTTATTTACAATACATAGGGGATTCACAAATTCTGAATTCGAAATCTCAATAACCTCATCTTCTAACATTGACTTTATAACTGCATCTACCTCTTCTCTTATTGTACTAGGGATAGCTCTCGCTTTATGTGTAAAAGGTTTGATGGGTATCATCTCAAACGAATGAGTATAAATATTACATTTACCAGGTTTCTCAGAGAATACTTCTTTATTTCGGATTAATATTTCAAACAGTTTATCCCTCTGTTGTTCATTTAGTTGATCAGCCTGAGTTACTTTTTCCCTCAACAATTCTTCTAAGTCTTCACTACTCTCCCTATCATAGTACCGAGTTGCATCAGAAACCCTCAAATTGTCTATGAAATCATTTTTATCCCATTCTACATTTTCCTTATTATCGACACTGTACTCTTTGACATTTACTTCAGTTAATTCCATAGCTCCTACTTTAACATATTCTACAAAGAATGTATCCCCTTGGATTTCTTCTTCCTCTTTTTCTCTTACAATAGTTTCTGAACTACTATCTTCCACAAAAGGCACTATAATGGTCTCATCTTCAACTTTCATTTCTACAATCATGTTTTTAAAATTCACCACAGCTTCCCAGGCATAAAGACAATCACAACCTATTATAATATCTGTCACAAGTCTTCCTACAATCAGAAATAAAATTCCAAGTATTCTCCCATTTATTTCAATATTTATCATTGCTTGAAATTTTACTCTCTCTTTTCGTTTTCCCACAGCTAGCGAGCAATATATCCCATTAACTGGTAAAGACATTACTTTAAAACCACTACTTTGTAAATTATCATAAAAATTTCGTGAGCATACTGTGCTATTTGATCCCGTATCTATAATTGCATTGTATTGTTTTCCATTTACTCCAATTTTGATTTTAGGTGGATCTCCTACTTTTTCGTTTTCGTCGATTCTATTTTTACATTCTCTTTTCTTTTGTATCATCATTTGCCTTCCAGGACTATTTATTTCCGAGTACTTATCACAATCATTACTAGGATACCCAGTTCTCACTGAAGGCGCGTTTGACCGGGTCTGGCGTTTCCCTGATTTTTAGGTATTGCTCCTGTACTATTTCCCAAATTGTTACTTCTGTTCTCCTGCATTAAATCGGGGTTACTTCCTACCATGTTTTTGACCGTGTTAATGGCCTCGACCATTTCCGCATTTTCGGGGGAATTTCGTCCATTAGAATACCTTTCTTCCTGTCTTGGTGACCTCGGTCTAAACTCATTATCTCCGTTTGTCCAATACCCATCATTTGAATTTCTACTATGTCCAAAATAACGTCCCCGTCTACCTCGATCAAATCTATTTGTATTCATATAATTCACCCTTATATTTCTTCCCCTTTGATTACCATTTCTATTTTGGTGACGCCCTTCCTGGTTATATCTACCTTGATTTTCCCACCGGAATGATTCCATCCTTGGTACTGGTCCTTTATATCTTTCCCTAATCTCACTTCTATTCTGATAATACTGTGCCCCTTGCCCGAAAGAATTGACAGTTTCTTTTCCTTCATATTTATTTCCAAATGAGTGTTTTGGCTTATTGACTTCTAAGGCTGATAATAATTCGATCATAGCTGCAATGCTATCGGGTCGGGCTATGATTAGGTAATGTTGAAGCGTTTCCGGAAAATGTGGAGTAACTATATTTATTAGATCTTTTTCATCCAAGGGAGGATCCAACATCTTCGATTTTCTCGCTATTCTCATAAAATAGTTGACCATCGATTCCTCCGATCTAGGATTAAATTTTCCATTGCTTAATTCAACTCTAATATTAGCCTGCCTACTAGCTCCCCAATATCTGGTTAAAAAGATGTTCCTAAAGGTCCTGTAATCATTATTGTTACCCATAGAAAGGCCTAGCCAATTAGCAGCATTACCCTTTAGGCATTTTCTTACTATCACCATCTTGTACTCCTCTGGTATACGTTTCACCGTGAAGTACTCTTGTAACCCTTCTAAAAAGGCTTTAGGATCATCTGAATCTTCATTTTCAAAAACTGGAGGTGTCATTTCATTTAAGACGTGGTTAGGCCAATGTAAATTTGAATTGTCACCTGTCCCTGCACTATTTCTGAGATCAGAATGAGAATTACTGTTACCTCTATTTTGCATCGAAATGTCAGCTGATACACCTGGTATTGCCTCGTTTCTTGCAACTTCATTACTAAGATTGTTGTGATTACATGCATTTTCATTTAATTTCAAATTTTCTAAGGCCTCTTTTACCTGAGTAATTTCTGTTACTACCCCTTTTATTTGGTCTGTAACATCCTCCAAATTTCTAGCCTGCCTTTCACTTTCTACATCAGATCTTTCTATTCTAACTTTACACCCCTGTAACTCTTCTCTAATTTCTTCCCTGTCTTTATCTAACCTTTGTACTACCTCTTCCCTTTGTTTGTCTAATCTATATGTTACTATTTCCCTTTCTTTATCTAATTTTTCACTCACTTGTTGACCTAATTTCTTTTCAGAATTCTTTACTTCTTGCCGTATTATCTCTAATTCTCCCTTAACCTGTTCTCTATTTTCTTTTACTTCACTACTGACTTTATTAATTTCCTCCCTAACTTCTTCCCTAAAGGTTTCTAAAGCTCTCTTCTGATTTTCCAATTGCATTCCCAATTCCTGTTGTCCCTTCTCTAATTTCTGTCCTAACTCTGTTCTTAATTCTTTACTAGTTTCATCTATCTTTTGACTTAACTCTGTACTCATCTTTTGACTTAACTCTGTACTCATCTTTTTCACTGTTCTTAATTCTTTACTATTTTCATCTATCTTTTGACTTAACTCTGTACTCATCTTTTTCATTATCGTTTGAAACATATTCTCTATTTCTGACATAAATGCTGGCCTTTCTGAATTACTACTAAACATTTCTGAACTACCTCTAGGTGTTTCTCTAACGTTCTGATCTTCTACTTCTTGGCATATTCTGCTACCAATTACATTCTGATTAAATTCTTCCATCCTACTTACACTTTTCTCAATTTCCGGACTGTCAAAACCTATAAACTCGCTATCACTGTCTTCCATTTCTAAGCTATTTACATGTGTTTTTCTACTCACCAAAATTTTCAATATTTTCACTATTTCACTTTAACTGCACTTAAACTTGTTCACTACACGTTTCACAGATGTTGACACGCTGGGCACCTTCTTGTCTGCTGGTTCGATGCTGGCTCGGTCGTCTTGGGGGGTTGGTCCATTCTTTCGACGCCACACGTTGGGAAGCCAATTTGAAGCTGTAAAATCGTTGTGTCCTGGTTATTGGATCGCCATTTGAAGCTGAAGTCGTTGGTGACGTGACGTTGCCCTTCGATGTAGCTCGCTCCGGCTAGTTCTGCAAGAAATCTCTTTATCTCGGGTTTGCGTAAGTGTAATGGACAACCCAAGAACAACTTTGCACATTATTTATTTCCTATTTAAATATTTTCAGGAGTTATGCCGAAAATATTTGTATCTGTAGAGGCATCGCACTCACATCCGCGCAGCACGAACTCCCGTACTGGTCTCTCGTTGAGTAGTGCCCCCGACGCTTTCTCTCTTACCCACGCTAAGAAGCCGTTCGCTCCATTTGAATGTCATGACGTCATCCAAGAAAGCCTCGTATCCAAAATGCTATTTCCTTTTCCCGCAATTTAGAAATGTCCCTTTCTATTATAACATGTTCTTTTATGAATTTCAAATATATAATTACCTTTTTAGGATTAAACGATGTTTACTTTATATTTTATTAGATATATCGCGCGACTTTTAAGGTTTGTAGAACTGACTTTCGAACGTGTATTTAAACTATGTGGTATGACGTCATGACTCGTTAATTTGAAACCAATAATGTGTTTATCCTACGAATTTAACGACTATCATTTACTCATATCTTGCTCACCTTACAACACTTGCTACTCTATTATCTATTTATGTTATTACTTAACACTTATCGCAAATCTCATATCCGGCAATTAAATTAAAACGTGTCTTTTTCAAAAGCCCATTCAATCGGAAATATAAATTTCGGTATCAAGTGGGATCCGTCGAATTGCTTCTAGTTTCGTTACATCGTCGTTAGAAGTTGCAACGTTAGAACCAAGATGGAGGGAGATTCGGAAACCAGGATGATGGCAATGATGAAAGAATTATTCGCCGAAATGAAGACGAGAAACGACAACCTCGTTGCCGAGCTGAAAGAGATGGAGACGGCAAACGACAACCTCGCTGCCGAGCTGAAAGAAGAAATGAAGACGGCAAACGACAACCTCGCTGCCAAAATGGAAACGAGAAACGACAACCTCGTTGCCGAGCTGAAAGAAGAAATGAAGACGGCAAACGACAACCTCGCTGCTGAACTGAAAGACATGAAGACGACAAACGACAACCTCGCTGCCGAGCTGAAAGAGATGAAGACGGAGCTATCGGCGAAAATTGACGGCGAACTGATTGGCGTGACGGAAGACGTGGAAGAACTCGGCGAAAAGGTGGAAGACCTCTGCCAGCATGTGGACGTCGTGGAGGACGACGGGGAACGTCTTGGCGCCCTGGTAGTAAGAGTTGACGAGAGCGTCAAAGTACTGGATGCCAGGGGCAGACGGAATAGCGCGGACCCGGGGAGGAAGCACCTAGTGGCCGAGGCGACAGTTGCGCCCGTTTCAGATAACGAAAGTGTACGTCTCGGGGAAGACAAAGGGGCAGTTCAGGGACGTCGTCGAGGATCCTCTGGAGGAGTGTGTCGGGTACGTAACCAACCAGGATACGACGTGGAGGACGATCAGCAGGGAAGCGCACAAGCAAACGAGCATCACGCGAGAACCGACTTGGCGTGTGACATGGGGGGACCATCGGAGCCATCCAATCACCTGACGCATAGTGCCGTGAACGGAAGAATGGTGGACGGCAGGATACAGGAGAGGCCGTGCCGAGCACGAGTGAACACGAGTGCAGCGGTGGACGCGACTCGCGCGGATGTGGCGGGGTTTGTTGCCGGACCCATCGGAAGCAAGGTGGCTGCGAAGGTGCGCCAGAGAGGTCGGCGGACATGGTACCCAGTGAGCCGTTTCCAAGTGCGCAGGATGGTCCGTCAACACACCAGGAAGAAGGGCAACT
This sequence comes from Tenodera sinensis, assembly GCA_030765045.1. Taxonomy (NCBI): domain Eukaryota; kingdom Metazoa; phylum Arthropoda; class Insecta; order Mantodea; family Mantidae; genus Tenodera; species Tenodera sinensis. The sequence continues at coordinate 38,812,974 of CM060963.1, forward strand.
GGACGAGGGACCGTCAAGACCGGCGGTACTGTTGCAGAATTTCGAAGCAGGATGGCATACATCGTCCTACCCAGACCAAGGGACACTATCCAACAGCGATACCTAGGATCGTGCCTCCTGGAGAAGAGGTTCGATGGGTTAATCCACCGGGGCGCAAGGGAGATGCCATAGTGATAGTGCTGGTCGGGACGACCAGCTCTGAGGAGGGAGCAGTGTCAACGCGCCCGCCGCATCTAATTGCAGACAACAGCGTGTCACCCATCGTATTATTGTCGGCACTACGGCAAAGGAGCCGAAGGAAAGAGACAGAGAATGGCCACATTGTTGGGGCGCTTGCCGAAAGAGAGAAAAGGATAGAGGCTTCTGGAGTCTTCTACTTTGTATCTCGCCGCAATAACTGAACGTTCCTGAAGCTTCCAGAATAGTGCCTGGGAGATATAAATAGCGGTAAAGTGCAACAGAAGGGAGTCAGTATGTGAAGCGTTGAGTAGTTGTGCCGACGGAGACGGACAGACGATGTGAAGCGTTGTGCCAACGGAGAAGAGTTAGTTCTTTGTGTTACTAATTCAGAGCTGTGCTGTTGGGGAATCAGAAAAGACTGTCTTGCTGTTGCAACGAGTGTAAAAAGTTACTGTTTACGGAAATAAAAGTGTTTCTTTATCTCGACTACATCTGTCTACTTTACTTCACACCCACACCAAAAAAGTCACAATATGTACGAACTACGGTGTACAAAATGGAGAAGTGCTACTTATGCCATTTTTGTAACAACATTCACACGGATTAACAGAACTTCACTCCTGGAAGACAATTACGATTCAATTCAACAAAAAGCAAGGTATACTATGTGTTCTAGTAAATTAGAGCATTTCTATATAGTTAATGGAGTTTAATACTTTAGCAAAATTCAAAAAAGCAGATTGGAACAGTTATAATACTGAACTGGAACATAAATTTAAAGAACAAACTCGCAGCTGCATGACCACCCAGATCATATGAACAAAACTTTCTGTAAAGTCATCCTAGAAACTGCAAAAAACATATTCCTCGTGGAAGAATAAAAAATTTCAAACCCTTTTGGAACCCCCAGTTAGAAGAACAAAAGGCAAAGGAATATAGCTAGAAATACAGCTGAACAAACAAAAAACATCAGATACACAAATATGGCGAAAGAAATGTGCCTCACTAAAAAAAGAAATTAATACAGCTAAAAAGAATCACTTTAATAATTTCTTAGAAAAAATGGGTTATAGGACAGATGGCAACAAAGCCCATAAGTTCATAAAAAATGTCAAGGACAGGAGAGAAAGCAACAGCACACCTATCATATACAACAATAAAATATTAACAAATGATGCAGCCATAACCGAAACGTTCAATAAATATTATGCTAATTCACATAAAGTAACAAGAAATAATAAAAAGGAACGTAAAGAATTTAAGAAAGATTTGAAACAAGAAAGAGAATGTGATCCTAATACTCAATACAATATCTTTTATCAAAATTTTAATATACAACAACTGAACATTGCAATAAATAATCTAAAAAACAAAAAGTCTCCTGGACCAGATCACATACATCCAGAGTTCATAAAAACCTTGGAAAACCGGCAAAACAACAACTACTAAAACTCTACAATCTATCCTGGAACACCAGTGTACCTGCTGAATGGCGAAAAGAAATAATTGTCCCACTCTTGAAGTAAGATAAAACAGCATCAGAAATAAAAAATTATAGACCAATAGCTCTTACTAGCGTAATAGCAAAAGTGATGGAAAGAATGTTGTCAAATAGGTTGAATTGGTTTCTGGAATCACAAAATTTAATTTCTCCATGTCAAGCTGGATACAGAGAGTTCCACTCTACAAATGAAGAAGTCTTACTTCTCAGTCAAGAAATCAAAGACTCCTTCAATAGAACAGAAGATATTGTATCAGTTTTTATTGATTTCCAAGGTGCATATGATTCTATCTGCAGAACAAAACTACTAAAGAAAGTAAAAAAAAAAAAAAAAATAGGGATACAAGGTCCAATGTTTTCATGGCTGTCATTTCCTAACAACGGTTTATTGCTACCAGATATGGAAGAAATATATCTAAATATAAACAAGTACACCACGGCTTACCACAAGGTGCAGTGCTCAGCACTACACTTTTTAATATATTTATTAATGATCTGCCACAACAAATACAAGAATCAAGTGTGAAGTGTGCACTATTTGCTGATGACTTAGTAATGTGGACTTCAAAACCAAAAAACAAAAGTATAGAACTAGAAAAAGCCATGCAGCAATCCTTAAACAACCTACAAAAGTGGACCTAAGAAAATTTAATGACTGTTAATACAACAAAATCAAACTACCAAATCTTTTCACTAAGAAAAAAAACCGCTAAAAATAAAACTAAATTTTGAGAGTCAACAATTACCAGAAACAAAGGTAGCAAAGTATTTAGGAGTTACATTTGATACCAAACTTTCATGGACCAAACAAATGGAAAATGTAATACAAAGAGCAGAGAGGTGCCTTTCACTGTTAAAATGTCTAACAGGAATGAAGTGGGGATGTTCCAGAGCAACTCTTTAACACAACATACAATGTATATATAAAGCCATTATTTACTTACTGCAGCGAAGTTCTTATAACAGCAAACACAAAAAAATTCAAATCTTTCAAAACCAAAGTCTGAGACTAATTACAGGTGCTATCAAAACCACACCAATACCAGCTATGGAAATACTAACCAACCAATACCCCATTGAATATGAAATAGAAAAAGTGGCTCTTATTCAACACAAAAAGTTGATCCCATTCAATACATGGAACAAGAGAGATTTTACACATACACTAAAGACTCGGGAGAGCTCTCTTTCCAAAATTCAAGACATCAAGAAGAATGTATACCTTCCTAATTCAAAGGAAAACTTCATATCTAAAGTCAATCCGACACAAACATTAGACATCACATATTATTTGCACCTGACCGAAGAAGTTAAGGAAAGTGATGCTCCAACTAGTATTCTAAAATTATTGGCATTAGAGACAATCCATACTAGATTTCCAGAACACGAATGGCTCCATATATATACTGATGGATCATTGATATCAAACCGAGATGGAGCAGGGGCTGGAGTCACATTTTCCTAATTACAAATCTTTAAGTTATGGAACTACAAACTTTGATAGAGAAATTGAAGCAATTTGAATGGCCCTACAAAATCTTTTGTATAGAATTTCACATTTTCTTCAAGCAGTTATTCTCTCAGATTTCAGGGCCTCAATTATAGCAATTACTTGCAATTTGCACCAAAAAACCAAACAATTATAGAATGTTGGAAAATCCTTACTCATCTAACCACACTTCAAAAACTCCTAGTCTTCCAATGGATACCAGCTCACTGTGGACTGAGTGGTAATGAGAAAGCTGATTTTCTTGCTAAAAAGGGTACCGGCAGTGTGCAGAAATCTATAGTTAATCTACCATTTTATGCAGCTAAAAGATTAGGCAACTCTGAATTCAAAAAAATTATTGCAAAATATTACTATGAAAAATCAAAGAATAAAAGATGGGAACTACCAAACATTCAAACAGTAATTCCTGAGTATCCTCGAAAAACGGCAGTTGCAACCTTCAGGTTGATTACAGGATATGATTGTCTGGCAATACATTTAAACAGAATTGGGATATATTTTTCACCACTCTGTTCTCTATGTGATCTGCAAGAGGAAATGGACCGAGACCACCTTCAAATATGCCCGGCCACTTCTGGCACCCCATCCATCAGTGAAAAATATTGGAGAGCAAGAGGATTAATGACTTCATTGTCAGAAATCCAGCATTAGCTAACAACATACTTTAGCAAAATTGCCTTCCGCTGAGAGCCATAAAACACGTCCGCTCGGGAAGGGTTAAAATTATTTTTGTTTATTCAGTGGAGAATTACTGTATAAATTGAATGAAAGGACAAGTACATACTTTCATTCAATTTATACAGTAATTCTCCAGTAAATAAGAAAAAATAATTTTAAAAAAGAAATGTACAGGATGTTTTAAAATTGCTGCAGTGTAGATCTACACAATATCATTCCTCCAACCAAAATGTCCTTTGTACAGTTAGACATTAAAAATACACCAGCAATCTTTTATCGTGTGACAGGGACTTTTCGCTTTGCGCTACCCATATTCCCGTCCACCTTTGCACAGTGGATATGAGCAAGGGGTTGTAAAGCAACTGAGGAACTTAGAGTTTCATTACAGCAGTGCAGATGCTAGCAACACTTACCAGTCATATGTGTTCGCTCGTCAAATGCCATACACGTCAGATATAATACGAAGCTAATTTAGTTAAAATTGTAATCTAGAAATTAAAGAACCATACAATTATTTTATATAATTTATTTATGTACAATCTTCTATTTATGTATTAGGTATTTTACTTAATGAATTATTCAAAATGTTCCTATTAACTAATGTTTAACATTACTGAGTGGTAGATTAAACGAGCACATGAGCACACAAATCCCACATACATATATTAAACGTTTAATTGAAAGTATTGTCACCGCGCCCGATGCATCTAATTGCCGACAACAGCAGTGTCACCCATCGCATTATTGTCGGCGCTACCGCAAAGGAGCCGAAGGAAAGAGACAGAGAATGGCCGCATTGTTGGGGCGCTTGCCGAAAGAGAGAAAAGGATAGAGGCTACTGGAATCTTCTACTTTGTATATCTCGCCGCAATAACTGAACGTTCCTGAAGCTTCCAGAATAGTGCCTGGGAGATATAAATAGCAGTAAAGTGCGACAGAAGAGTCAGTCAGACGTATGTGAGCGTTGAGTAGTCGTGCCGACGGAGACGGTCAGACGTATGTGAAGGTTGAGTAGTCGTGCCGATGGAAAGAAGAGACGTATGCGAAGCGTCGAGGAGTCACACCAGGGAGAAGGAACAGTTCTTTGTGTTACGAGTTCGGAGCCGTGCTGTTGGAGAATCGAAAAAGACTTTCTTGTTGTTGCAACGAGTGTACAAAGTTACTGTTTACGGAAATAAAAGTGTTTCTTTATCTTGACTACATCTGTCTTCTTCACTTCACAACCAAACCAAAAAGTCACAGTATTATGGACATATTTTGTTTGGCTGAATAATGTTAAAATATTTGAGAGGTAGAACTGGAACTTAAAAATTCAATGCCACAACTGGGATTTGAAACACAGACCTTCCGCTTACCAGGCGGCTGCTCTAACCATTGAGCTATTGTGACAAACTGCCAGAATGGCATTAAATTCTTAAACCAGAGAAAAAAATAAATAATAAATAACTAAAATATATTTTAAACATATTTTATGTATGCATTTAAGTATGCATATATTTATATATGTATGCATTTGTGTAACATTTTACGCAGAAATGACCCCTGGTGCTAGGCTCCTGATAGAATATGGACTATTTGTTATTTAGCCACTTTTCATAGTGTCACTTTTCACAGGCAGAATTAAAAATAATCTTAATGTTTATTTATTGAGTTTTTTAACAAAACGGTTATAGTAATACATTTACAGTATAATATTTATGTGATGCTGTGCTATTTACAGATCTACAAAATTAACAAATTTAAGAAGTTATTTCACTACTTTATCATCATTTGTGCATCTACATTAGTTTGGGATACATCATCATTTCAGATATCTAAAGTATATGAGGTTGTTGCTCCTACACTGCAGGAGAAGGTTCAATTCCTATTAAATTAAGTTGCTTGCTAAACGGCATGTAATGTTTTTCTTTTCATTAAGCTAAAGTTAGGTAGTGTTAGTGCTTCAAATTCATTCAATAATTTGATTCATTCTGTAATGCAAACTATTTGTTTAAAGCATGCTAAGTAACAAAAGAGAAATAAAAACACAGAATATGCAACTAAAAAGTACGAGGGTGGTCCAGGTGGTCCAGGAAGTAACCTCCGTTTGGGAATAAGAATTAAACCAGTTGAGATATAAAAAAATAATTATTATACCTGAAAACTACATTTTTTCTATTTTTCCACATATTCACCGAACAAGTTCAAGCACTTGTCATACCTTTTAACAGTCTTTGAAATACCCTCTGCATAAAACTCTTGCTACCTGTGAACGTAGCCAACCCATCACGGCGTGTGAAGCTCTTGATCATTGGCGAAGCGCTGAGATGCAAGCCACTGTTTCATGTATGGGAACAGATGAAAATCACTGGGAGCTAAGTCTGGGCTGTAGGGGGGGGATAGTCAAAAACATCCCATTGGAAACAGACCAAAAGCTCATTTGTTCTTCAAGCTGTGTGCGGGCGAGCGTTGTCATCCAGAAATACAACACCAGATGTCAGAAGACCACGACACTTGTTATTCATTGTCCTTCTTAGTCTTTTCAACGTTTAACAGTAGGCTTCAGAATTGAAAGTTGTGCCACTTTCCATAAATTCAACGAGTAAGATGCCCTTGACATCCCAAAAAACCATAGCCTTGAGTTTCCTCGCAGACAAAGTTTGGCAGGCTTTCTTTGGCTTGCTCGGAGAAGCGGTATGTCCCCATTGCATTGACTTCTGTTTTGTCTCAACATTCACATAGGCCACCCATGTCTCATCGCCAGTAATAATTTTGTTCAAAAATGCTTCTCCTTCAGTGGCATACCAAAAAAGAAAGTCTATAGCAGAACTCATTCTTTTGTTTTTGTGGTCGTTGGTCAGCAGTTTTGGTACCCAATGAGCACAAAACTTGCGATAGCTTAGGTGTTTGGTCACTATCTTGTGCAACAGACTCTGAGAAATTTCGGGAAAATGATTGGAAAGTTCTGTTATCGTGAGCCGACGGCTCTCATGAACTTTTCCATCCACTTTGTTTACCAGATCATCATTGACAAGAGTAGGCCTACCACTTCTGCTTTCTTCATTAATGTTTGTTCTTCCATTTTTAAAAAATCATAACCATTGACAGACACCTTCACTCATAATGTTAGGACCATATGCTGCACACAATTCATGATGAATTTTGGCTGCTGAGTGATGTTTTGCCAAAAGAAATCTTATAATACAGCGCACCTCACATTTGGCGGGATTTTCTATTGTGGCGCTCATGTTCTAAGGTTATATTTTTCAAACGCGTGACAGTACGATGCTCTCCCTTCGACAGCTAGAAGTGCACTGATCACTGTGCACACTGATGTGTAGATGACGGCGCTACCCCCACCACTTCCTGCGCTTCGCACAAACGGTGATTACTTTCTGGACTGCCCTAGTATAAATATGTGTTTACTAGTTATACTATAAGGTTAAGTTTTTGAAATTGTAGTTTAAACTAACTTTATACGCATTATTTGTAAAAGTACAATTTTTGCTGTGATTTCTAACATGTTTGCTTAACTTAATTGCAAGGTTGAAATAAACTTTATGTTGAGTAAACTAGTCTTTACTCCATGATATCCAAAAAACTTATTGTTGACTTTAAACACAATTTTATCATTCACTTTGTAAAACAGAAAAAGACCACGAAAGGCAGAGGATATGAAAGGGAAAATGCTTGAGTATAAGATACGCTAAGAATAGCCATGTGCTATTAGTTTTTGTCATTAGCATGGGCATTCAGTATATATCTATGCTTAACAGAAACTTATTTGATTTTTGCAGTTCAAGTAATGTTTGAACTATATTAGTATTTCACATTAAATGACAAAACTAATGCCCAAATTCAATGCTCGGCCATTTTGTTTCATTCAGTAAACGCTTTATAGCAATACTGTGTTCTTAAACAGTATTGGTCATGTAATGTTATCACAGGGGTAAAGGGGACGAACAACCAACATAACTAGTGACAAATAACGTTCTGATTTGTAAACTGGAGTTCCTAGTCAGACTATATGCCCCTGTATCACCTGGCGATGCAAAACTATGTATATTTTTTCTGCCTGCTACATAGCAAAATCCTTTCACGGCGATGCCTATGAGCAGTAGTGTTTGGTAATACACTCCCTATGCAGGCCAATCTGTTCTAAGGGCGGGCCAAGGGGACGTTAAGAGTGAAGGGACAGACTAACCAATCCTATTTGTTTGTTCATGTGGGTATGATGAGTTGTATGAAATTAACACCAATAAAATTCAAATGAGTCCAAGGCCTCGTAAAATGATCATAATTTTGGCTAAATCACAGTGCCAGGCTATTTTTAATGTTGTTGAGTGTACCACATTTTATATATACAACACCATCTATGGCCGTAGCTTTACCATGGTGATATTTCATGAACAGTTGGCAGTACTAATGCAACTTAACAGATGAAATATCACCAAATCTAACCAGAGCGCGCCATGATGGGGAAGAAAGTCACAGTTAATTTTTGGGGTATCCCAATAAGTTGTGTCCTCTATAAATATGGACATTAAAGACATTAACTATCTTAGATTTGCACCTGCCATGTCTTGTGATGTGGAGGACATTTTCAGCATACAAAGTTTGTTTCTCTCCAAATCGAAGGAGTTTTGTGCTCAAGACGCTGTATATGTACATGGTCATACATTGCAATAAATAAGATAACACAACAGCAGCTCTTTCATGTTACCCTTATAATTGTGTACATGTAGGCAGAACAGAAAGTATTACTGATATTGGTATTATTACAAGGGTAATTCAAATATAAACGGTAATTGTTGCATATCACGGAGGAAGCAGTTCAGAGTGGGGCAGTGGAGTGAGGGGTTGAAGGTTGGTGTGTTAGGGAGGGGGAACTAGCTTTGTTAGCTGCTTCGCTATGTTCTGGCGTCAGTACAGCCATGAGTGAGCAAGAGATTCCTTCGTTTGTAGCGCAACGCATTATTATCAAGTTTTTAATCAATGAAGGGGTTAAACCTTCAGAGATTTTAACTCGTTTAAGGGCATAGTTTGGGGACACCACACTGTCACAGAATCAAGTGTTTACTTGGGCCAGACAATTTAAGGGTGGCCGAGAATTTGTGGAAAACGAAAGTCATGCTCGACGCCCAAGTTCAAGTCTCACAGATGAGAACATCCGTGCCGTTTGAGAGCTTATTGAAGGTGATCACCACTCCACTGTCAAAGAAATCGCATCAGAAGTTGGTTGATTTTCTTCAAGATCAACATACAGTGACTGCAGCTTACTATTGTCAATTGTCAAGGTCTGTAAAAGCTGCCTACTGAAGCAAAAGACATATGCCCATCAGAGATGTCATCCTTCTGCAAGACAATGCTACGCCTCACACCACCAATTTGACAATGGACACAATGGCGGACATGCACTGGGAAACTCTTGAACACCCTCCCTATAATCCAGACTTGTCCCCCCAGACTATTTTTTGTTTGCACTAATGAAAGAATCGCTTGGAGGGAAACATTTTGAAAACGACGACGATGTCGAGGAGCATGTGTTCAATTGGTTGGCGACGCACCCTCAAACTTTTTTTGAAGAAGGAATGTTCAAGCTTCCGAAACGTTGGCAAAAATGTGTACAGTGTGAAGTAGGCTATGTAGAGAAATGTTGATGTAGTCACTTGTGTATATATTTAATCAATAAATATTTTTAACAGAATTACTGTTTATATTTGAATCGCCCTCGTATATAACAAATGATTATTCGTTTTAAACAATGGTTTAATAACTATGGTGTAACCCTTAATAAGTCTAGTTAGGCAAATTCTTCTGTTTGGGTCCCGTTTTGCTGTATATGTGATTGTACTTGGTAGAATTTATCTTAATGCATTAGTTGACCTATGCTCATCCCCTCAAGCCCACATCTATAACCACTGTGCGCACATCTTGACCTACATGTTGGGGAAATGACCAGGCCTGTTGATAATGCAAGAGAATGCTTTTAAGAATTTAGCATCATGGAGAGCACCTTACTCCACCTTTACAAAATTTGGCTTTATAATACCAAGATTGTATGACAGCAGACAAGTAGACTTGGTAACCCTTCCAACAGAGCTTGCTGCTTATGTTGCAAGTGTGAACTTTAAGACAGGCTGTAGGCTCATTTAATTATTGTTTAGCAAAATCTTTTGCATTTGAAGGTATGTTAAGTATTCTCCTATTAGAAACAATAAAAGAAAAGGGAAATATTTTGAAAGGTAGAATCACAAAATCAATGCCATAACTGGGATTTGAACCACGGATCCTCTGCTCTATGTGCGTCTGCTCTCAACCACTGAGCTACCATGACAATATTCTGGTACTGCATAAAATTCCCCATTTGAATTGCATTTTCCTAGTTAACCACAAGGGATCTCAAATTGTCAAATAAGTACTTAAGATTGTAAGTCACCCTGGAAAAGCTGGAATATCCTGGAAATCACCTTGAATTTAAAATTGCACCTTGAAGACCTGGAATTCACCTTGATTTTCAAAAACTGTCCTTGAATATTTCTAAAACACTTGTATGTTACATTCTGAGGTTACACTTGCACATTTGAGATGCATGCTGCTCTGGGTATGATAGTGGGATCGTTGACACTTTTGTGCATGACTTACGTTGGTCTTCCACTGCACTCTTTTTTATTAAGGCCGAAACTACGTGAAGACTTAAGCTGCCAGTAACACTGCCGTTTATTCACCAGCTCGCCTATTGGTGTTTCTATGCAAATCTGAGAAAAAGGGAAAGTTGTGTAGGCCACATCTTACAGATTAAAAAAAAAAAATAAGTGTTCCTTAGAAAGAATGTTGTTCATAATAAGGGTTGCATTCCATGTTTGTTCAGATAAAACCTTTTTAATAATTGGCGCAATCCTTAGATTTACAGTATTTCTCAGAACAAAAAGGTGTGACTTCAAATTTAGAGGTAGTCTACATCGTAGTGCACCCTCTTTTATCATTTAGCTACGTACATAAATGGAGGTGTGGTAAACCATAATGTCATTAGAGAGAATATATTCAGGAGTTCCTTTCTAAATTCTAACTCCATGTATCCTAGGTTACTTTCATTTATCATGTTTAGCTGTTTTCCAGTATGGTTTATAAACTTGTGTGTCTCCTTGAAAAGGAATTTTTTTCACCTTGAAAATCTTGAAAATCACCTTGAATTTGGTTTTCAGACATTGCCATGGTAGCTCAGTGGTTAAGAGCAGCTGTGTATAGAGCAGAATATCTGTGGTTCATATCCGAGCTATGGCATTTGATTTTTTCAATTCTGATTCTACCTTTCAGAGTTTGCCTACACGTGGTTTATATGTGTTGAAATAATCAATTTTCATTGGTTGGTCTTATACCTCTAAGGAAAAGGAGAGTACTTCATATTTACTTGTAATCTTAAGGCTGCATTCTTGTTACAGTCGGCCTATAGAAATGAGGGTGGTGCATATGGAAGGTGCTCAGCTGTTGCGATTTTCTCAACTGAGTGAAAATCATGTTGCCACTGTAGGACAACCAGATCTACAGCTCAAAATTACACACATTCGGAGCAAACATCCAATTCTCACCTCGTCCCTGCAGGTATGTTTCTAACCTCTCTTGTGACGACAACAAATACTTTTAAGAAAGACTTCACAAAATACTTTAGTCTTTACTTATTAATAATAAAACTTGCACCAACACTGGCAGGGTTCATCATTTTACTATTTTTTAAAAGAATAATTTCTTTTTAATTTTTAGTTTACAAGCTTCCTCTGGGAACTTGAGTACGACATTAAATTCCCCAGCCCTTGGGGCATTTATCTCTGATATGAGATTTCCTTGTGGTTAACCGGGAAAAAGTCTGAATCAGCTGGGGAATTTAATGTTGTACTGGTAAGTTGGCCATGGTAGCTTAATGGTTAGAGCAGCCGCTCGATAAGCAGAAGATCCGTGGTTTAAATCCCGACTGTGGCATTGAATTTTTCAGTTTCTGATTCAACCACTTAAACATTGCCCACACACGACTTGTGTGTTTAAAAACACCAGCAATAAGCTTGTTGGCTTTACCTCTTCAGCGATGTGGACATGAAATCATGTCCATTTAAAATGACGGATGAGCAATATGGGCGTGTATACACGACCTGTGCGTTTGTGCATTTAACCCTTATTTATCCCTTATCTAACTCAACTTATTTTATTTTTCCCTTTATGAAACATTTAAGTAAAGTCTATATACTTTACTGGCTTACCTTAATATGTTCTTTGTATAGTGATATGCCTCAAAACAGGGATAAACACACAAGGGTACATCTCCACATTTGCAAATTCCCTTCTTGCGGCACATGAAACACTTTCGAGATGGGCGGGACTTCTTTGCTGTTGGTGGTATCCTTTTAGGATAATGTTTTCCTTGAAGTCTGAGGGGTGCAGGGGTTCTGGATTTTCTACCCCCAACTTGGTATTGTTCAATTAGGCTGCGAGCTATTGATAGTCGGAAGACCAGGTAGGTCCTGTGTGGGTTTAGAGCTCTCCAAATTACCAAACAATTGTATATGGTTATATCCAGTTGGCGCAAAAATACCTTTTTATACCACTTCTCACTTCAGCTACAAGCAGGAAAGTATACGTATGTATTTCAAGAACAAAAGAAATGGAGTCTACTAAGTTACGAAACACGCGCAAGCAAAAGTTGCAATCATGCTCTAGTCTGATGACTCAAAGGGACCACGCATACACTAGTGCTTTATGTTACATTATGCCTTGCTTTGCTGACGCATAAGCCACACATACAATGGGTTGACTACTGTTTCTTTCAGAGAACTCATATTAGAGCGTTCGACAGAGCAAAGTTAACTTTTCACCACAGTGAAACAAAATAGTGTCGTTTCAACGTTTTGTAAATGCAACTCAACTTTGCTGATGATGTACATGTATACTGCATATAACGAGTTTTATACCAGTTTTTGTGTCATTAAAATAACTTAATATTTACACAAAATACAGCTGTGTATATACGAAGCACTTTTAGAGCATTTAACAATTTAAATGCTAGCAGTTCTCGGCTCGCGGACGTTTTAAATGGCCATCGCTCAAGAGGTTAAATAAATAATAATTACCATCTAAAGGTTACTTAAACCTGGGACATAAAGTACTTACAATTGTAAGTCGCCCTTGGGGTATTTATCTCTGATGTGAGATTCCCTTGTGGTTAACCGGGAAAAACTATGAATCAGCTGGGGAATTTAATGTCATACTGGCAAGTTGGCCATGGTAGCTTAATGGTTAGAGCAGCTGCTCGATAAGCGGAAGATCCGTGGTTCAAATCCCGGCTGTGGCATTGAATTTTTCAGTTTCTGATTCAACCTCATAGAATTATATATTGTGTTAAATAACATATGTACCCAATCTGTTTTGTTCCTCAACTTTTGGATGCCAATAGGCAAACCATTTTCCCCTTTATGTTCATTAAAACCTGGGAGGAGTAACTCTAGCCCAGGGGAAGACAACTTCGGGCCATGTGACTTATTTAAACGAAGAGCCAGCTTGTACGTTCGTGTGAGGTCAGGCGAGAGCGGTGTATTGCTATGCTGCCTAGATCAGTGGTGCTACTTGCACGAAACTGAATGAATATGAAACATGTTAAATTTAAAAGGTTAGTTAATTAATAACACTGAACAACACTTACAAAATATTTTTCCGGGACGCGTTTCGAAGGTTAACTTTCCTCCATTATCAACCGGACAATAACTGGGTTTCCATGGTGTTTCATGGTGCGGATGGTGATGCTTCTTCTGATGTTTCTTCTGGTAACGGTTCAATGAACTTACTGAAAATGTCCCTCTGAGGAATGTTGTTGTTGTTGTTTTCTAGTGCCTTGCATCTGGCAATGAAGCCATTAGCATTCGTGCTTTCCAATACTTTTGAACTGTAGTTTCTTCTGATCTTAATGCTTCACAGGTCTTCAAGTGGTCTTCATTCATTTCTGCTGGATTGTTACACAGGACACATATTGGTGACGCTGAGATACCTATTCTGTAGAGATGACTTGCTAAGCAGTCGTGATTTGTCAATAGTCGGAAGGCTGCAACCGCTGTTTTCCATGGTCTCTGGGGGATTATATGTGGGTTGGAAAGTAGTGTAATCCATTTTTTATCTTTGGCATTTGTTTCTATTTCTTGTAGGTATGAATGAGAAAATTTTTTAACTATCAAGCGTTTGTGATGCGCCTCCTATAGCCTCTCCTACCCAATTCCCATCCTCATCCTGCCCGTGGTGCACCCTGCTTTTAACAGATGAGGTTCTGGGGACCGAATCACAGCGGTATAACTGTTTCATCTAAAATGGAGGAAATGTCATTTACATATGTGCTGGCCTATCACAGCACAACAGCGTCCCTCAGAGGCACATGAGGGGAAGGTCGGTGGATCTAAATACCACCTATTTAGTCCTCCCGGCTAGGTCCGATGGACCCGTTGACCAACGATAGGTGTGGTCCCCCTTGCAAAATGGGGGTTTAAGTCGGGTGATGTAACTGCCACATTGTAAAACTGGTGCCCGTTAAGAAAACAGTTACATGAAAGCCACATACATGAATATTCCTCTGAGGAATGTCGAAATTAAATACTTGGTTTCTATTTTTTAAAATAAAGATTTGTTCCCATGTGGACAGTTCTTGTTTTCCGGTTATATGTTTGAGAAGTTTTGGTTCTAGCTTTATGTCATGATTTTTTGTTCAAAAGTGAAATGCAACCGCTGATTTTTCTAATTGTTTACTCTTAATGTTTTTAATGTCTTCCTTGGATCTAATTTCTAAATTTCTTTTGGTTTTTCCTATGTATATTTACATTACAATCACTGCATTCAATTTAGTATATGCCAGATTTTTTGTTAGGTGGAATAACATCTTTGATGTTTTAAAGTAGTAGGTTTTTAATGGAGTAATGGTTTACTGGTGCTAGCTGAATGTTGTATTCCTTGAACACTTTTTTAAATTTATCAAAGGCCCATGATGATATGTGAATTTTTTGAATATATAAAGTTAACCTTCGAAACGCGTCCCGGAAAAATATTTTGTAAGTGTTGTTCAGTGTTATTAATTAACTAACCTTTTAAATTAAATTAATTACAACAACACTGTTTTCAAACTTCTATGAAAGGAAGATGAAAAATGTTATTTGGGCATGTTTACAACATACCCGGGCAGTTTAGGGAGAACCCTCTTCAGTCTAGTCTGAGGTTTTTTATTTGTTGTGTGAGGGATCTTAACGGTGTAGGTGCGAATTTTGTTTTTATTTTGTGTTTTTGTTGACGTGTAGTGGTTTTGTGTTTGTGTTCAGTACCCCGTGTTTCACACCAGTTTGAGACCAGGGTTCAAAATGTAGAAACATTGTCAACTACATTTCAGATCTTTGTGACGCCGTATTCATTGGATGTTAACAATGTTTCTAGCATGTAGCGAATTGATAAATTTACAGTGCGACGATTTGCTGAAGGACAACTATAAACACAAGGAAGACTTGGCTGATTTTTATAAGAATGTTCCTTAAACCAGATTTCTGAGGTTGTATGCCCTTCTTGCACGGATATTATGTATGTTTGGTTCTACGTATGTGTGCGAACAATTCTTTTCTGTTACGAACCTTTGTAAGTCAAAATCCCGAAGCATATTGTAGGATCACAATCTAACATGCAGTCTTCGGTTACAAATGTGCCGTAACATTACGCTCTAACATTGACAAACTAGTTAAAGAAAAGCGAAATGGCAAATGTCGGAAAATGTTCACCTAATTGTTCTGTACACCTCTCCTCTAGCTCAGGCAAAATAGTTATGTGCTCTGTTTTAGTTATATGACTGTTCGCATAAACTAGAATTTATATATATATGGCATAAAGTCGAAATGTAATCATTTATCTGCGACTATTCTGTAACTGAAACAGTCAGCATTAAAATTACGATGTCCCGTATGCCATTTCCTCTTCCCTGCTGTGACGTCACGCGTTCAACTGGCCTTCGATGGGAGCATGTGAGCTCAGTGAGCGGACATTACAGCAGCAATACCTGTCTTCCTCTGCTCTAGCCATAAGAGGAAAAGCTGCACTTACCAACTGAATAGATTTACAAATTTTGTCAACTTGAAAAATTTGCAGCAAAAATTTACATTATTTGCACATTGTGTGTTTATGGACAGTGTATAAGCATAGATATGTAAAGTTTCACAGTTCAACAGTCTTTGAATGAACAAAAACAGACTCATTTCGAATTGATTTGTTTGAATACTAAGGAAATATAAAGCACTGCTGTCCATTCCAAACCAGAATGGCTCTCACTGTAAACAAACTTTTTGTGCTGTTGAAACAAAAGTGGTTTGCAATCCCTGCCTGTGCTTGCTGCATAATATCAATTATTCAGCTGAACATTGTTTCATCTATGCCATCTGTAAAAATCATAGGTCAAAATGCAATGTGAAGGAACAGTCAATGTTATAAGCATGCACAAATGAACATTTTACTACTGTTATTTGCAATTCACAAGCAAATGTATAACACCCAAATTCAGATCCACTGAAGATGACTTGGCTGCGATGGTGGAACCAGTGTGTTTATATTCTCTTTCCATTTTACTTATACTCTTTATTGAAATGCCTGTAAACTCAAATATTAGTTTCATAATATCCACTACTGCAAGAGACAGGTATTTTTCTAATAGTGAGTTGAACACATGGTATTGTTAGATTTTTGCCACTTTTTATCAGTTTCCCGCTTTTGTGTTTAAACAGTTGGTATCCACACTAAACACACCTTCCTCTGTCATTAGAACTCAAACACCAACTGCCTATATCACAAGATTTGACCTGAGCTTAGCATACATGTACTAGCGTTAGCGTATTATGAATGACTGTTTGCTTATATTTCCTGTATTATGCAAAGTATTTATTTGGTGCTCAGATAGCATCTCAGAGAACTGATTGCCACATTTCTTGTACATGCAGAACAATGGTAATCAATTCATTAATACAGTTGGTAATTCACAAGCAATCTTAAGAGTTAGTGTCTATCCATTACCTTTGGCAATGAGTTCTTATGATTCCACAATAAGATATGTAATTTTATAGCTTACCTACCTCAATATTGCATGATACAACTCTATTAAGGAACTCAATCAGAATGGCATAAGAATATGTGCTTAGGTTTGTGACAAGCAGAGGCAGGTGCTTTTGCTTTCATCAGAGGGAACTCTGGTTTGGAATGGATGTCCATAAATGCTAGACTGCTCAACTTGCATGGTGTTTTAAAAAGGAGGTAAACACAAACAACAGTTTCATTGTGACAAAAACTTTTCATATTTTTCCATTTACAGACTTTGGTTTATTAAGTGGTGTTGGGAATGGTTTTCAGACTCATGTCAAGAGCTTGTTGAATAATTGCTACAGTTCAACCCTCTGTACAGCAAACTATGCTGAAGTAAAAAAATGCTCAAACTTGGAAAACTTAAAAACAAACCTGAACCAAGCCATAAAACAATTGGAGACATGGTTTACATGTAATGACTTAAAACTCAAACAGAAATCTTGCAATTCAAATCCATAATTGTAAATACTACACAAATAAACCCACTAACATTATCAAGTAAAAAATATGGTAAAACTTTCAGAGCTACTTGTAGGTGAACACTTTAAAAAATTACAAATTCTTACTCCACCTTCCCTTTATCTCTATAATCTGGTTCTGTATGTCAAAAATAATTATAATAAATTTCTAAATGGTCAACATCAACATACATACAACACAAGGGGAAAGGAAAATATAAAATACCCAACACATAGGCTCACATTACTGGAGAAATGTCCTATTACACAGGAATAAAAATATATAATAAATTACCAGAAATAATCAGAGACATGGAAAATCAAAACAACTACAAAAACGCTGTAAAAACCCTATTTATTAATAAGACATGTTACTCTGTAAATGAATATCTGGAAGATGACATAAACAAATCTGTTATTCCATACATGTGTTTCAAGAATATTTTTATTGGTATTTACACTTCCCTCATAAGGTTATTTTTAATTATATTGTACTATTTCCTCTTTATCTATGTGTAGAGACCACAGAAAATAGCAATATGGATATGGGATTTCGCATTTTATCGCAAAATAGTTGTAAGTTAATTGCAATAATTTTGTGTAAATTCGAAATGGAATTTAGGTAAAGAGAATGACGCTATATGTATCGAATGGACAGCATTGGGCGTGCAAATTGTGACAAAAATATTTTATGCGTCAGTTTATTCTAAATATTACAATTATACACAGTTTTACTGCACTGAGAGGAAACAGTAATTTTAGATGTTCTTTATTTATGAAATGAAAGCATATCAGATGTCACTATATTATTTTCTTTCATTCTGCTTCTTTGGCCGCTAACAATTAAATTATTCTTGGAGAAAAATCTTTCTGCATCAACAGATGCAAAAGGAACCCATGCACATTTCAATACAGCAGATGTAAATTCAGGGTAATTCAACATGAGGGCTGTTAATGTCTCAATCACATCAACTTTCACAATGGAATTGTTTGATGATTTTTTCAAAAGTATATCTTTTAAAGTAAGAAATGCTACACTGCAATCAGTACTTTTTATGCCCTTGAAGTAACTTATTGTTTTAGCCCTTTCTGTGATTGCATTAATATTGTCAATATTTATCTGTACAATATTTGCTAGATTGAATAAATCATTGATGTTTACAAACAATGAGTAAGAATCATGTAACTCGTATTTTTCTATTTTCTGAACTACAAGTTTACTGACATGGATGATTAATTCCTTTATTTCAGTCTTTAAGTTCAAACTGAAGTTGTTAATTATTTCACTTGCCAATTCTCCTACATTACCAGAAATAGCAATATTCATTCTACCCTTCAGATCATTTACTTTAGAAACAAGAATGTTGTTGTTAGCTAATGCTGGATTTCTGACAATGAAGTCATTAATCCTCTTGCTCTCCAATATTTTTCACTGATGGATGGGGCACTAGAAGTGGCTGGGCATATTTGAAGGTGGTCTCGGTCCATTTTCTCTTGCAGATCACATAGAGGACAGAGTGGTGAAGAATATATCCCAATTCTGTTTAAATGTTTTGCCAGACAATCATGTCCTGTAACCAACCTGAAGGTTGCAACTGCTGTTTTTCGAGGATACTCAGGAATCACTGTTTGAATGTTTGGTAGTTCCCATCTTTTATTCTTTGATTTTTCATAGTAATATTTTGCAATAATTTTTTTGAATTCAGAGTTGACTAATCTTTTAGCTGCATAAAATGGTAAATTAACTATAGATTTTTGTACACCGCTGGTACCCTTTTTTGCAAGAAAATCAGCTTTCTCATTACCACTCAGTCCACAGTGAGCCGGTATCCATTGGAAGACTAGGTGTTTTTGAAGTGCTGTTAGATGGCTAAGCATCTTCCAACATTCTATAATAGTTTGGTTTTTTGGTGACAACTTGGAAGTAATTGCTATAATTGCTGCCCTGGAATCTGAGAGAATAACTGCTTGCTGAAAATGTGAAATTCTGTACAAAAGATTTTGTAGGGCCATTCGAATTGCTTCAATTTCTCCATCAAAGTTTGTAGTTCCATAACTTAAAGATTTGTAATAGGAAAAGAGGTGACCTGTGACTCCAGCACCTGCTCCATCTTGGTTTGATATCAATGATCCATCAGTATAAATATGGAGCCATTCGTGTTCTGGAAATCTAGTATGGATTGTCTCTAATGCCAATAATTTTAGAACACTAGTTGGAGTATCACTTTTTTTAACTTCTTCTGTCAGGTGTAAATAATATGTGATGTCTAATGTATGTAGAAACAAGAATGTGACTGTAAGGATAATCACTCCCTTCTAAATCTAAAACTACGTTTGCAATAAATTCACAGTTTTCATGAACAAAAGCAGCCTGTGCTTTTACTAAGCTACAAAATCATACAGATTTTACCTCTTTCAACCAATTTGCTACAGGGGCACTTTTGGAAGCCAACTGAAGGAAAAATGTTTTCAGGACATCAAAATGTTTGTGTACACAGTTTACAGTATTAAACCAATTGTCCCATCTAGTTAGCACCGGCTCTGGGTTAGAGGAATTGATTCTTCACCATGCTTTTCATTTAGATATGACCGGTACAAGTGCTTTATTTTCCTGGACACGTGAAAACAATTTTTGGTTTTAGCTACAATTGAATTGAGCTCATTTAAATTCTTTTGTGAAATTTCCCCAAAAATACTGAATTTGTGAGTTCAACAAGTTACATGCACCAAATGATCCCCCATGATTCCTTTCAATAATTCAAAACATTTTACCATGTATGGTGCTGAATCTATTACAAAATATTTTACATTTTCATAATCAATTGAAAATGCTTCCAACATTTTCAGGATAGTCTGGGAACAGGTACTACTATTAGCAGAGTCTAAAATGGCACAGTCCAAAAGACAGATTTCTTGATTAGATGAAGCATCCTGATGGCAAATACGCAACGACCTGCAGAATCTGTTTCATCACAAACTATGGTTAAGTCTTGCTTGCCATCTAAAGATTCCTTTATTTTTGAAACCATCTCTTTACCACAGCGAGGGACATATTCCCGTCTGAGTTGATCAGATGTGGGGAGGTCTCCCGATCCTATGAAGATTATTGTAAAAAATATATTAAAATACAATAATTCGAAAATATTTATTTTAACGGACTTATTTTGCTTTATTAAAATCATATTTCATATTGATTATTTATATTGTATAATATAATTTGATTTAATAACACACGTGGATTAATAATTATTAGAATGAACTTGTTTGAAATATTACTTATGTAATTAATTAATGCCACTAATATTCACTTGAAACATACTTCTGAAGCCAAGTTCTAACTGCTGGATGATCCACCTTTTCAATTGGAATATTTGCATTCAAGAACATTTTTGTAGTATCCATTACAAACTCCGTTTTTTCTTGTTTTGCTTTTTTCTGACAATCGAATGAACCATCAATAGACGCCTGTCTTTTAATAGCTACACTGCTTAATTTAAGCCATAAATGCTCTTTATTTTTGAAGCAATGTTTAGGTACTGTGTCCCGTTTCTCCTAATCTACCCGTACATTACAAAATTTCCACATTAAAATCTTTGAATCGGATACATAAAGACCCTCATTAGAAAATTCTTTGGCTCTGGAATGAACCATCACAGTTGATGTTCGATCCATCTCAAATTCTCAACTACGAATGAATATTGGAAAAGTTCCTAAATTAACAGCAACTTTCACACATTCTTATTGGCCTTGGTGTTAACATCAGCACCCTTTCAGATGGAGGACAATAGCCACCCTCTCACAAGTGTCAGTGAATGCCTTTGGAATGTCACAGAGACAATAGTAACAGTACTAAACCTGCTAAGTAACAGTACCGCTAGCTTCGGCTTGTAAAAAAACAGTGGCTGTCCACAAGTTCAAATATTTAAGAGCTATATGGTCACATGGGGTGTTAAAAAAAACAATGAATACAAACGTAAATAAGTTTCACTAATTTTTTCTTCGCTGAAATAGTTTATTTCACTATAAAACATGTTTATCGCAAAAATTTGCAACAAAATATTGCAATTTTAGGTACTATTACCATCCTATTTGCAAACAAATTTTATTTTATTTTCAATGACAATTTGTCGCGTCTATCATGACTGCAAAAATTGTGGTCCCTATCTATGTGTATATGTAATCTAGTTTGAAATGCTAATCTTGATGTGTCACCAATTTACGAGAATTAGCTCAACAATGGAAATGTTATGTGACAAAGTATTATTTATTATTGATCTTGTTATTGTTGTTTTTGTTATTATTATATGTTTTTTTTTTTATTATTATTAGCTATAACAAGCATGCCCCATCGCAGTAAGCGATACTACATATTGTTATTATTTTTGTTGTTATTATTATTATTATTATTATTATTATTATTATTATTATTATTATTATTATTATTATTATTGTTGTTGTTGTTGTTGTTGTTGTTGTTGTTGTTATTATTATTATTATTATTAATATTATTATTATTATTATTATTATTATTATTATTATTGTTGTTGTTCTTGTTATTATTATTATTATTATTATTATTATTATTATTATTATTGTTGTTGTTGTTGTTGTTGTTGTTCTTGTTATTATTATAGATATTTTAATTATTTGCACCCGTCAGAGATAGAGGTGATAAATATCCTCTTTTCCAGCTCCATAACAAGCAATTGATGAAGTGGACATCAGTACACAGACTCTACCTGATAAAAGTGCTAAAATGAATCATTCCTTTTTATCCCTGCAACCATGCTATTACAAAATCTTAGAACCAAACTAACTCCATTTAGTGAAACAGTATAAACTTTTAAATAGGCATATTTAACCTCTAAAACCTTACAATAGCTCTCATTGGTCAAAATAAACATATTAGGCACCACAAAACCCCTCCATATATTTATATTTTATGTAAAATGTCAAGCTAATTAAATGTAAAGATATTTAATACATTAAAAACAGCTTACTTCAATTTGAAGTCTAAGCTTGTTAAAATTAAAAATATTTTATCAGTGTTTCTTTGCCGTAGGGAAGTATTCACTGTTTGCAAACTTAATATACCTTGCCAGAGGGTAAGAAAATATTTTGTAAATTAATCATATCTGATTTTATGAAGTTAGAGAATAAAAAGGAAGTGCGTGATGAAAAGACATTACATGCTTTCATCTTTTTATTGTAACTCTGACAGAATATGCTGCTTTTCGCTGTAGAGTTTCAGATATACTATATAAAATGGGTGATCCAAAAGACTCCGAACCAGCTGCGCTGTGTTTTGCCTATACACTTCCTCGGTATTTGTTGCGTACCGCCGTTGTCATAGAACAGCATGAATGAAACCATACAACATTTTTAAAATTACTTTTAAAGGCTTTACTTGCCAATGTTACAGGAGATGCTGAAACTGGTCACTGTCGTCGTCCATACATTTTTGGCATCTGTTTAGGAAACTATCCATCACTCAGTGTAGTTCACATTGAGAAATGTTGGCAATTTTCTGGCAGATATTTTGTTTTAATTCTTCCAGGATGTATGGGTTATGGGTTTGTCTTATGCACTTTATGCTTAAAGTTACCCCAGAGATAGAAATCGCAGGAGGTTAGGTCGGGGGACTGAGGGGGCCACTAATCTCTACTAATAATTCTGTCCTGAAACACACTTTCAGTTCTTCTCATCAAAAGATTGGCTGTATGAGCAGTTCCAGAATCTTGTTAAAAAAAAAGGCAAAATCACTCTCCCTGTCGGTTAATTCTCTAAAAAAGGGGGCAAAATTGTATTTACGAGGTGCATCCAGAAAGTAAGTCCCGTTGACCGATAAAGAGAACAAAAACATCACTAAGTAAGAAATATTTGTTGGAATAATTACATAGACTCACTGACTACTTTCAAACATAGTCACCACCATTTTTTAGGCATTTATCGCAACGGTGCACCACTAATTCTATGCCCAAGTCATAGGATTCTGCCGCCAATGTCCGCAGCCATGAAGTCACTTCATTCTGCACCTCAGCGTCACTGTGAATATGTTTTCCTGCCAGAAAATACTCCATGAGACGGAAGAGATGAAAGTCACTTGGAGCGAGAGGTTGGGACTGTAGGGTGGATGTTCGAAGACCTGCCATCCAAACTTATTCAGCACATTTCGTGTGGCGTTGGCTCTATGGGGTCTTGCACTGTCATGCCCAAGCGTAATGCCTCTTGTCAACATTTCACGTCTCTTGTTCTGGATTGCCCGCCTGAGTTTATGCAATGTCTGGCAATATCAGTCAGTGTTTACGGTCTCCCCTCGCGGTAAAAGCCGCACAAGAGGACACCACGTTGATCCCAGAAGACAGTGCACATTATTTTTTTGACAGAGATTGCTTGAATTTGGTCTTTGCAGGTGAACCACTATGCTGCCATTGCATTGATTGTTGTTTTGTCTCTGGTGGGGCATGCACCACCAATGTTTCATCCCCAGTGACAATATTGTCGAGAAACTGGTCACCTTCTGCTGCGTATCGCTGTAGGAATGTCAATGCTGCGGCCAGACATTTGGCTTTGTGTTCCTCTGTCAGTTGTCTAGGCACCCATCTTGCACACACTTTGTGAAAACCAAGCCACCGGGAGACAATTTCATGCAAAAGTGAGCAAGACATCTGGGGAAAATGACGAGAGTTCTGAAATTGTGAAGCGCCGGCTCTGCACAATTGCTTGCCGCACACTTTCCAAAAATTTTGGCGTCACCAGTGACGGTCGGCCATTACAGTCTTCATCGTGAATATTGGTTCTTCCTTCCGTGAATTGCGTGCACCATTGTCTTACCTTACTGTCACACATAATGTCCTGTCCATACACGTGACACAATTGATGATGGATCTCGGCTGGATATTGCTTTTGACCATGCAAAAATCGGATGACTGCACGAACCTCGCATTTGGCAGGAGACAATATTGGAGCACCATTTTCTCCTAGCACAGAGCAGTAACTACTGCCGTCACAAAACTGAAACTTTACTGCAATGTTGCCATATACTTCCTCTCTTCTGCGCACAGGCACTCCTATCCGACTGATGGTGCCATCTCTAGACGTGATTGGGACTTACTTTCTGGATGCACCTCGTACATATGTGAGTCATTCCATGTCAATTCGCACAAAATGTGGCAAAAAATGACCTTGATCTCTCAGATTTTCTTGAAATTTTTTTTGGTGTTTTGGAACAAAATATATTTGACCCGTGTTTCTTCGTTTTATAAAAAAAATTTATTTTGGCAGATATTAATTTTTGAAATGTCCCAATGAACTCATGAAGCTTATCCATGAAGAATATTAAATATGGGTCAATTTTGTCATTGTATATACACTATTGAGAGTCCACTCACAAAATGTGCACCTAATTACAGGATCACCTGGTTGAAGAGCATGTGCCACAGTTATTTTATATCGCTTTAACTTCAGCAATTTAGTAGCTCTTTGCACAGAGCCATAAGAAATGCCTGTCTGTTATGAAAGACGCCTAAGCAATTTTTGGGGGGGAATTCCCCCAAACGATGACCGATGTCTTCTATGTTTCTTTGGTAAGAACCGAACACCGTCTTATAGATTTCTGAGCCTGAAGACTTCCTGTGGCCTGAAATTTATTGTAAAGTTTATGGATTGTTGTAGAACCTGGAACTTTTACACCTGAAATCTTTCTGCAAATCTCACTTTCACTTGGCGAGCTGAATGAGTTAACACATACAAATCATAAATACACGCTGTGCAGTAGAAAACAAATGCTGAGCCGAAGTACACTTTGTGACTAAGCACAGGACAAAATAATAAAGCACACTGGTAATAACTGAACCACACAACATGACTGTCAGCTCAATACTGCACTTTCAGAGCAGAGAAAAACAAGTCAACCATGATCTTGTGTACAGCTGCTGCATGTTATCGTGTTTCTGTGTGTGCAGTGGAAAAACACCGCACAGCGGTTCGGATGTTTTGTGGGTCTATCTGTATGTATGTATAATGTTTTTATTTCTATTTGTAACCATCTTTTCTTTTTAACTTCAGCTTCTTGGTGGCCTGACGTGGCATTTTCGTCTGCCATACGTCTGTGTTGGAAGTGATAGAAAACTCCATTTTTGGAAAATAGTAACAAAGTGAAAATACCAATAAGAATTGTTGTTTTGCACTGAAATGTCACGTGTTTCACATGTTTTGTTACTGTATTGTTAATCTAAGCAAGATGAATAAAACGTTTATACATTTTAAAATTTCTAAACTGTTTCTTCCTGAAGTTTATTAGGTGTAGTTTCACAAATGGTTATTGTGCCCTAACAGGCAAATATATTTGTATTTCTAAACTATTTGCTAATTGAAGGACCTATTGTAAATAGTATTAAAACCCTTTGCAGTCAAGATGCAGTCATAAAGCTAGCTTCCAGAGGTTAGGTAACCTGTCACCAGCCAAGCTTTTGCGGCTGTGTAGCTTTGCACAACTATCAACAGATATCAGCAGTAAGCATGGACCCCATTTGTAGCCTGTTAAAGCATGTTTAAAGGGGATTTGTTGCCATGAGTTTATAACATACATTCATGTGGAGTTGTATCACTTCCCTTCTTAGAGTTTTTTTTGAAAAAGATAGCATCAAAATGAATAATGCAGTAAATGTCAATTTGGATTAATTCAGTGACAGTTTTTATTTCGAGTCATTTGACTCAGGAGAGGAGGAGGATGAAAAACAAGGTTATGGGGTTTTGGAAAACAGTAAGAAAGAGATTTGAGGACATGGAAATACAAAAATTCTTTGGTGTAATAGCAGGAATAACTCATGGTAAATCTTACCTGTAAAAGTTGAATCTTTATTTTGTCTTGCTTTCCAACATTCACATAGATGCTACTCGAGCATCTTGCAGTAATACAACTTTAAATTCCATCATTATGCCACAGTCTAGAGGCTCACTGGTCACTGGTACAATTTGGAGAAAGAAATTTCACAGGTCTGGAAACCTCATTTTCACTGACTATTTTTAAAGAAATATTATAATTGAAAACATGTTGTGATGTTATGCAGAATGAATAAACACAAAATGTAATATAGAGGAATTTCTCTGAATGTTATATCAAGGATTAAAATTTTAATTTAATATTTAAAGTAAGGGTATATGATTCTTATGCTCTAAGATGCCTCATTCAATAATAAGATGCTTATAAATTGCAAAGAATGATATAATTTAATGCTAAAGATCTTTTTGAATGCAAAATACAATAAAAAGTGATAAAGTTTCTATTTTCTTTGCAGAAATTGTACAGATAAATGTTGGAATTTACCTTAAACATTAGGTCTTTCTTGATTTACAAATTTACAAATAGATTTTCTGGTTTCTTTCATATATATTGATTACACAGTGTGACAATGAAATTTGTATGTGAACAAAAATATATGATTCCTGTGTAGCTCATTGCACTGATTACAATTTTGAAAACTGTATTTTGATGTCACCTAAACTTTTCCCTGGAGATGCAATTATATCTGTACAGGACTGCATGATTTTTGCTGTTGTGGCACCTACACATTGTTTATTTTATTGCCACTGCATAAAGAAGTGGGTGTAGAAGTTTGGTGCAGGTAAAGCAGAGTTGCAGTTGCATCAGTCAGCAGCTAGTGAGATCATAGACTGTCTATTTCTGCAGTATGTGTGAATATCCTAAGATGAATAATATTGTTAGTGCATGTTCGAAGGTTTTTCTGCTCAGCGATGTCTAGAAAGTGTATTAATTCACCAAACATTTTCTGTTATATGTGTGGTGAGTTTACAATAAAATCTCAAAGGCATTGCATTTTTCCACTTGTCAAAAAGATGTACGAGTGGTATTTTGAATCAAAGGTAGACGAGGATAAGTGTTGGGCACCACAGAACTGTTGATTGCTTTGCTCCCACTATTTAAGAGGCTGGTTACAAGGAACTCGCCCATCTATGCCATTTGCTGTGCCACAGGTGTGGAGGGAACTAGACATCACGTTATAAATTATTTTTGTTTAGCAAAAGTAACAGAAATATCAGTTAAATCAAAACACCCAGTTTCTTATACAAATTTGGAATCTGCATTGCACCCAGTTCTGCATTCTGATTCTCTCAGAGTTCCAAAACCACCAGTGGAATAGGCACTGGAAGATGAAGCAGACGATAGTGACAATACAACAAATCATGAAGATCACAAAGATCACAGCTACTATCACAGCCATTATCACAGGCAGAATTGAACAATCTTGTAAGAGATCTAAATCTTTCAAAAGGACAGGCAGAGTTACTTGGGCCTCACCTTCAGGAGGAAAGCTTGCCACAACCAAATGCCAGTATATCATTCCATAAACGACAGCTTGGTCTATCCACTTTCTTTTTTTTTTTGTAATGACAGATGTGTTGGTATACTGTAATGACATAGATGGATTGTTTAACCTCTTCAGGGATATGGACGTGAAATCACGTCCATTTAAAATGACGGACGAGCGATATGGACGTGTATACACGTCCTGTGCGTTTGTGCATTTAACCCTTATTTATCCTCTATCTAACTCAACTTATTTTAATTTTCCCCCGTTATGAAACATTTAATTAAATTCTATATGCTTTACTGGCTTACCTTTATATGTTCCTTCTGCAGTGATATGCCTCAAAACAGGGATAAACACACAAGCGCACATCTCCACATTCGCCACAGATCATCCCAGTTTCCTTGCGGATTCCCTTCTTGCGGCACACGAAACACCTTCGAGATGGGCGGGACTTCTTTGCTGTTGACGGTATCCTTTTAGGATAATGTTTTCCTTGAAGTCTGAGGGGTGCAGGGGTTTTGGATTTTCTACCCCAGTATGAAGAGGCCTCTCAACCTGGTATTGTTCAATTAGGCTGCGAGCTATTGATAGTCGAAAGTCCAGGTAGGTCATTGTCTTGTGTGGGTTTAGAGCTCTCCAAATTACCAAACAATTGTATATGGTTATATCCAGCTGGTGCAAAAATACCTTTTTATACCATTTCACTGTTTTTCGTAAAGAGGGATATGCTTGCAATACCTGATCTACTAGATCGACACCGCCCATGTGCATATTGTATTCTTGGGTAACGTCAGGCTTGAAAAGGCACATTTTGGTATGGGCATCTGTTTTTCCAGTGTCAATCATCGAAACCTGAGAACTGCAATTGGATAATGCCGTAACTACCCTCCTGTCCTGCCAGGCAAGGTAGGTCAAAGGTGGGAGCTGACGCACCTCCATTTCCCCTCTCCTTAGAGCCTTCGTATTCACATCTTTTGGCAAACCAATACGATTTGAACGTACTGTTCCAATCGCATTAGTCTTTCTTTTGTGTAAGGCCATGAATAATTTAGGAGAGCTGTACCAGTTATCTAAGTACACAGTCCTACCCTGATCAAGCACAGGTTCCATTAGGTGCATTACTATGGAGCCAGATAAGCCCAAATCTTTGTCTCCAGTATTGTCAGTCCCTTGACCAGTGTAAATGCAGCTATTGTAAAGATATCCCGTTTTACTTTCACAAACATCAAAACTCTTTATTCCAAATCTAGCCCTTTTTGTTTTGATGTATTGCTTCCAACCTAAGTGGCCCTTCCAAAGCATTAGGCTTTCATCAACAGTGACCTTTCCACCAGGCACATAATTTTCTTTAAATTTTGAAATAATATAATCGAAAACAGGCCTAATTTTGTGGAGTTTGTCATTTACATTCTCTGTGCAGGTGAAATGAAGGAAACCTGTTATTTGACATGCATTTTCCAAAAAAAGGAGTAGCTAGCATGTCATCTGTGGACCAATACATGTATAATGCAGGTTTACGAATAACACCCATAAGTATAATTAGACCAATTAGCCTGTAAATCTCATTGAGTGTTACTTCTGTCCACCTTTGAATTCTGCTCTTAGGCCCTAATTTACCTTTAGAGAGCAGGTCTTCCTTCACCTTACTCGCATATACATTTGTTTCCGAAACAATGAGAGACACTAAGTCGGTAGTAAAAAATTTTGTAAAAATGTCAATTGGTTGGCTTTCAGAAGTCAGCTGAGCCTGGGGTTGAACACCAGACCCTGTGCTCGTGAAGATGTGCCTGTTTGTATTGCAATTGTTTTCAGCACTCCACAATGCTGACTCTTCATGAACACCTGAAGGAAGTTGGCCACATTCTTCCTCACTGCTACTCGTACCTATATCCTCACACCCCCCTCAAATTCGGAAAATTCACCATCAATATCCAAATCGCTGTCACACAGCAAGAAGTCCTCCATATTATCATGTGTAATTTCACAAGCCCTTACACTTCCACCACTCGCTAACCTTTGTGCAACACTGCTTGTTAATGCCATGTTTTAGCTCTGAGATGTAACACTCAAAAGCTTCTCACTTCAGCTACAAGCAGGAAAGTATACGTATGTATTTCAAGAAAGAAATGAACCGAGCCTGCTAAATCCAAGTTACGAAACACGTGTAAGGAAAAATTGCAAACCTGCGTTATTCTGATGACTCATAAACCACGCATACAGTAGTGTTCTATTTCACATTGTGCTGTGATTTGCTGACGCATAGCTCACACATACAATAGGTCCACTACTGTTTCTTTCCGAGAAATTATATTAGATGCGTTCGACAAAGCAAAGTTAACTTTTCACCACAGTGAAACAAATAGTGCCATTTCAACGATTTGTAAATGCAACTCAACATTGCTGATGATGTACATGTATACTGCATATAATGAGTTTTATACCAGTTTTTGTTTCATTAAAATAACTTAAAATTTACGCAAAATACAGCTGTGTATTTACGAAGCACTTTTAGCGCATTTAACAATTTAAATGCCCTGCACTGGATATTGGGTATCCGTTCTCGGCCAGCAGAGCTTTTAAATGGCTATCGCTCAAGAGGTTAAAGGATTTGGGATGATTGATAAGCCAGAATTGTGCCTATTTTTAGATTCCTCAAAAGGCAATCTCAATGTTGTTCTCTCTCATAATGGAAATACACTGGCTTTTCAAGTCACAAATGGAATATCTGTAGTGATCTCAAAATTCTGGGACTACTACTTGGAATGCAAACTGGTTATAAATATATTGCTGCTTTTTGTGCCATTGGGACAACAGGGCGAGGGAAGACCTTTATGTAGTCAAACAGTGGCCTTTAAGAGAAAGCTTCAATCCTGGTGAAAGAAATGTCACATAAACCCTTTGTTAACACAGATAGTGTGCTGTTACCACTGCTGCATCTGAAATTGGGTTTTACAAAGACTTTGTGAAAGCAATTTACAAAGATGGGTGAGGTTTTCAATATTTAACATGTAAATTTCCTGCCATTACTAATGCAAAAATTCAAGAAAAATGTTTTCATTGAACCTCAGACTCTTGAGTTGATGAAAGATATTACCTCCAAAATGTTATCAACAGATACTGAAAATGCAGCTCGGCTTGCATTAAAAAGTGTATGTAACAGTTTCTTGGGAAATGTTAGGTCGGAGAATCACAGGGAACTGGCAAAACACGTTTGGACTGTAACAAGGCCTTGGGGTGCAGCATGTCCTTGAAATTAGATTCCCATTGGGATGTTTTCTGCCTAATCTAGGAGATGTGAGTGACAAACATGGTGAGAGATTTCATCAAGATATAGCTGCCATGGAAAGATGATATAAGGGAAAATGTTCACCAAACCTGCATGCAGATTAATGCTGGATGCTCTTACAAGAACTTTCACCATACATGCACAAATGGAAGGTTTCTAACTTATGAGTATATTGAATGCTTTATTCAGCATTATTGCATTTTGCAGGGAGGAGGGGAGGTTTGGAATACAAAAATAATTTTATTATATGAGGCACCTAGTATTAAATGCTGCTAAGTCCATTCACCTAATTTTTTTGGATAATTGCAAAAACTGCCCAGAATAAATCATTATCCAAAATAACTTCAATGTTAAAATGTTAAATTAGTCATTTAACATGAAATTTTAGAATATAAAGTACTTCTAGGGTATGTTTTTTTAAATATTTCAGAAATAAATTTGAGCATAATTGGATGTGATGGGGTTTGATACAAAATTGGAATTTAGTGGTTTCTGAAACTGAAGAATGAAATATTTGAAATTATATGTACCACTACAAGAGGTTCTATTACCAGCATAATATAAAAAAAAATTTCATGAATTCAGTTTTAGTACCCAATAAAAACAGGTGTTGCGTGATTACAACACAAATTAAGCATTATTAAAAATATGACTCATATGTTTTAAACTTTTTATTTTATATTACAGCTGTATATATTTATTCCTCATGAACTACTTCACCTTCATTTTCTTTAAACTGGGATCCTAGATCTTCTAGGTTTTCTAAAGCAGAATGAAATTGAAGCAGCTCTTGTTCCTCCATTCTTCTCCAAAATGTTTTGATAGTTATTTTGATATGTATCTTGGCAGAAGCACATTTCTCTTTAAATTTTGTGGTCTAATGTGTGTCATTGTAGATCAGTCGTATTGACAAGCTTAACCCTAGAAACTGCACTTCAATAAAAAGCCTTCAACTTCAATCACAACTTTCTTTTTGGGTTGAGTTAAGCCTAAAATGCCATTGCCCGGATTTCATGAGACTTTTTCAGTTGCAGATTTCCAATCGTGAACAGAAATATTAAGTACTTTGAATACTGCTCCATGGCTTTGGACATTTTATTCATCCTCTTCAAGCTGAAGCCTAGTATTTTTTCAGTCTTTTTCAACTAAGTCAATACCCGGTCTTATTTATTTTTTGTGTCTACCACTCCCATCTGCAAAACACATAACCACTGTTTTCTCTTCAAACTCAGTGTTCATTATTGTGATGACAGACAAGAAGAAATTAAGCTTGCAGTTTTAGGAAAGACTTTCATACCATGTGTAGTTGGCAACTGTTTTCATTTGTCACAGTAGGAAGTCAGGGAAATTGGCCAAAAGGGATTTGTCATACTTTGAAACTATAAATGTCAATATAGGTACTGGATATTATATTCAGGCTCATTTTTGACTATGTATTTTAATAAGATGTCGGGTTGTGCTGTCATATCATGGTTGCATTGCATTCCTCAAGGTAAAATCTTTCAGAAGCAATGTGTAGCTCCCTTTGGTGAAAAAGTGGATTTGGCGGCTTTTGATGCCAGGTGCCTCACATGACTGTATTTTAATTCAGCAACAAGCTCCTCATCTACTGTAATAGTCATTTCCAAGTGTCTTTAAGTTGCCAGTTTGTTTTTTGACTGAACATATATTGTCACTTATATGAAATATAGGCCAAGTGGTTCAAGTGGCATATCTTTTCCACAACAATTGGTATATGATGGAACTTTTCAATGGAGGACTCTAGATAGCGCCCTCCCAATAAATGAAAATAAGAAAGAAAATGTATAATTACATCAAACGCATTACTTCAAATATCCTTGACATCAGACGTCATGCCAAAATACATTCTTAAACTTCCTGATTCTATTTACCCATTTTGTTTCGTGGAAAATGGTTTTTACACTGCTAATACGCGGAAGAGCGCCGATGTTTTCATTACGGATACAGTTTCGGACTATAGGTCATCCCTCCGGGAATGTTCGCATCTTGTTGATACTGCCAGCAATGAGGGGAGGTGCGGAGATGGCTTGACTATAGGCGGAGGGGTGCGGAGAGGCATGACAATCCGGGCAAAATGAACAATGATTATTTTGTTGAAATTGCGTAAGCTTTCACGACTGGTGTCATAGAATACAGAATGAATATTCGGACTCGTGGGCCGTGGTCTATTGGAAATTATTCTTCCATAAGTTTCGTTCGAAACTGCGTCGAACATTCATCAGTGTGTGACGTACAGTAGTACTCTGCTACTATCGGCGAACTGATCGGAGTCGCAGAGTACTGCGATCACGCCACTGATGATGTTCTACGCAGCCTTGAACAAAACGTATGGAAGAAGAATTTCCACTAGACCACGGTCCACAAGCCCGAATATTCATTCTATATTTTAATGATTATTTTATTATAAAAAAAGTAAGGAAGATACACGTCCAAATTTGAAATAAGATAGTGGAGAGGTGGTAATGTGAAATGCCATTAAAAAGTGAAATAGAAGGTAGTGGTGGCAAAAGACTTCAAATAGTAAAACCTGAGTATTACATTCTTAAAAAAGCTTGTTCTTCTATCTACTTTGTTAATCGAGATAATCCTTTGTAGAGTTAGTTGCATTACACTTTCCTTCAAGAGCGATGCAGCAGACGAAATGTATAGTGACATCTTTGGGTAGCTACTTGTATATGTGGACTTTGAATTTCCACTCTTTGCATGACCACAGAAACCGTTAAGTCGCTGCTTAACATAAAAATGATTAGGTAGTATTAAGTATTAGAAATTCAAACCAATAACAACGAATATGTAGGGCATGGTTGGTCTATTTTACATAAGTGTATGTTTTGAGAGAGCAATACTTTTCGTGCAGTAACCTTTTGTTCACTCTTATGGTGTACAGTTAAACGCTCATTCAGAATGAACGAGATTTAGAAGTTGTGCCAGAACACTAAAGATATACACATCTTTTATCTTCTGCAAATATCTTGAGAATATAGTATTTTAATCAAAATCGTTAGATCCATTTTTCAAAAAATAAACGTTTTCAATGACAGGGCAGTTTAGGTCAGGGGGATGTTTCTGAGAAATATTTGTTTCGCATCCTTGGAATATACTGACCTTAAATACTAAGTTTGGTAATCGCCCGACATTTCTTTTCTGAATTATGCTGTTTGTACGCTACATACACACATACCCGCTCTCAGAAAGAGAAGGAGCTATGTTGCCTAAAATGTTTTAATTCACGGGACCTCAAAACTTGCATTTTGGCAAAATATTTGTATCGAATTTTTGAATGGATCTTCTACTTTACTATAGACAGATAAGAATAAGCATTTTCGGTAGATATACATTTGAAGAGCACTTAAGGAAAAGTTGTTCTGCGCAGAACGTAACTTGTTTAATACGAAAACATGTTGCTAAGGAAAAGCACTGGAAGCATTTGAAATAGGGATACGGTGTGTGAAATAAGTGTGTGTGTGTTTGAAATAAGTAATGAGGCTACGTAATTGTGTGGAGAGAGTGGGCGAAGAGAGCACAGTACTGAAATTGACCGAGGGAAAGTTCATTGGGTGGGTCATAGAATGAAAGGAAAGCGATCGCTAAGAGAGGCATTTTAGGGAATGGTGAATGGGGAGAGGGATTCGCTGAAGTAGATACCAAATGACTGTCAATATTGTGCCAAATTGTTCACACGCTAAGACAGAGAAAACTGGAGGACAAAGGATCGAGGAGGCTGACTTAGCAGATAAAGTATAATGATATTGAGGAGCTACTTAAATAAAGAAGGCCGCGAAGGCCGCATAACCGGCTGGGAGGACTCGGGGCGCTGACAACGTCCCACCCTCCAGTTCTGCACCCCACTCATGACGCCTGTAGTGGACAGGTGGGAGACGCAGCGGTCAGACTATTGCGCTAGAGGTTTGAAGATTTATCTCTATAACTTTTAGATTTAGCTTCCACTTGCCCAATAACCTTGTGTCCCTTTGAAGACTTCAAAATATTACTTAATAACTTAGGATAGATACTATAAAGAACTAAAAATAAACAAAATAAATAGAAACAACGGGAAGACACTATGCAAAAGCACTGCTACAAATACTACAGGAAGAAAAGCAAGTAGAGAAAGCTGTGTGAATGTAAGCCGTTGCATTTCTATTTCAACCATATAGAAAATTGTATGAATTGTTTGTAGAGAAAGAAATGCAATTGTCTTTCGTAATAGGAGAATGAGTAGAATAACCGTGTAAATGTAATTCATTGCATTTCTATTTCAATAATAGAAAATTGTATGAATTGTATGTTGAATAGCGAGTAGAGAAGGATATGTGAATGTGTAATGTAAAAGAAAAGGGAGTAGAAAAAACCATGTGAATGTAATACATTTTAAAAGCAATATAGTGGGAGACAATCAAAACTAAATGACAGAGATTGTCGTGTACTAACAAGAATTGTTGTAAAACACAAAACTACTGCGGCTAACGTGACTGCAAAGCTCAATAATCATCTTCTAGATACTTTATCTATCGATGCTGTCCGCCGAGAACTCCATATAGCGGATATTCATGAACGAGCTGCTATACCTAAACCATTAGTGACTGAAACCAACGCAAAGAAGCGTAAAAATGGTGTCAGCAGCATAAATGCTGGATGGCTGATCCAGGGGCGGATGCAGGATTTATTTTCGGGGGGAAGGGGGGATCTGATGTGCTACAATTAGCAAATTTGGAAATGTCATATATACAGGCTGTCCCCCCACCCCCCCACAACCGATAACTGATTGTTTTCAAATAGGAACCGTAGTCTGGAAATTCACGCTAGAGGGTATCAAAGTATGAGATGGGCGTACGTTAACATTGCGTCAATAAACCCAACATAGAACTGTCGGCATTGCAAACGGGCTTTGAACTGTGTACCTCCTACGTCATTGCAGAACCTATATCGGCGGTGCTGAGCCTCATGCACATGATCCAATACGCGCCTTTGAAGATTTTCAATCGCTCCGTGAACTCGTACCATAAGGTCCTCCGCTGACGTTACAGGAGTGCCATACACCATACTTTTCATACAACTCCACAGAAAATAGTGGAGAGGTGTCAGATCTGGCGACCGTGCTGGCATGGAACTGGTCCGTCTTTACCAAAAGATCGATTTGAATATGCGGCGTTGAGGTAATTCTGCACATTTACATCAAAGTGTGCTGGAACTCATGTCGGCCATTTCAGCAACTGTGTAGTGGTACGTGTCGCACTGCTGTTGAAAACGTTACCTACTGTACTGGAAACTACGCAAGTAACGCAGCATGATACGCACCAAGAACTCTATGGAGGAATTTAGCGCATGCGCACTAATGTTATACTCAGGTCGTTAATCCCAGTACAGAGATGGCTAAAGGGTAGCATACCTTCCGTATTAAGATACCAAAACGAATGTTAACAAATTGTCACAACCGTTCGTTCTCAAACTTCGATGCTCTTTAGCGTTTAAACCGTACATTTTCGCACAGGGATTTCTATATGAAAATCAATCAGTTTGCCATCCTGCACAACATTCTAAGCGTTTTCGGTGTTTTTTGGGACATCCAGTATATATACATAAAACTTTTTTACTGAAAATACAGAGTTTTGCACGGGTAAAAGGTAAATTTACTTATTACAGAGAAGCTTCACAACCGGCGCAAAGCCGTCAAGGGTCAAGTGACCCTTTAAAGGTGATCCCTGATAGGGAAGGATGACAGAAGAGACCCGAAGAGCGACCAGATTTGGGTGACGACGCTGGTAAGCATGGACTGGTCTCTAATGCTTCCAGTTCGAGTACATCCGACACCCACCCCAAGCCCCTGAATCCCGTGGAGGCGCGCTGCCCGAGAACCCCGAAGACGGGACCTAGCTGATCGATGCCAGGAAGTAACCTCTGCATATTGCACCTCCACCGCCTAGCCGCAACACGCCGAACACCGACACCCGGATATTCAATCCCGAAACGGACGATGAAGGAAATAATGGGAACAGGCAATAAGACTT
Source organism: Tenodera sinensis (assembly GCA_030765045.1). Taxonomy (NCBI): domain Eukaryota; kingdom Metazoa; phylum Arthropoda; class Insecta; order Mantodea; family Mantidae; genus Tenodera; species Tenodera sinensis. The sequence goes on from CM060963.1 coordinate 38,850,060, forward strand.
TGAAAAATCGTAGTAGCATTCGCCTATCGACCCAGGGTGACTAACGTCAGAGTGGTTGGTTGCAAGGATTCAAATCCGGTATCTCCCGAATATGCGCTTCATGTTACGGTGGAGTCATATCGCTCGATTTCGTAAAGGTAACAGCAGGTGGATATATATTAAGAAGACTAAGGGAAGATATCCCAAAGAATCAGTGCCCTGTTTGTGGAGGGAGTGAAAATATCAAACGCACATTATTTTATTGTAAAAATATTGATCTGTGAATAAAGGAACTAATCAGTCATAAATTGTTTAAATTACATAATAAACAGCTTTTATTGAAATCTTTAGAAAGGATAGTAAGAATTAGAGCCCACCTCTGTGGTGTGGGGGTAGCGTGTCTGCCTCACATTCAAGAGGTCCCAAGTTGGGATCTCGGTTAAAGCTAGTTACGGCTCGTGATGGAGCACATGCACAGTAGCAGAGACCTGCCCGCTTGCATAATAGGAGAGGTGGGGTTTGTAGCGTATTCACCGCCCCTTTTCTGGTCGACCTCTTCGCTTGAAGTCGTTGTCTCGTCGATGCAGCTGAGGAGGCGCCAATTTCTCAGGGTCAGCCTCGACGAGAGATGTTGGTCTTTGGGAGAGGAACGGTGTGTTGGGCGGTGATGAGAAGGAATGAGTTTTTATATGGGGTTCCTCGGAAGAAAAACACAAGATGCACTTCCACTATGGGCACCTCGAGTTACAGGAAACTCTGCAAGTTTTATCTTCCACCCATTAACTAAATTATGATCTGCTGTGCTGAATGAATCCCAATATCTATATAAATAGTATACAATCACTGGACGTGTAACGACTCAGTGGAACTTGACAAAACACTTCCTAATAACCTGGCGTCTATCCCGCGAACCGCAGACACAACCTTCCCTTACACCTGGTAGCACTGAACTGTCGACTATCTTACCCACGCTTTTCCCCTGATTGGCTATGCTTATTGGGCTTTGATGTTCATTTGTTTTCTATTTAAACATTTACATTTTAGCAACGGTTCGCGAGTTCGTTAAGAGACTCGCGGTACTTTAGGAAGGCAACAACAATAATATAATGCCAACTTTTTATTGCCTCACGCCAAAATTGTATCAACGGCCGCATGAATTATTTTGTTTTCTTAGCGGGAAACTTGCAGATTTCCCTGCGTAACTGTGCCTATGTTTATTTATTAACCTTTATGAAACTTATAACATAAATATAATTCTACAAGGACTTTTGTTTTATATAACTTTCAAAGAAATTATTACAAAAACATGGATAATTAATAAACTATTTCCTTAATTATGACAGGATTAAAGTTCTGACGCCCATTGCTAGGCGGAGATATCGCTACAGGTTTAGTGTACCACTTGCTCTGACTGTGATAACTATACAATAATTGCTTACAATACGTAAACATATACTGCTTGTGTATGTGACTGCCTGAGTTCTGATGTCACTGGCTTGTTCCCCACCACTCCAGTCAGTTCTAATTTGTCCTCTCTTGCGCATGTGGAAAGTTACGACGATCTGGACAAACTGTACCTGGATAAGGGGTTTTCCGGGGTTTCCCTCATCCTGAAATATGGATGTCGGATAACTAGGCTCTATGGACCCCAGACTCATTTGAGCACCATTTCACCTATTTTATTAACTTAACCGGTTAAAAGATGTTACATCTTAGAAAAGAAAGAAAAAAGGCTTAAGAACAGTTCTTAAATCAAGTGAAAAAGAAAGTGGAATTGGTGTGCTATAAGAGAAATAAAACTAACATAACTGCTGGGTATATTTAGCAGTTTTGTAGGTTTTAAGAAGCCGTTATAATAATATATAGAATTTATATTATGTATATTGAATATGACTGCTAAGAACGTGGGCTAAATGTATTATATACACTTGTACTAGCTTAGAATAAGAAATAAATTAATAACGATAAAATAAAGACAGAAAAGTATTTATTCTTAGTGCACAGAATGTAATCTGGCTTTAGTTTTATATGGGTATCTCCAGGTGAAATATCTGCACCTTGCAATAGGTATGCAGATGTTTTCAACATGCCATATCCTGGTCTACAATAATTATTTAATTATAATTAAATTTGATGCAGGTATCTTCAGTGATTTTTAGAAAAATAATTTTATTCATGTCATTAGATTAATTAATCCGATGCTCTACACAATGCAGAAATCATAATTTTGGCAAAAAAGAGTCTGCGCATTATTTAAACACCGATATATAGATACCATGTAGGCTCTTCCCCTACATTCATCTGGTTGTTTCAGGAAAATTATCAAAGTTTTAAATATATATTGCATTTTAAAATTGTAGTTAAAATCATATGCCTGTTTTTAAATTAATTCTCTATTGAGTTTGCAGAAAACCTTAATGAGATTGGTTTTAAACTGCATCGTGTGGAATGCTTTTAATTTTTTAAAAATATATTAACGTCTTTCAACGTAGTGTCAGTATGGAACAGTGAATAAATGAGTGGATGAAATGATGCTCAAATGAGCCCGAGGTCCATAGAGCTTAAAATTACTCAACATACGTCTTCTCAGAATAAGGGAAAACCTTGAAAAAAGCCTTATCCGGATAACTCACCCTAAATAGTTTCGAACTCAGGACCTCTTGGATGCGAGGCTACCACCACACTACTGGGGCGGCCGAATACTTTTAATGCGCAAAAGTGTAATAAAATGACAGGGAAGTAAAAGGCATTTGAAATAATTACAGTCCATTGTGTTTATCTTATATATTTAAACGAGCAATTCTTGTATACAAATATATTCCGCGCAACTTGGAAACGGCTCTAACGATTTCCATCAAATTTTGTATTCAGATAGGGTTTTGGTTTTTAGGTTCATCTATATAGGTGTAATTCCCGAAAAAACGCGATTTTACATAAAAAAATTACATTTTTTATTCCCACCTGTACAGTGCAATTCTTGTATATATATTCCCGGTATTTCAGAAACGGCTCTCAAGATTTGGTTAAATTTTTGTATACATGCATATTATATTCAGTGTTTTCTCTACTCACTTTTAGGTAACACATTCACATCTCTTTCTTTACACACTCTTCTATAAACAATTTTCCATAAAAAAACATGATTTAACAAACAAACAAAAAAAAAAAATGCCCCCAGTTTTAAAATAAGTCAAACCATGTTCTGTATGTTTGAAATAGAAATGCTATTACATTCACACTGTTTTCTCCTCGCACTTTTAGGTAACATATTCACATCTCTTTCTCTACTCACTCTTCTACAAATAAGTTACACAATTTTCTGTATGTTCCAAATAGAGATGCTGCATATTATATTCACAGTGGTTTCTCTACTTAATTACTTTTAGATAACACATTTACATCTCTTTCTCTACTCACTCCTCTATAAACAATTTTCTATAAAAAACTTATTTTACACCAAAAATCAATTTTATCCCCAGTTTTAAAATAAGTCATACCATGTTCAGTATGTTTGAAATAGAAATGCTATTACATTCACTGTTTTCTCTCACTTTTAGGTAACACATTTACATCTCTTTCTCTACTCTCTTCTACAAAGAAGTCATACAATCTCTTGCATGTTTGAAATAGAAATGCTACGTATTACATTCACACTGTTTTCTCTACTTCCTTTGGGTAACATATTCATAGTTGTTTCTCTACTAACTGTTCCAGAAATAAGTCATACAATTTTCTGTATGTTTGAACTAGAAACGCTGCAAATTACATCCATAGTGTTTTCTCTACTCACTTTTAGGTAACACATTCACATCCCTTTCTCTGCTCACTCTTCTACAAATAAGTAATACAATTTTCTGCATGTTTGAAATAGAAATGCTGCATATTACATTCACAGTGGTTCCTCTATTTAAGTCCTTTTAAGTAACACATTCACATCTCTTTCTCTACTCACTCTTCTATAAACAATTTTCCATAAAATACGTGATTTTACACCAAAAATCAATTTTATCCCCAGTTTTAAAATAAGTCATACCATGTTCAGTATGTTTGAAATATAAATGCTATTACATTCGCTGTTTTCTCTCACTTTTAGGTAACACATTAACATGTCTTTCTCTACTCGCTTCTACAAAGAACTCTTGCATGTTTGAAATAGAAATGCTACGTATAACATTCACACTGTTTTCTCTACTTCCTTTGGGTAACACATTCCTGGCTGTTTCTCTACTCACTCTTCTAGAAATAAGTCATACAAATTTCTGTATGTTTGAAATAGAAATGCTGCATATTACATCCACAGTGTTTTCTTTACTTAAGTACTTTTAGGTAACACATTCATATCTCTTTCTCTGCTCTGCTTTCTCTTCTCCCCTCTCAATTTTCCATAAAATCGCGATTTTACACACACACACACACACACACACACGCACGCACGCACACACACACACAGACACACACACAGAGACACAGAGACACACAGACACAGAGACACACAGACACACAGACACAGACACACACACACACACACACACACTTTGATCCTCGCTTTTAAAATAAGTCATACCATGTTCTATATGTTTGACATAGAAATGTTTTTACATTCACACTGTTTTCTCCTCTACTTTTGGGTAACACAATCACATCTCTTTCTCTACTCACTCTTCTACAAATAAGTTACACAATTTTCTGTAAGCTTGAAATAGAAATGCTGCATATTACATTCACAGTGGTTTGTCTGCTTACTTTTAGGTAACACATTCGCATCTCTTTCTCTTACTCTCTCACTCTTCTATAAACAATTTCTATCATATATATACAAATTGGATGTTTTTATATATGTAACAGTTAATCACTATAACCGCTTAATCGATCACCGCGAAATTCGGCACGTATATGATTTTTTTCACGGAGAAAGTTTCACGGTAACAATTTTACTACACAACATATTACTTTCAAATGGGTTTCTACTCGCTCTGCTAACGTAGCACATTTATGCAGCCTCTGTTTGCCCTTCAACATACAATTCATATAATTGAAATATAAATACAACGTATTACATTCACACGATTTCCTCTATTAATTCTTCCTTTACGAGACACGATCAGTCTTCTTTCGCTACTTGCCCTTCAACATACAATTCATACAATTTTCTATTTTTGAAACAGAAATACAACGTATTACATTCATACTATTTTCTCTATTCACTTTTAGTAAAGTAATTACAATTGGTGTCAGGAGTGCGATGAAAAGCACGATATGGAACAGTTGATGAAACAAATGTTCGCCAAGATGGACATAATGGGAAATGAAATGAATTCCTGAATGCGACAGATGAAACAAATATGAAAGCCGTAAAATGTAAACTACGGAATAGAAAATATGGGAACAAAAATGGTCAAAATGGAAATAAAAATGGAAGCCAAATTGAAAATATAAACACCGAAACGGAAAAAATGAATGCGGGAATGTCCAATATGAAGATAGATCTAGCGGAGAATACTAAAGGGCGACTGGCCGGGGTTAAGCAAGCCATGGAAGAACTCGACAGAAATATGAAGGGCCTTGGCCAACGTGTTAACTCCCTGGAGTCAATCGCAGCACCACCGAACTGATCTCCATAATGGAACAAATGATCGACGAGAACCTCAAACTAGGCGGATATCTATGGGGCAGGCCTGCGTTCAGCAGTAGACTTTTTCAGCTGAAATGATGGTATTTATTAAATATTTGTATGTATTTCTATATCAAGCTCGGTCGCCCAGGTACTGGGTGTGTAAACGATCAAATGATGGGGTTTTAAAAGGTTACAAAGGCTAAAAGTATAATAGTAATTTATGCTAAAGGTTCAATATATTTTTTAAATATAAAAATCAATTTTGAGAATTATGAATACATTTTAGCCTTGGGTGTGCTTAGTATAGAAGTAGGTCTACCCAAATGTTAAACAGAACTTTAAAGATATAACTGGAAACTAGGAATTACATCGTCATACGATTTTGTACGTCGATGCTCATTCCTCATGAGACGGCTATTATTCTAGCCTTGGATTTTCATTGGGCGTTTAACAACATTGATCGTGCCTACCTGCTTAGAAATTTGGACAAAACGAGAATTCCACAAACACTTTTAGAAATAATCTTATTTTTATATGCTGAAGCACATCCAGTGTTGCAGATTAAGGGTTTCTTTACCACACCAATTCCAGGAGAATTGCAATTCAGCAAAGTTGTGCGCTTTCATATGAATGTACTCCGTGTGTACTGAACCCCTGATTCGCAAGTTTCAAAATAAATTTATCCTGTATTCTCCTCTTCATGCCTTGTTTAGCACATTAGCTTTACGCTATGGTGACATGGTGTTGCTTCGTAACTCCAAATATTTGGAATATGTAAAACGGGTGCTCCAATATGCCATGACTTTTTCGGTAAGTAATTTTAACAAAACCAAATTGATGCCCCTTCGAAGTTGGCCTTTAGAAGCTACGCTATAAGATATAAGCACCCAAACCCCACACTGTGAAAACTCGCAGAATGGCCTTCCATTCCTTTGTGGTCCATATGTTGGAATTGAACCGGAAGCTCTCAATAGAGTTCGACACATGCTATCGAGGAACCTAGCGAAGGATCTCCGTCTCATGCAGGAAGTTTGGAATGACTGACAAAAGTCTGATATGTAGCACAAATACTGCCGTTACCTGCAGATATTGCACAATGGATTGAATTAGGCATCACCTATTTATCTTTGGACGGGACACGTCTGCGGAGTTGCGAGGGCTCAATTATGGACAACCCTAGCAAAAGGAGGATTCAGCCTCATTGCTTTAACCACAGATGCAGTATTTCTGTCATCTAAAGGCGGAACAGATGTCCTGAATCCTGTTGCCGTGATTGTTGCTGAACTTCAGCACCTCATAGAAGTATAACAGGTGTCTCGCGCATTTACCAACAGATATTTCACAGGACCAGGACTAGCTACCCATTAAAGCTCTGTACCATCGTCTACTAGGAAGCAAAGGTGTTACTCTGTACATCATGTCCAAATATTCTAGTGTGCCGTGGGCTAAAATGCGTGCGCTTTTTAATGTTCCCACAGACTGAAAGACAATAGCGTACAAAGTGGTGAATGACATCATTCCCATTGAGGTGAGGAAATATCAGCACATTTCGTCAACGCCATGGTATTCTCATTGTCTGCTGACATGTCATCGTGAAATACGGATGTGGGTGTCTACGAAAATTCGCAGCATTTAGTACAGTGATCATCCTAATGGTCGTGACAGAATGGTGCTATTCAGTGACTGGTAGTTGCATTGTGCGGTCGAAAGGTTGGCTAGCCTAGCTGACGGTTTTCAAGGCGATGTTACTATGAAGAAGAAATCAAGAAATGGACAGATTAGTGTAGCAGGCTGTAAAATCTATATAGTGAGATCTGATTCATTTATGTATGTGCTGCATTATTATTGTTACGATGGTGATTGATTGCTTTGTTTGACTGTTGTGTATTTAGTGGAAGTAAATCGAAATTATACAACCTGTGCTAATTGGTTTCTTGTTGGCAATAATCAAACATTTGATACAGTCCATTTTAGGTACATATCCTATGCTATGACGGTAACAGGTGCTCTTCCTCGATATTCATACTGATAGATCTGTATTGAGGTAGCTGATAACGGGCCATCTTCATTACCTGCTGACTATCCACCACCCATGTGCAGCGGATCTGCAGGGTTTCTTTAGAACAACAAGAACCAATCATTCATATCTTGAGATGGACTTTGATACTCTGCTGCTATAGCTCTACCAACAAACTATATACTCAGTGATAGAAAGAAGTGTTGGATAGACTCTCGAACTGTACTCACCGATAAAGTGATTGATTTGCCCCTCTCGGTAGCGTGATGATTAGCGTGTCTGCCTCACGTTCAAGAGGTGGCGAGTTCGAATCTAGCTTAGGGTAAGTTATCCGGGTAAGGTGTTTTCCGAGGCTTCCCCTTATTCTGAGAAGATGAATGTCGGGTAACTTAAAGCTCCATGGACCTCGGGCTCATTTGAGCATCATTTCACCCGTTTCATTCATTCACCGTCCGATATGACGTTGCGCTGGAGGACGTTAATTTAAAAAAATAATAATAAAAAAAGATAAAGTGTTTGGACTAAACATTGTTTTGGATTCTATTTGAACTACTGATACAGTGTAAATATTTAAATTGTATTTCTTTTGGCTTCACTGAAAACAAAAACCTAGAGAAAAATACATACACTTAAGCTATACTAAGGTTAATAATAGAGTTCTGCACTTAATAAACTTACAGTTAAGTTCATATATACATAACATGTTTGTGTTTTGCCACGTTGGCACTGATGCGCAACGAAGTTTTAGTTTATTAGAAGACCCTTTCCAAGGAGAAGTAAAAACGTTGCGTGATACTTCCAAGTATAGGTTGCGCGTTCGTTCTTGACGAATGACCTTGAGCAGAAATCCAATGAGTGAGCCTACCCTTAATAAACAGGTCAGCAAATGTTTATGCTACGATAACAGACACCTCTGTTTTCCTCTGTCGCGTTTGTGTATACAGTCGACTGCAGAAGTTTTGTGCGGTACGGATGTATGTATGCATGCAACGAAAATAGCAATTCAGACGAGGGAGAGATGTCGGGAATAGAATAAATGCAAGAAAGTTAAGTGGAAACAGTTATAGAGGTATAGTGTATAATACGTGTGGCTGATATTACTGCAAGTGTCATAAATTGATTTGTAGTGTTGTACTACTTCAGCTCAGAAGCATGCGCGTCATCTCACTGCAGACTGTACCTCCTCTCTCTCGTTCCCGCATAAGCTGAGTAGAGACTCGCATTCAACCTTTCATATAAAATTTTCATTCGTCAAGAAGTAACGCGCGACCTATACAACACCTTTTCGTTATCAGAAACCTTGTATGGAGTTTACTGGTTATCATAAATTGAAGCTTAGGTTGAAATTTATATTCTGTAGAATATGAGCCTTATATAAAAATTTTGAACTACAATATTATGAATTACACTGCACCATATTATACAGTTTATTAAGTAGATCAACATGCTTTCTTTTTACTTTCTCTACCTGATTAGAATGTGTAATGTACATCCGGTAAAGGATGACAGAGTAAAGCTTTCTGTTTGCCTGTGTCATATGCCCACTTTGATGACCGCAGCGTGTTAGATTCCTTGTGTGGCTTTATTGCTAACATCCAAAAGTTCGATGTCGAGACTCCCTGAATTAATAAAAACATATTTTCAGATATTTCGCAAGGATTTTAAGTTACCAAAGGCTTAAGACAAGGCTGCTCCATATCACCTACCTTATTTAAGATATACCTACAGCTGAACCTGATTTATGCACATATCAAACGGAAAAGGGTAGATTATTTGTAACTCAGAATTACTTACAAATGAGATTTTGATCATGCATCACATTTTGTGTTTTAAAAAAAGTCAGTGCAGTGGGCCTACATGTGTAAAATTTTACAAACAACAAAGATATGCACGAAGAAGACATTAAAGAAATCAGTTACTTTGGCTTGTTTCACTTCTTGCATTAAGTGACTTAATGCAAGACTTATTAATGAACTAAGAGCTTTTTCACTACAACTTTTCACACTGGTATAATGCCCACACATTTATTGCACTTAACACTTCACTCACTTCAGGTAAGTATTTCAAGATTTGAGTCATCATTCCCATTATCGGCAGTGTCGCTTGGAGCTGGTTCGCTTTCTTAATCACCACCATGTTTGCGACACACATCAGCAATAATCTCCTCGACCTTTAGTTCCCCACACAATAAACATAGATATCGATAACCTTTATCCTTACTTTTCGTTTGTTGCTGCGACATTGTTACGCCGAAAGCCGCTTGTTCTACAAGCAAATGTCTTTGTCATATGTTTCCGCGTCCGAAAGCCGCACACTCAGCTTGCGTCTTTGTCAACTGTGATAAGGGAAATATGTCTCGAGCTTCTTTAAAGATAGCGTATGCCATATGGTCATTATAATTACGTAAAACTCAGCTATATTTCACAGAAATTTAATACGTATAACAGCGAATTACGTATAAATGAATTACGTATAAATAAGATTCTGTTAACATGCTTCTAAATTACATTTTGCTATAACCTACAAAATTTACGTATAAATACGAATTACTTAGAACTGGATTGCATATAAAGCAGGTTCAACTATAGATATCTTCAAAATGCCTTACAGATCTGTAAGAATAAATGCTCCCAAATGGGATTATTATTAACAGCTGAAACTATAATACCTATGTATTCTCTACTATTCATAGATGACCAACTGGTAGTGACAGGGGTATATGACGACATGGAATACATTACCAGAAAACTCATGGGAGAATATGGGTAATGGGGCTTAAACATCAACATAAATAAAACACACACACGCACGCACACACGCACACGCACACACATATGGACTCGTGTGTGTCTGTGTGTGTAGTCAAAATAACGAAAGATGGAAACCATGAAGATGATATAAATGGCAGAATCAACAAAGGAAGGTCAGCAATATCAAAATTAAACAGTGTTTTATGGGATAAGGATATTACAATTAAAACAAAACAAATATCTATCCAACCTAATAGCTTTAAACGAGCAATGAATCATTCCACCTCAAATCGAACAAAATATGGCAAAAAATGACCTTGATCTCTCAGATTTTCTTGAAATTTTTTTTTGGTGTTTTAGAACAAAATATATTTGACCCGTATTTCATCGTTTTGTATAAAAAAAAATTATTTTGGCAGATATTAATTTTTGAAATGTCCCAAAAATCGCACGCTCCTCACTCTTCGATCAATCATACCTCCGATTGTAATGAAGCAAATTACTTGATCTTTGGCTCAAATTAAAGATAAATCGCAGTATTTCGTGAGGTCTTTATTATAAAAGTTTATTAATTATTATTAATATTATATTTTATACGATTAAAGTTTTAAAGTTAGATAACATAAACTCGACTATTTAAAAATCTGGAAAAAAAAAGAACAACTAAAAATACAATGAAGTTTATTCAACATTCTCAGAAAAAATCAGAATAGAGTCTCTAATAGTTCAGTTGTAATTAACTTTGCAAATCAATGCAGAGAATTCGTGTGGCAGCGGTGGCGGCTACAGCAACCTCGCACAATTGCCACCTTCCATTGCGGCAACTGTTCATTGCTTGAGGTTCCATGAACGTTATAACAGTACAGTAAGGAGAACACTTCTAACTGACAGTATTACATGTACACTATTAGCATCTTCAAAATGTTTTTAAAATATGCATTTTAAACTAATGTTTCCATACAACACACAGCTTTACCTCCTTCTTCGAAAGAAAATTGTTTCACTAAAGCTTCAGTTTTTGACAAAGGAATGAAGGAGTGTAATTTTAAAGCACAGCTGGACCCGTCGTTCTTGGCCCCTGACCTTGACTGGAAGTCCTGTTGGCGAATCCATAGCTTTTGTCTGTTTCATCAGCTCATATTGTATAATTCTGCGAATGAAACCATGCACATGGGGAGGGAGGGGGAAGGTAGTGGTGTCTGCATGATCTGAGACAGTCTTGCTAATTCAAAGGTGCTTTTTAGTGCAGCGTGCAGTTGAAGACATAGATCTTTGTAATAAAGAGTGAATATAGTGAATTTGTAAGATATTGATCATAGCGTAAATCAATTATGCCACCTGTAAGTTCTAAATTAGGGACTAAAACATTACACAGTCAGAGTAGAGAAATTATTTCAAATGTATGGACGTACATGAAGGAAGAAGCTAAAAGCAAAGAACTGTTTTTATCAGAAGATTTTTTCAAAAAAATTCAAAAGTTCAAAAGCACGTGTCAGATGCCACAGGAGTATCAGAAAGAAGGTACATCGTGGAGACATTTTTCTGTATGGACTGTACTGCCTTAGTAAGAAGTTATCTGACTAGCATAGCTGACGCGGCAATTCGCAGGCTGTCTGCAGTCACCTGGCTTGTTACTCGTCCGTGAGCGCTTGCAGGCCTCCAGAAAAAAAAATTGTAGCAAATGCACTAATGCAAGCTCCATAGTTTTCAACATCTTATATTATAGATAAAATGTCAGGGAATACGTGTGTATTTTTTTAAAAAATTTTAGCACACCGATTTAAATTCTATTTTTGGTTTTACAAAATATACCATCAAAAACAGTCCAAAATTTATGTGTAATAATTATTGATCAAAAGTTGTTAAAAGTGTTATATTTAACCTTTCCAGTGCGCCAAACCCCAGCTCTCAACTCTATATGAACTTAGAGTAACAAGTGATTTTATATTACGGTGCGCGCAGAAATTGCTTAATTTCTAATAGCCATAACTAAGCAAGTAATTTAAAAATACGGAAATAAAAAAATACGGGTCTCCTTATTTAATGCCTATTATTCATAAAAAAATTTTGAACCTCCTACGAAAAAGTCTTGTTTTACGGGTGTTCGATTTGACGTGGATTGACCCCAATTCGTGTATACATATATATGTTCCGCGCAATTAGGAAACGACTAACGATTTCGATCAAATTTTCTATTCAGAGAGGGTTTTGCTTTTTAAGTTTATCTATATAGTTGTCATTTCTGAATAATAATAAAAAAAAAAAAAAAAAAAAAAAAAAAAAAAAAAAAAAAACCAACCGATTTTACATAAAAAAAATAATTTTTTTTTATTCCCTCTTATACAGAGCAATTCTTGCATATACTATGTGTCTCTAACAAACGGTTCTAAAGATTTTGATCAAATTTTGTGTTCAGATAAGGTCTTGGTTGTTAAGTTTATTTACATTGGTGTCTTGTCTGAAAAAACGCGATTTTATATTAAAAAGCATGCTTTTATTCCCTCTTCTGCAAATTATACAATTTGTATGTCTGAAATAGAAATCCTACGAATTTCATTCACACCGTTTTCTCTACTCAAATTTAGGTAACACATTCACATCTCTTTCTCTATTCACTCTTTTATAGACAATTTTCCATAAAAAACGTGATATTACACAAAAAAAAAAAAAAAAAAAAATTATCCCCTCTTTTAAAATAGGTCATACAATTTTCTGTATGTTTGAAATGGAAATGCTACATATTACATTATTCTCTACTCACATTTAGATAACACATTCACATCTCTTTCTCTACTCACTCTTCTGTAAATAATTTTCCATAAAAAAACGTGATTTTACACGCAAAAAACATTTTATCCCCGCGTTTAAAATAAGCCATACCATGTTTTGTATGCTTGAAACAAAAATGCTGTTACATTCACACTGTTTTCTCCTGTCACTTTTAGGTAACACATTCACATCTCTTTCTCTACTCACTCTTCTACAAATAAGTCATACAATTTTCTGTATGTTTGAAATAGAAATGCTATATATTATACTCATACTGTTTTTTCTGTTTACTTTTGGGTAACACATTCATAACTTTCTCTACTCACTCTTCCAGAAAAAGATACAATTTACTGAATGTTTGAAATAGAAATGCTTCGTATTACATTTACAGTGTTTTCTCTACTCACTTTTAGGTAACACATTTACATCTCTTTCTCTACTCACTCTTCTACAAACGATTCATATCATCTATATATACAAAATGGATGTTTGTATGTATGTCACTGTTAATCTCGAAAACCGCTTAACTGACCACCACGAAATTCGGCACGTATATGTATTTTTTTCATGGAGAAAGATTTTATAGTAGACATTTTAATACACAATATATTAGTTTCAAATGGTTTTATACTCGCTTATCTTTTACGTAGCACATTCATATATCCTCTGTTCGCTCTTCAACATACAATTCATACAGATTTTCTGTGACTGAAATATAAATGCAACATATTACATTCACACGATTTCCTCTACTAATTCTTCCTTTACGAGACACAATCAGCCTTCTTTCACAAATCCACACTATAGAGCCCTCATAAGTCCTTGTGCTACCTAGCCAAGGCGGACCCCGGGAGACGAGGGTCTCCCCGGTAGTGGCACAGGCTCGCTCCTGCACCTCAGGCAGACAGCCCGTCATGTGTGCACTATATATGACGAGGCATGAAAGGTAATGATTAACGATTAATGACGAAGCCTCCGGCTTAGTATCAACATAGTAAGTAGGTAAGCATAATAGTTAAGATAGAGTTAGAACATTGCAAATAGATTTAACGTATATCATAAGGTTATAATACATCTAGTATAGATCATAGGTTAATTAAAAAAAAAAAAAAAAAAAAAACAAAGGAAAAAAAAAAAAGCATACTCTTAAGGACAACAAACGAAACCTTCGGGTGGAGAATAAAACCTAACATGTTCATTTCGTTGTTGTTGTAGTGTTTAACGCCCGCTTTTACTACTATGGCACCGCAGGCGGTGACACTGATGATACATGGAATGAAGATGGAGCACCGGTGGAATGAGATGGCGGGGGAAACCGGAGCACCCGGAGAAAACCCGGGCCGCCTAGGTGGTAGGCGACATGTTCATTTCAGTCACCCCTCACACCCATCTACACCATCCAACACATAACTATGCCAAATGGCTGATTCATACAAAGATCACCAATAACTTCAAACACGTCACCATTAATTGCTACCAGGGGGCAACAAAGGGAGGTCGGAACGTTGTAGGTGGCAGGGTTCCTACATTTTCCCAACTAGAAGCACCACGGTGGAGGCTGGCCTAGGTCTACTCCGCCCATCAGAGAGAGAGAGAGAGAGAGAGAGAGGGGGGGGGGGGAGAAGGTTTGTCTGTCGCTTTCACCTAAGAATCCTTTATAATGTGTAATGAAAGTTTATCTCTGTTAACATGAATATATAGAAGGATAAGCCTTAGTAAGAATACTTTGCGCCAGAGTGAGCAAAGAAAATCATTTGTATATAGCACATCCGATTTTTATCATTGAAAAATATGCTGTGCATATTTTAATACATTAAACAACTCTAAATAATTTTAGTTATACATACTGCGCGTTTTCATAGATGATCTCAGTGATCTAAACTAGAGAAAATCTGATTTGAGGCTGTAAAATAATGTGATTAATTGCAAATTACGTTTATTTATGAAATATCATCGAAGTATTGTATAATTGCAAGGTTATTCCAGCACGGGCCGATTGCTCCTTTTCTTTAAAATGGGAAAGAAAATATTGTCCGTATTTCCCGAATGTGAAAGAAGCACTGCATAGCTATACAGGAAGGGTCATTAGCCTTTCGTTCATGTTATACCTGAATTTCAGTACGGTTTGGGATAAGGCGGTGCACACTCTTTGACAAAACAAAGGTCATTGTATTTCGCTTCCTTTTATCTTTCTGTTTATCTTAAAAGGGTTGGAGTCATTCTGTCTGAGCCAGGGTGCATTTAAAATGACACGAAGTAGCATAATAAAACGTGCCGAATTGCCCTATGAGATGCATTTTGTGGTACGTGTTAAGGCACTAATTTCTAAGACAGAAAATTTGGGAAGCAAAGACAGTGACTGTAATTTGCCAAAACAAGTGCCACAGGACTGGATTACAGTTATTTCAAAGGGGGAACTTCTTCAGCCGACTGAACAGTGGTACCAAAAAGTGAAGGAATTTGAAGTTATATTTGCGGGATTCCATGGCTTTAATATTTCAAAATGCGCTGGAGTGATGAAAGCGCTTACTGGCATGATTTGCTCTAAATTTCCTGAATTAGATGAAAGAATTGTTTCCCTATACGTCAGGACCCGCACTTTCATTAGGATACGGCATTTAAATAACAAACTAAAAGCTGTAAGTATGACAAAAACGAACGCGAGGAAGTGTCAGCAGTGGGCGTCAGCTACTTCTGCAACAACATGACCAAATGTAAGTCTACTTTTAAGATCAAACAATAATTTGTTACTTCTTATTTTTATTGTAGTTTCGGTGGCGGTGGTAAAATTGGTTTGTAATTAGTAGAATGTGTTGACGAACGTTTTTAATGTGTTTTCAGTTAAGGTATCTTTTCTATCACATATCACTGTATTTTTCTACACTTTATTAATTATTGCTTAAGTGTTTACGCACTGGAACTGTCAGTCAATGCTTTAAATGGTATATGTCGAAACGGGTTTAAAGCGCTCACTTTCTATTGCTGTCTGAACTGCGCGCGGTCTCAGACCTCCATGTGACGTGTGTTGCTTGCAACCAATGGCAGCAATTGTGCCGGAGTGACCTACCTTCTTTCTCTAGTTACCTTGATGGACCTCATTGGCTGGTGCGTTTTAATACTCCCGTATTCTTCCACAGCTTCAAGGCCTGTTTAGCTTCTTGCTTTACTTGAGTTGAATAAACCACTTAAATTATTGTTATAATATAGAATATAACGTTGTAATGTAATATACTGCAATAATACACTATATGGCTTATCGCCAATCGCAGAATACCAGTCGTCAATCGGAGGGTTTGCCTGTTGCCTCAGCGCCATCTTGACGTGCAAAATGGAAACAAGATCGGTAGAAGTGTTTTTTTAACCCCTGCGAGGAAAGTCTTTAAGGAAGGGTGAACAGGTTATTATACTGAATATACTCAATAAGTTTTCGGTGAAATATCCTACTGTGGCTATAAAGATTGGCAAAGCGTGATAATGGACAGTGCCTCTTGCCATGCAGTAAGAGCGGAGGGAAAAAACCTGAGCTGAGATCTAAGAATCCTTACAATGTGACACTTGTGATTACTGCAATAACAATGGCTCTCATATGTTCAATAATGCAGTGATTTATGTAACAACAAAGAGAGCAGTTAAATTCAGGTTACCTGAACGAGGTAAATTCCAGCATTCCAGCATTCGAGAACAGGTTCTCCTGTACGGTATGTTTATTTGCACAGCACCTAGCCGCTTATTGCGACTTTATCTGTGCAGTATAGAAAGTGGTCCAATTTTTTTCAAGCTTTTGTGTCTATGGGCAATGGTTTCTTCCTGCATACCTAATTTTGGATGCAGGAAGGGGGCAGGAATAGGTGTTGGGGTAAGAATGTGTTAGATGATGGGAGTGGCATTATCATTACCCGAGGTCGTCCTTAGGAAGGCGGTAACTTTTCCTTCTAGAGGTACTCTGTGGTCGTATTGACCTAGTGCCCGTACCAGCTGATTGGTGTGGGAATTCAGTTTGGTGTGCATGGTTCGGGATCGCTCCCTTACCGTGTCCATGACGTGGTTGTGAAGGATATAATAATATAATAATAAAAATCTGTATAATAACCCCGGCACCTAATTACTTACACCAGGGCTAATATGCCAGATCTTTAAAATTTATTTATTCTACACATTCATACATACAACGTACTTTACAGAAAAATTTTAAAATAAAATTACAAAATAATATAATATATAACAAATTATAAAGATAAATAAATACAGATCTTTGTTACGTATTATATCAAAGAGCTGATATCCTTGTAGATTTTCTCTTTCCTCAAGCGTAAAATTGGTGTTTTTTTTTTTTTTTTTTTTTTTTTTTTTTTTTTTTGACATTCAAACATAACATGCTCCGGTGTGTCCTGCTTACGTCACACTCATCGGTGTTCAATTTATTAATCTTTTTCCAATAAGTGCCATAAGGTCCATGGCCAGATATATAGTGTACAATTCCTTTCGTGTTATTCAAATGTCTGAGTGCCAATCTTTCGGAGATATCCGTGAAGAAAGAAAAGGCACGCCTTCCTTGATTTATAGTCTCCCATTCTTCTTGCCAAATATGCATCAGTCTAGTTTTAATTTCCCGCTTAGTAGTGCAATACTGCTCCAAAATATCAGCAACTGCATTAAAGTTTCCTTTTTTAAGCCAAAAATAAGCTCCTCGAAGTCTTAGAGTTAAATCTACTGGCCAAATTCCAGTTATTACAAAAAGTGCTAAAGTTGTGAAGGATGTAAGACGGGAATCTACGCTCGGTATCGTATATCATTCTTAACGCCCTATTCTGCACTGTCTGCAGTTTGCGTATGGTGGAGGTTGCCGCTGATCCCCAGGCTTCGCAGCCGTACAAGATCAATGGCGGGATGATTGCCCGGTAAATGCGTAGTTTTAGGTAAGTGGGCATGGTGGAACGGAGGATAAGGTAGAGCTGTCTGAGTGCAGCGTGACCGAGTCCGGCCTTTGCGCGGACCTGTGGAGCATATGTTAGCCCGTGGTCGAGGAGAACGCCTAAGTATTTGGCGGAGGTTACCCATGGGATATTTCTTCGCCTGGGCCGAAGTGACCGTTCCGACCGCCAATGGTGAACCTTACCTAGGAGGGGAGCGGAGCTTTTCCCCGAACTAATAGCCATTCTCCACTTCTCACTCCAACGGCCGACGGCGTCGAGTTGTCGTTGAAGGGGAGAGAGGCAGTATCTCACATTCTTATTTTGTGCCATGTTGAGGACGTCCAGTGTGTTGTTCCGTGGGGAAATCGGACATGTATGTTGCGAAGAGTAGCTGGGAGAGTACACTGCCCTCTGGGACTCCTGCCGCTATCTCTCTTAGTGTGGACAGTCTTCCTTCTACTTTCACTCTGAAAGTGCGGTCCTGAAGGAAGCTGCTAATTATTGTGGGATATGGGGGAGGGATGTTTGCCTGTTTTAATTTGTACAGTAGGCCTTGGTGCCAAGTTGTGGCGAATGCCTTTTCCACGTCCAGCAGAACTGCTATGGTCTTGAAGTTTTCCTGGAAACCCAGGTAAACCTTCTCGACCACACGCAGCAACTGCATGGTCGTGGAATGACCCAGACGAAAACCAAACTGGTGATCCGGTAGGAGTTGCCTATCCTCAAAAAGAGGCATTAGGTGGGCGTGGAGCAACCGTTCAAAAACTTTTGAGACGGTTGGGAGAATGCTGGAAAGTGCCGGAAATGTAGGCATGCATTGAAAATCCGGGTCAAGCGGACGACGGCCTTTTTGGGTAGGTACTGGAGCATGAGCGCCGTGACGCCGTCATGTCCAGGGGATTTATTTGGGTTTACACTTTGGATTTCGGAGATCACCGCTTTCGGGGCGATTATAGGAACTTGGATCTCCTCGTGTAGCTGCCGTGGTTCCTCATAGAGGTAATCCACAGCCGCTTCCACAAGTTCCGTAAAGTCTGCGTCTTGTGGGTCCTCCCGGGGTTCGAAGTGCACCTCGAGGTGGTCCGCGAACACAGTGGCTTTCTCGTCTGGCTCGAACGCGAGCCGCCCACGAGTGTCATGCAAAGGAAGCTGGTATTGGGTCTTGTCCTTCCTCAAGGCCCTTATAATCCGCCATTGTTTCGTTTCTTGAAGGTTTACATTCTGAAGAGTGTTTTCCCAGGCTGTTGTTCTATGCGTACGGAGCAGTCGCCTTGCCAGGGTTTTGAACCTCTGGTATATTGCTCCTATCCTGGGATGGCGGAAGCGCTGCCAAAGCTTCCGAACAGTTGCCTTGGGCAGTGGCAACGTTAATATTGTTGTTTACATGTGCATGTGTAAATGTTATGCTAACCAATAGCGTACTCGAAGTGGAGGTCAGTATGGAGCGCGGAGAAATACACTATACGTTGTTCTAACAGCAAACATATTAGTGATAATTTGTACAAAACAAACGAATGACAAGGTGATACTCGTAATTCATATATGATGAGATGATTTAACGCCTCTATGTATGCAAGTCGCCGTACTTTTTCTTACACCAGTGGAGCCACTTAGAAATCTTATTGATGGTCTGTTAGTTAGGAATCTTCTTATTGATGGTCTGTTCTAAAACGGTTATTATATGCATAACCACTTGTGTCTGTTTTCTATTAATTTGTTGAATACCGTAAAACTATCACTTTCAAAATATTATTTTGAATGTTAGCAAGGCTTCTTCCAGTATTGCATCCATTTTAACAGAAAATGTATTATATTTTTTCCCGATTTCTTACAATTTACCAGAATACAATGGTAACAGTTCTTGCTCTCTTTCACCAATCTCATCTGTAAATGGCACCAACAAGAGCACTTGTTCTCTGTAATAGTTGTGGCGATCTTGTACCAGCCTGTGTCTCCTGTGTCTGGTCAGTCTAGGGCTCACATTTTATGACTTCAATTCTTATCTTCGCTTATTTTTCCATCCTAAGTTAATTTAGATACATTTTGAACTTTTGTGAACACGGCTACTGAGATTTTATTGGTCATTAAATGCGTACATGGCCATATATCAGCATTAGTTGATATTTTGGCCAAATATAGAAAAACAGATTTTCCACGCAGAACCCTCAAGACACACCGACAGACATGTACCGTGCCGACAGTGCCAACATTACGGACATAACGAAGATCAATGCACCCAACAACCGACTTGCTTCCACTGCGGACACAACACCGACACAAGACGATGCAATCATCCCGTAAGACACAACACTACCTACTGCTCCACCTGCCGACAAAATGGGCACTACACCGGGCAAGTGAAATGCCCGATGTATCCCAGACAACCACCCACACTTCCCGAACACACTGCCAAAACCCACATATTTCCACACAACATCCCAACACCACCAAAACCACAACACGTGACTGACTGGCCCAAGATAAATTTTCCAAAAATCCCAAGGACAAAGAAAGACATGACGCCAAATGAAACCATTGGAACATTTAAACACGTAATAGGACATACAGAACAGCAAATAAAATCATTACAGGAACAAATCACACACATCCAAGAAAACATTACAAAGTACATCCGACAAATCACGAACACCACAATAACACAAATCCTAAGCACGCTCATTCCACCAATATACGACATAACTCCACCCGCACAAAGACCCAGATTCCTACACAACTTAACACAAACTGCACAAAAGACGTTGAAAAAAGCTGTCAACACAACCAGAGTTGGCAACCAACTTGCCATCTTTATAGACGACCGATAAAAAAATTTACAATCACACTTCAAACTACAATAAAAAACACACACAGTAAACATAAACACACAACAAACATAAACACACACACACTTTCATAACCTAACACACAAAACAACACAACTAATACAAAAAATTACATATGAGCCGGGGCAGCAACAACAAACAACAAACTCTCCCTAGAATCAAAACTTAAATCTCAGAGGGCAGAAGCCACCTCCATGCAGCTGGGGACGACAACACATACACAAACAAACACATAAACCACATCACCACAATCAAAACAATACACACACACGCCAGGAAGATCTCTCACACACGACAAACACAAATATCAAAACGCGGCTGAAGAGGGACTGTCCCTAAACAGCCAGGGCATGTTGTATAACATGCCCGAATACCTTTTTCATTTTCATTTTCATTTGGCCAAATATAGGAATAAGAGCATACATTTAGCCATATATTGTGTAGTATTCAACACTTCACCAATATTTTTGTAAACATGGTTTCATAACGCTTGCGCACCTGAACGCAAGTAAGTTCGTTCACTTGATGGTAGCAGGAATTGATAGGAATTTGCTGTCACAGTCTGCGGGTCAAAGACTCTGTCTAATACCTGGAAGTGTATGAGCCCATTTGTGACAACGGAAGTACTATTCATTGTGCGTGAAGAATAAACAAATAACTACTTCTCTCTCTCTCCCTTCTAGCTAGCAGATGTTCAGTTTCCTTGTTCTGCGGAGTGATAGAACGGAATCTCAACCATGAAACTATATGTGTTCTTGTACAGTATTCCTTTGAGTCTGTTAATGAATGAGTAGTTCAGTGTAATGTCAAGATACCTAAAGTGCTTGGTAGTGCGTAGTTTAATTCGAGATTTCAGTAAAGGTATTGACGGGTGTATTTTACTTCGCGATGTCAGAAATATTCAGAGTAATCCAGTGGAAGTATCATGACCAGATCCATGCAATATCTAGCATATGCATATGATTTGGTAATGATAATTCGGTCCGTATCAGTACTTACGGAAGCCAATCAGCAAGTAGAACAACACAGGAAGAAATTGGTTTTGGAAGTGAATGAGAATAAAACAGTGTACTATCTTTCAGAAAAGTAAATACCCATCTTCGGTGAGACGTGTGCGAGGGGTCACCTAATTCTCAGGCGTGCTTGCATAGGTGGTATGAGAATTAAATTAGTTATATGCTTCCCTTGCTGTTCGGAGGACATGGCAGCCATGTCACCTCGCAACTCACAGCACCTCGTAGTTTGGAAAAGCAATATTTCAGCAATCCTTCTACATTAACGGGCAAACATTGCAGATTCAATTTCAGAGCACCTGCAGAACATATGTTCTTATGGTGTTTCTATTAAGTTGTGGACTAGAACTAAAATGATTCCAGTGTTAGTGCTAGACTTACAAAACGTGAGGAGGCTAACTCTGCGTATACGCTATAGCTGACCTGGCTAAGGCGTGTTGTTTCAAATGAACAGTGTGGGCTGACATGGGTTCGAATCCAAGCCAACACACTTATTACTTTCTCTACTGGTAAGTAGGGGAAGTATTGTATTCCACCCAAAAATTTGATGTCGAGATTTCACCGGAAATATATGTTTTGAGGCCCCCTGAATCCAAGAAAAGCATTTTTAGAAAAAGGTCCGTGTGTGTGTCTGTGTCTGTGTGTCTCTCAGTCTGTGGACAGCATAACTCAAAAACGAAAAGTCGGTTAAAAACCAAAGTTGGTATTTAAGTTTAATGCCTTTCAAGGATGTCACACGAAGATTTTGAAGAAAATAGCCCCACGCTAAACTACCCTTTACATGGAAAATTTTTCGAAAATTTTGATTTTCTTGAAAATGGCTCTAACGATTTGGATTAAAATGCTATATGTTTGAGATAATTTTATGACAAATGAAATGTATATCTTGAATTTTCTGGCTAGTGACCCTGTAGTTGTATTTACTCTGAATGAATTTTGCATAACTGGTAAACCGTTAGAGATGGACCAAATCATACTCTACAAAACATGTAGATCTTGCTAAAATACACAATTTATGTCTCAATAAATTTTCTTGTAGGGTAAACCATTTCGGAGATATTCCTTGTTATGTGTGTGAGTTTCGGAAAACTTAGAACTTTCGTGAAATGGGTCATCGCTGTTCATTTTTTTATATGTTAAGTGTGCAAAGACAACAGAATCTGAAAGCTATAAAAGATTTGACTATCGCACAAAGCCTACTGTGTTATAACATTCCTCTTGCACCTACCAGGAAATAAGTAATAAGATAATTCGTACAAATGTTTATCTCAACTAACACGAAGAAGATATAGCAATAAGAGTTTGTAAGAATGGTTAGTACAAGAGTAGAGAAAGTCATGTGAGTGCAACACATCAGATTTTTTATATGTCAAGTGTGCAAAGACAACAGAATCTCAAACATTTGACTATCGCACAAAGCCTACTGTATTCTAACATTCCGTTTGCACCTACAAGGAAATGAGCAATAAGATAATTTGTAGAAATGTTTGTCTCAACTAACAAGAAAGAAGATATAGGAATAAGAGTTTGTACGAATGGTTAGTACAAGAGTAGAGAAAGTCATGTGAGTGCAACACATCAGATTTTTTTTTATTTCTCTTTTTCATTTTTCTTTCTTTACCGGAGCATTATTATTTATGTAACCCATGCGAAATATAAAATTATACAACATAATGGAATCTATTTCTCATAAAGCTTCTCCTTTAGGTATCTATATTCCGCGTACCGTTGTAACTTTTCCCGCCGTCTTATGAATGCTGCAGTACGATTAAAATTGTACTACTGAATGCTTCCTAAGATATTAATTGCAATTGCTGAAAATGAAGCAGGGAACATGCCTACCTCAATTGTGAAACATTCCTTCTGAAATTAATATTTCAATTTAAACATTAACATTCAAAAGCATCTCTATAAATTTCGTAGACTATTACCATATTAAAATATACAAGCGTGTAATAGTGTAAATTATCAGATCTGGATGTCAGTGAATAATGTAATTAATGATATGTTAAACAGAACAGAATACAGTTGTAGATTACTTGAGGGTGAAGGAACCTTTGCACCCAGCAAGGTTGCCATGCCGTTTATTTCCAAGCAGATACAACGTTGCCATGACCCCATTAACTCAATTTGTAGGAGTGTGCGTTCATCCGAATCTCCATTCCTGATAAAAAGCTGTAGAGAACTAAATACGTTTGTTAATTTTGTTTTTCAGAAAATAAACATGCCAAAGACAAGGATTGAACCCCCAGCAGCTAGTAGTTCTGAGTTTCACTGTCACCGATGAAGCGCTCTTGGCTATTCGGCACATGGCCACACGTCCTGTCTCATATGATATTAAGCTTGCTGTCACTACCTTAGCAGCTAATTTCACTGCAAGGCGGAAAGTTCGTGTGCACCTTTAGAAATGGTTTAAAAATTTGCTTTTTTCCCCTAAGTATTCGCTTACATTTATATGGAGGAACAAGAAAAGGGAATATTTCTATAACAAGAACGAGTATCGCAGAGTTCAGTTTAGGTTCGTTTAGCTGATTTTTATTAATTACAGACAAATGAGATTGAAATCACCAATATCAATAATTAATTTATAATTATTACCTACTCAGAATATACACCTATCTTAAGAACAGGAACATCTTTAATACGTTACCTGTCTTCGAGAACCCTTTTAAAAACATTACTTTTGAAACATTTATTTTATTTAATATTCCTGGCACTTAAAGGTGCTTTTAATGTAAGAGCCTCGTTTGTTAGTGGTTTTATGTGCAAATAAAGTGACTGTCACAGCACAAAGTTTTCTGTTTTTACGTTCGGTAAACAAGGAGCACCAATAATCGCTTTGATTTCACTTACAACAGAAAATGTTTAACTGTTTCATATCTTCAGTTATGGATTCTAAATCATCACGCTCTGAAAGCTCTGAGGCTATCAATAAAACTGTGAATCCTACTGTTAAGGATGAATTGGACCCACCTATCACCATGGATGAACTTCGGGACGTGATTTTTAAAGCCAGCAACAATTCTGCACCAGGACCAGATGGTATTAGCTATACCTTTTACAAAGTATTTTGGACGATTATTCAAGACCACCTGTTACAACTGATGAATGCCACTTTTGCCAAGAGCGATCACTTGTCAGGTTTTAATGAAGGAATTGTAATTTTAATTCCAAAATGTATAAAACCCCGCCATTTTAACACCTTTAGGCCGATCACACTGCTGAATACTGATTTTAAAATTTTTACAAAGATTTTAGCCAACAGACTGCGTAGTGTACTGCCAGCTCTGATTGGTCCGGAACAAACTTGTGGACTTCCAGACAGAAAAACTCTCACACTTTGGTACCATTACGGGATGCCGTGGTATATCTCGAGGAACATCCCGAGGAAGAGGCGAACATTCATCATCATTCGCTCAGCAACTCGCGTCCAGTGCACATCGTGTCCATGCTACTTGGAGAGGAACGAGGAACGAGTTCCAGTACTTCTCGCCAGGGGGCAACAGGAGAGCGACTGAAGCGACCGTGGTGGAGCAAATAGCACAATTCCGCGCACACGCTACAAGAGGCTTAATAGCAAGCCGTAGTGTGTCGCAATATCAATCATCGATACTGCTTCTTCTTCGACATCGATCCTGCTCTCGAAGGGGTGCGAACTGGTGCAACGAGAACAGGTAATATCTGACATAACCCTGACCGACCGACACGACTGTGACAGCGGGTCCGCAAGGCCACAGCCAAGAGGTAGGACTTCTATTCCGTTCCTCGGAGCAGATATGGCTCATTTAGGCGTCTCCTCTAAGGAGGGGATCCGGTCCTCTGCGGACAGCCGGATGGCGACCGCAGCGACACCCGACTTTGACGGGCAATTACCAGGGACTAGTTCCCAACCATCCCCACCTGGCAGAACCTGCAGCCAAGAGGCTTAAGGGGTCCAAGCGTAAGGCTACGGCCCCTCCAACGGGTATTACAAACTACAAAGCCCGTACCCAGCAACGAACACCTCCCGCTGTCTGAGTCAGAGTCCGAGGAGGACGATATCGCGCAAGATGACGGTTTCACCGTCGTTGAGCGCAGGAAGAAAAGAAAATCCTCCAATTCCAGTCTGCATCACCCACAAGGGGCCAAAGAACCACCCCTAACCAAGAGGGGGCCTAAGATTCCGCCCATAATTGTGGATTCTTTCAACAATCATATTAAGATCATGAAGCTACTTGCGGCCAAATTCGTCAAGGGTTTTGAGGCTCAAAGGAAGCCAGGAAAGGTCCATATCCGAACCTACACGCCCGAGGACTTTGAAAGGTCGAAACAAGTGCTAAGGGAGGAGCAGATTCACTTCTACTCCTACTCACTCCAGCGTCCCAACGTCGAAAGACGCATAATTAGGGGACTCTCCTCTGAGTGTACACCAGAGGAAATAACAGAGGCACTCCTACAAGAACATGGGATTAAGATCTCAGCTGCAGCGCAGCTGAGAAAGACCATTTGGACCGAGGAGGGGTCCAAAAAAGTGCCGATGCCACTATATTTGGTAGTGGTGGACAAAGTCCCGGGCCAGCAAATTCAGCCAATAGACGCTGTGCGCACCTTGTTCCACACTGTGGTCAAGGTGGAGCGCTTCTATGGGCAAGATGGCCCAGCCCAATGCCGCAGATGCATGGATTTTCACCATTCCAGCCAAGCATGTGAACGAAAGCTCGCATGCTTACGCTGTGCAGTAGAGCACCTTGTCGCAAATTGCGACAAAGGCACAGAAGAAAAAGAGTGTGCCAATTGCCACAAACCCCATGTAAGCGTTTACAAGGGGTGTGAAGTGCGGCAGAAAATTATTGATAACCGCCGCCGCGGTCCTAAGAATGTGGCACCAGTCCGCACAGGGGTGAGTTTCGTCGCCGCCCTTAACGAGGCTGAGAAAATTGTGCAGCAGTCTGAATCTGCAGAAACTGCACCTGCACAGGCACAAACTGTGCAAACTGCACCAGCTACCAGCGTGGAGGAGAGAGTAGCTCCACCTCCACGCCCCTCTCGCGAAAAGCGAGAGAGGAAAGAAAGAAAGGCTGAAAGACTACGGTCAGTTCGACTTGAGCAAATGACCGCGTCTTATTCACAGTTCATAACTGCCGAGGTACCCACCCCGGCCCCAACCCAACATGCCCAACCGGCACGCACCACTCCGTTGGCCCCATTGGCCCCACTCGGAGGTGCTATATCCTCGGCAGACCTTGAGGAATTTAGGACCCTGTCCAACTGGTTCGGGGACATGATTAAACGGACACTTCCCATTTTAAGGAGGTGTATGCAGACAATAACGGACGCCAATGTTGACGTCCTGCAAAAACACCAAATCCTGCTGCAAACATTAGAACAGCTGTTCCCTAGATCCTCCCAGTAATGGCCTACCGTGTTGTGCGTAGACCATTACGCGCCGCTTTCTGGAATGCCAATGGCGTAAGGGAATAACGTCCAGGCATTCTGGAATTTGTACAATCCTACGGGATCAACATCCTCTTGGTGACCGAGACACACCTGCATGCTGACATAAACTTCTCGCTGCCTAGTTACTTCGCCCATCGGTCTGATCGGGTCGGCCGACAGGGCGGTGGTACAGCTATCTTCATCAAAAGCATCATCACCCATACACCTTTTCCTCTTCCTGCCCTTCAACATGTGGAGTCTACTGCCATTAGGCTTGCCATTGGCGGTGTGGACACATTGTTGATTGCGGCTTATGACCCTCCAGATCATCGCTTCTGTGAAGCAGATTATACCAATCTCCTCAACCTTCACCCAGTAGCCTGTATCGCTGGAGATCTCAACGCGAAGCATGGGCTCTGGTACAGTCGCACTAGCAACCAGAGGGGGCGCGGGCTCTACCGCCTCATCAGCGGAGACCCAAACCTTGTCGCGCACGGGCCGAGAGGTCCTACATTCCATCCGGCCCGCGGCTGGCCTTACGTCTTAGACATCATGATCACCAAGAACATGCCATTACACTTTGACCTCTCGGCAGTAAATCAGCTGGATTGTGACCACGACCCTGTCGTGGTAGATTCCACAGTAGCCATGCCAGGTCTCTTAAACTCAGACTGGATATTTGAGACCGACTGGGATGCAGCAGTCCTAGAACTTAACCGTTCCGTCGACCCTCGACCACACATCCATGATATCGAGGCGTTGGAAGAGGCAGCGTCGGATTTTTCCCACCACTGATCCTAAATGCGGTACGCGCACATATCCACCGCATTCCCACCAACACCCCAGATCCTAGAACCTTACCTATAGAACTCCGACAGTTGATAAAAGCCAAGGCAACTGTTCGGAAGCTATGGCAGCATTTGCGCCATCCCAGGATAGGAGCAGTTTACCAGAGGTTCAAATCTCTGGTAAGGCGACTGCTCCGTGCGCATAGAACATCAGCCTGGGAAAACACAGTACAAACCGTAAACCTTCAGGAAAAGAAACCCTGGCGGATTATAAGGGCCTTGAGGATGGACAAGACCCAATACCAGCATCCCTTGCACAGCACTCGTGGGCGGCTCGCCTTTGAGCCAGACGAGAAAGCCACTGTGTTCGCGGACCACCTTGAGGTACAGTTCGAACCCCGGGAGGACCCGCAAGGCGAAGACTTTGCTGAACTTGTGGAACCAACCGTGGATTACCTCTATGAGGAACCGCGGCGGCTACACGAGGCGATCCAGCTTCCTATAATTACCCCGAAAGCGGTGATTTCCGAAATCCAAAGTCTAAATCCCAACAAATCCCCTGGAAATGACGGCGTCACGGCTCTCATGCTCCAGCACCTACCCAAAAAGGCCGTCGTCCGCTTGACCCGCATCTTCAATGCATACCTCCGTCTTCGTTACTTTCCGGTTTTCTGGAAGGAGGCGAGGGTGGTGTGTAGATTGAAGCCGAGCACGAACCCAGTCTTTCCTAACAACTACCGCTCCATCAGGATTCTCTCAATCGTCTCAAAAGTTTTTGAGCGGTTGCTCCTTACCCGCCTAATACCTCTTTTTGAGGAAAGGCAACTCCTACCGGATCACCAGTTTGGTTTTCGTCGGGGTCATTCCACGACCATGCAGTTGCTACGTGTGGCCGAGATGGTTTCCCTGGGTTTCCATAGCGGTGCTGCTGGACGCGGAAAAGGCTTTCGCCACAACTTGGCACCAAGGCCTACTGTACAAACTAAAGTAGGCAAATATCCCTCCTCCATATCTCACTATAATTAGCAGCTTCCTTCAGGACCGCACTTTCAGAGTGAAAGTGGAAGGAAAACTGTCTACAGTAAGAGAAATAGCGGCAGGAGTCCCAGAGGCAGTTTACTCTGCCCGCTACTCTTCGCAACATACATGTCCGATTTCCCCACGGAACAACACACTGCGACATGCCAGTATGCGGACGACGTCCTCATCATGGCACAAAATAAAAACGTGAGATATTGCCTCCCTCCCCTTCAACGAGAACTCGACGCCGTCGACCGTTGGAGTGAGAAGTGGAGAATGGCTATTAGTCCTGGGAAAAGCTCCGCTCTCCTTCTTGGTAAGTTTCGCCATTGGCGGCCAGAACGGTCACTTCGGCTTAGGCGGAGGAATATCCCATGGGTAACCTCCGCCAAATATTTAGGCGTTCTCCTCGATCGCGGGCTAACATATGCCCCACACGTCCGCGCAAAGGCCAAACTTGGTCACGCTGCGCTCAGACAGCTCTACCCCATCCTCAGATCTACAATGTCCAACCACCTAAAATTAAGGATTTACCGGGCAAACATCCCGCCACTGATCCTATACGGCTGCGAAGCCTGGGGATCAGCAGCACCCTCTACCATACGCAAACTGCAGTCAGTGCAGAACAGGGCGTTAAGAATGATTTATGATACCCGTGTTTCATCCTGCACGACCAGTCAGGACTTCCCTACATCATGGACTTGGTAAGGGAGCGATCCCGAACCATGCACTCCAAACTTAACACCCACACCAATCAGCTGGTACGGGCATTAGGTCAATACGACCACAGAGCACCTCGAAGAAGGAAAAGTTACCGCCTACCCAAGGACGCCCTTGGATAAGGGTAATGCCACTTCCATCTTCTAACACATCATTACCCCAACACCCATTCCTGCCCCCTTTCTGTATCCTAAGTTAGGTATACAGAAAGAAACCATTGCCCTGGACACAAAAGCATGACAATACAATGACAACCTCCAATACCGCACATATAAAGTCGCATTAGCGGCTAGGTGCTGTGCAAACACGACATACCGTACAGGAGAAACTGTACGACCTGTTCTCGGTTGCTGGTTGCTGGAGGAAGAGGCTGCCTTATTGTCATTGGACCTTGAGAGACCTTTTAACAATATTGACCATAATTAGCTATTTGGTCTCTTGCAGCACATGGGTATTTCTGATCGTATCCTGCAAGCCATTAAAATAGCGTACAAGTTTGCATACTCCAGAATCCATATCAATGGATATTTTACTCGACCAATTGCCATTTTGAGTGGTATACGCCAAGGTTGCCCCTTATCCATGTTATTTTTTACAGTTTGCACCGAACCTCTGGTGCGATTGATGAAGAAACACTTATTTTCACCTGCAGTGTCGACAAGACTACTCACCACAAAGACAGCCGATGATATGACCCTGCTACTCCGCTACCATGATCAAGTTTTCTTGCTTCGTCATTTATTACAGTTTCATGAACATGCATCTTGTGCGAAGATTAACTATAAAAAATCCTGCTTGAATGCTTATAGGACCTGATCTCGGACGTTAACTGTGGTTGGTGTACCCATTAAAGACCACGTCACTATCCTAGGCCTTCAAACCACCACGAACGTCACAGAAATGGTCAACTTAAACTGGACATCCTTACTCAATCGCATCCTTCACTCCCTACAGCGCCACTTGAGTAGAAACCTCAACATTCTCCAGAGAGTTTGGTCTGTTAAGCTCTTGGGCTTATCAAAGCTTTGGCCCAAATTCTGCCCATCCCGTTAGAGATTTCCCAGCGCATCGAGCTAGCACTATCATACTCTCTGTGCCATGTGTATAAAGTGGCAAAATCTCAGCTCTGGCGTTCCATCATGAGTGGATGCCTCGGATTCATAAAGGTTTCCGAAAAATGTTCAGCACTGTTCATTAGAACTTCTTTACATCTGGGACATCTCAAGGACAACATACAACTTCAGTCCAGCACGGGAACATTAATGAGTCATGTCATTTATCGCCGGATGGTGAAATGTATCACCACTTTACCTGCGAGTTTCTCTCTGGGGATCAAATTCCTACTGCAAAGATCCTCTACCGTCATCTTCTGTTCCGACTTCCTTTTACTCCCACAATAAAGGAAAAATATCCCAACCTTCCTTGGAAGAATACCTGGAGAGTTTTTCGCTACGCCGATATCCCGACGGACTGGAAGACCTCCGTCTACAAGATGCTCAATGCCATATTACCCACAGCAGAAAAAGAATATCGCCACAACATCTGCAATTCACCGTATTGTTCTCGATGCCACAACCTTGACACCCTTCACCACCGTATTACAACGTGCATTCCCGAAATTTGGCACTGGATACAACATAAAATCCCGGGATATAGTCGTATTCCGAAGATAACGGTGGGTGAGTTCAGGGCGCAATACAGATCTAAAGGAAGGGTGACCAGGGTGAGCTGCCAACCTG
The DNA here is from genome assembly GCA_030765045.1 of Tenodera sinensis. Taxonomy (NCBI): domain Eukaryota; kingdom Metazoa; phylum Arthropoda; class Insecta; order Mantodea; family Mantidae; genus Tenodera; species Tenodera sinensis. The sequence goes on from CM060963.1 coordinate 38,881,640, forward strand.
GCCACGTAGGAACTTAATAAAATCGAGCGCCGAATAGACAGTGGAGGTTCCCCGGAATCAACATACAGACACTCAACACGACTAGTACGGAAGGCTCCAGTAGCTAGACGGATACCAGAATGGTATCCCGGTCACTATTCTGTCGAATAAGCCATCTCCCTCATCCTCAAAAAATTGCAATGCGGCGTCAACTCTCTGCTCCTTGTGTTGTTCTGAAAGCATGCGAGGAACCCATCTTGCACACACTTTTGATAGACACAGATCCTTAGAAATAATCCTGTGAAGTGATGCACGGCTTATTTCAATATAAGGAGGAAGTTCAAACAAAACTGCATCAAGTGTAAGGCGCCGATCGGTGTTCACGACTGCTCGAACCTCGTCAACAATATCCGGAGCGAGGGAAGTGGAGGGTCGGCCGTTTCATTGCTCATTGTGTAATGTTCTTCCCCCTTCAATGAACGATTGGCGCCAAAGAGAAACCATTTGTATTGACATAATGTCTTTTCCATAAACACTGCAGAACTCGCGATGAATTTCAGTCGCACATTTATTTTTTCCCGTCAAAAAGCGGATTACAGCGCGAACTTCGCAATCGGCGGTAGGAACGAGTGGAGTCTCCATTGTTACTGCCGTTTTAGTATCCAAGCAATAAACTTAGGTACCTAGGAATTTTACAGTGATGCTACTATACCCATACCTATATTCCCTGGGACTTTTAGACTTTTCCCGCCTTATCAGTGTGAACAACTGTTTAGCATGTTGACAATGAACAAGGGCCTGCTACGGAGACATTTTCAAGTATTCTACGCTTAAGTTCATCTAGTTTGCAGCCGAATACCGAAACGCTAATATTTAAAAAGAAACCAGCTAGGATTCCAACCGTGTAAACTAAGGGAGTATCATGGCTACGCCGTATCTAACAAAATGTACATTGTAAACAATTTCAATACAATTTTCATATACATTATAATGTTTATTTTTGAGAATACAATAGAGAAACTTTTAAATGTTTTTAGTAGTATAAGGGAACTGCATAACAACTATTGCATAAAAAAAAAAGGGCAATAAACATGTTAATTCTATAGAACTGCTTTTGTCAACTTAAGATTTGGCTAGACTCAGTAATGTGATGAGAGAGCGGCGTCTCACACAATGTCATGAGCCGGTTAGGATTGTCTCTATGTCCTTCATTCATATTATCTAGTGTCATTAACCCTCTTTGTGCTTTCCTAGCCAACTCTTGAGTTCAAAAGTATGCATTTGATCACGTCGCAAAAGACGTTTCACCCGAAACCCGAATGGCCACCACTGCGGCACACGCCCCCTCTCTGTTTACCTGCCGCATAGAAGGAAACAGGGAGAGGTGATCGAAGGGGTAAAGCATTTCACACTTCCAATGCTTACCTTACCAGCCCTGGTTTAAAGTAAAGGGAGAGCAAACAACTTACGAACCGGTTCCGCATCGTCGACGCTCGTTACCGGCTGTCGCTATCATAGAAAGGCGTGGATAACCATACATTTTTAAAACTACTTTTAAAGGCTTTACTTATCAACTTTATGAAAGAAGATGCTGAAACTGGCCACTGTCGTCCGTGCATTCTTAGATCCTCATTAGGAAACTATCAATCACTTGCTGTAGTTCACTTGAGAAATGCTGGCAATTTCCTGGTGGGAATTTTGTTTTAATTCTTCGAGGGCGTGTGAGTTTGTCTTGTACACTTCATGTTTTAAGCAACCCGGAGATAGAAATTGAAGGGGATTAGGTGGGGATCGAGGGGGCCACACATCTCTACTAATGATTCTGTCCTGAAACACATTTTCTATTATTATTATTATTATTATTATTATTATTATTATTATTATTATTATTATTATTATTATTATCATTATCATTATCATTATCATTATCATTATCATTATCATTATCATTATCATTATCATTATCATTATCATTATCATTATCATTATCATTATCATTATCATTATCATTATCATTATCATTATCATTATCATTATCATTATCATTATCATTATCATTATCATTATCATTATCATTATCATTATCATTATCATTATCATTATCATTATCATTGTTGTTGTTATTGTTATTATTATTGTTATTATTGTTATTATTATTATTATTATTATTATTATTATTATTCAAAGATTGGCTTTATAAGCTGTTGCAGAGTCTTGTTGAAGAAAGGCAAAATTAAGCTCCGTATCTGTAACACTTACAAAAAATTAAAGTATTCACCTGGTTGTATTCACGTATGTACTGGCGTCGACTGTTGACTCGAAAAAAAAAATAACCCTATAACTCAGAACCGAATATTGTGCATGAGTTACCCCTTCATGACACATAAATTGGTGTATTGTGCGCCATTAGCGGAGATAGGTTTCTCAGAGCTCCAATAAGCAGTTTCTATCTCTGGGGTAACTTGAAACATAAAGTGTACAAGACAAACCCACACACCATGGAAGAATAAAAACAAAATATCCGCCTGGAAATTGTCAGCATTTGTCAACGTGAACTACGGCGAGTGATGGATAGTATCATAAAGAGGTAGGTACCAAAAATGTATGGACAACGACAGTTGCCAGTTTCAGCGTCTCCTTTCATAAAGTTGGTAAGTAAAGCCTTTAAAAGTAGTTTTAAAAACGTTGTATGGTTTCATCCGCAATTTTCTATGATAGCGGCAGACGGCAACAAGTGCCGAGGAGTCGGACAGACAAAACACCGCGCAGCCCTCCCGGTAGTTTCATGTCAAATAAAATGTGTATCTTGGAATTTCTGGGAGTATCCTAAGAAGTCCTCTTCATTGTGGGCGACTTTTGCATCACAATAACCCATTTCCAGTGATGAATTCCGCTGATATGCCTAACAGAGTTTCAATCTAAACATTTTTACATGTGTTTTAATATATTCAAATGGTAAATAACCCAGACAAACGACAAGCTTCATTCTGCAGAGTCAGAGAGCCAGTCAGATCTTTACTTGGTGATTACGTTGTTGCGCAGCTGCGGTTAGCTGCACATTCATCATTCGCTCGTGATTCAGGCAAATCTGAGGTAACTTTGACAGCTGTTTGTGCTGCTTCAAGCGTTCATTTGGCCTACTCCTTAAACAGAAAAGTTTTTGCTTTCTTTTATATTAGCAATATTCAAGGACTTAACGATAACAAGCAATCAAGAGTAATGCTACAACGCTAGTGACAAATGAAGTTACGAGAAAGAAGAATATTAATGTGGATTCAGTATATGGTATATGTAGATCTTCTGATCCGTTATGTATCTGAGCACTTGATTGTTCGAGCTTTAAGTATCTATCCTCATTAATGATAGATCTCTCGAGAGCTTTTGCAACAGATTACCAGGGAGTCACAATTTCATTGAAAAAAAATTGTTTCCTTCACTTCTGGGTCAAATCTTACTAATTTTGGATTAAAAACTAATATAAGAAAGAAAAGATTTCATTAGCTTTGTTTCTGTGATTCACAACGGGTAGAAAATGTTACTTTAGCAGATTAAGAGAAAACGACACTTCAATTAAATATATCAACAACATTGAAAATCCGGTTTAATTTTTTTACTTTCTGTGCTACGTATAGTAAGGCAAGTACTGTATTCCACCTAAACCTTCGACGTCGATATTTAATCGGGAATATATTTTGAGGCCCCCTGAATCAACAACAAAATTAGTATGTCTGCGAACAGCATAACTCAAAAACGAAAAGACGGTTTGAGGCGGAAACCCGCGCCCGCCGATTAAAACCCGCGTACCCATGTAATAATGTGTATATAATTGAAAATGGAATATAGGCTTTACCTGACAACTCGACTGGTGGGCCGAGGGTACAGGCAGGGAAAGTAACGGTGCCTCGAGAAGGCAACAACCCCTGAAAGAAAGGGAACAATAGGGTTGAAAAACCCAACGCGTGAATACGTACGTGTCTAATTGCAAGGTGAAGCTGGCCAAGCGGAAGGGCCGAGTTGAGAAATACAGTTCTTCGGGAGAGAAAGACACTTGCTTGGCAGGTCTTCAGGGGGATAGACAGACGTGTGCGTTACGCGGATCACAATACTTCATGGTCTTGTGTGTCGGAAGGGGGCATGAGTAAAATGAAGTAAACACTAAAAGAAATAGAAGACTTCAATTTATTTCCTGGACATTCCTCAGCTGGGCAACCCTGATATAAAGACCTCGTGCTCAAACAAAAACCACACTGTAAAAAAAGCCGGAGCGATCGAGAGCACCCACACCCTTCTGACCTACACCTTCCCAAGTAGACCAGAAACATAGCATCACCACCACCCATCCAAAAATTCCGCACCAAAATGGCACCCAACGTGTCATAAACTACCCACACCAGCACCCAACTACGTCCACGAAGACCTCATCAACTTCAGCAGCGACCTGGTCCGAGCTGGATTTCAGCGCTACACAGACCGCCGCGCAGAGAACGACACCGCCTAGGAAGCATCACACCGAAGGACACCACACACTTCATTAGTGACCATCCTCAACACCCAGCACGTAAACGAGGTAAACTGTTCATCACAACAACAACGAGTAAGTACACTTTTATACTCCAGTGACACATCCCGACTCAGGATAGGCAGCCAGTACAAAACTAATTATACAGACGTATGAAATTGAGAAACGGAAAAATAATAAGCGTTGACATGGCGGAACAACAGGCCCAAGAACAACAAACAAACATTACCGTAGAGGAAATTTCTCCTGAAACTGCACCCAGCCTCACAACTATGATGCAACAGCTGCTTCAGCAGTTCCAGAATTTGGAAAGTAGATTAGCAGAACAGAGTACACTGTTAGACAACAAAATAACCACTCAAGGAGTACAACTTCAAAGTAGCTCAATAGAACAGAGTACACAGACAACAAAATAACTGCTCAAGGAGCGCAACTTCAAAGTAGCTTAACAGAACAGAGTAAACATATAGAACAACAAAAACAAGCCCTGGATAGCATTTGCCTAGGCCAAAGCAGAATTGAAGCAGAATTCCTAAACTTGCGCACAGAAGTGCATGACACGCAAAAGGAATTAGAAACTATTAAAGACCATGTTAATCGTGTTTCGACTACTAGCAATAAGTTGCATGCACAATTGAGCGAGGAGCTGCACTCCACCTGTGCGACATTGGAAAAGCGGCAGCAAAGTGCCGAAGCGAGAACACAAGCCGAATTTTCTGAAGTAAGAAAAGTTATACAGACGCAACAAAATGAACAGAGACATGAACTCACGAAAATGCAAGATATAATAACACAGGCAGCAGCGGCTCATCGCTCAACACTTACATCTGTAGAACACCACGCGCAAGAAATGGCAGTGCTCAAAGAAGCCATAAATGGGCTCACCATAACAAAGAGCAACCAACCTCAACAAACGTACACTGCCACTTCTAGTGCGTCAGAGAGCCAGGGGATGTTGAACGCGCGTTCTGCGGCGTCTTCAACATCGCCTGCAGAATCGTGTAGTAGTATAAGTCCGGAGAGCACACAGACCCATTGCATGACACATGGTTTCCCCAACCACTACCATCTATTAAACGAAATTGCAGTACCCACTTTTAATGACGCGAGAGACAACGCTAAGCGGTATGTAATGGATCTCGAGTCATACTTCCACCTAAAAGCTATCCCAGAATCGTTTAAAACGCTAATAGTGAAGAAAGGCCTACAAGGACGATCACTCACTTGGTTTAGGTTAGCGGTAGGCGACCATGCCACATACTCAGATTTTAAACATCATTTCCTCGCCAAATACTGGAATAGTGCAACTCAGTACGCGGTACGTACAAAAATCAACAACGGAAAATTCGATATACGCGCAAAATCCATGGTGGATTACTTCCTAGACCTCGCCCAACAGAGCCAACTACTGGACCCTCCAATGGAAGAACAAGAATTCATTTCTCTTGTCATAAGGCACTTTCCGGAACAGATAAAGAACCATCTCATTGTTGCCCGACCCAACAGCATAGCCGGAACGTTGGATTTATTAACAGCATTAGCGCCACATATGTCTGAATCGAACCCAGTCCCGCGAAATGAGGTCCCACACAATGAACACATTTTTAGTGGGACGAGGGCAAGAGCCAACTACAATGAGCGCCGATATGACCAGGGTCACACCCGGGAACGCTATCGAGAACAGGCACCCTCATCCGATTCCCGGAATGACCACAGACCCCACCAACAGCGTCCACCCCGAGAAAACCCCCATCACGGATACCAGGGACAACGGCACCAACACATTAATTATGTGCAAATTCGGGGACCACGACGACGAACAAACGACACCAACAGATACCAGAACAGACACACCACACACCAAAGGCAGTACACGATTAGACCGCCCCGAGAAAACCCCTCAGGGAGCCAGTGGCAGAATAATGTGTACAACGGCGCGGAAAACGCTGAAAACAGGCACAACATGGCGGATTTCAATATGTACGGAGGCAACAACCATGAGAACTATAACGCTACCCAATGGCACAACACCACCGATAGACCGCAACCCGCAACACATGCACACAGCCAAGGCGCCGTAAGTCGACAAAAATGGTTTGGCGGTTCACCATTCGTGACGTCCGAGAATGCTACATCAGGTGACGGAGCCACGGCGCAAAATGGTAATCGGGTTTTTAACAATTCGGGAAACTAGAACCGGGTTGGATGAGGTTCCCGATTCCAACAACGAGGCATATTTTCAACGAAGGGAACAATAACACAGTGTCAATGCTGAATGTACAAAACACGGAAGCAACCAGCCACAACAATGCAAGAGGCAAGGTCGAAATGAAAAAAATTCAGGAAATCGCGGAAACACCACAAGTAGAAATCCTAATCCAAAATGAAACTTTTCTCGCCACCCTAGACACGGGGGCAACAGCATCAGTGTGTAGCCAGCAATTCTTTAACCATTTAACCACAAAAGGGCTAAAATTACAGACACTTCCAACGAAAAACGTATATGCGTTGCTAGCCATAGGAAGAAAAACACAAAGGATTCAAAAACAGGTCATGATTGCATTTACAATGGGCGGAGAGCACATGGAATTTATCTTCCTAATAATTCCACACCTCGCTGTACAGATACTCTATGGTAGTGACTTCTTTGACTCTTGGCAAGCCCGTATCAATTACGACAGCAAAATATTCACAGTAACGTGTGAAAATAGGGAGGTCATTGTACCTTTCGCTCAGCTGACTGGGGAAGCGCCACAGCTGACTGAAGGCGAACTTCAGTTGGAAAGGGAACAATTCTTCGTTCAAATGGTTCAGGTAAACGGGGGAATATTTTTGGCACACCTCCAAGTTAGGGAGATGATGGAGACAGACGATGAAAGCCACGTTTTTAACTGCGAAAATGTTAGGTATGTGGAAGCGCGTACGGAAGTAAAAACGAGTTATACACCCCTCACGGTAAAAACCGGTTCACTTAATGTGCAAACGCACAGACTGAATGAAGCGTCAGAAATACAATCCCTTGTACCGACCCAAATGATACCTGAAAGCTGTGACCATATTCGCAGAAATATTGAGAGAAGGGTGAATGAAATGCCACACTTAAATAACAAAAATAGACAGAAACTTTTTGACGTCTTGTGGAAAAACCGCTCGGCATTTACTGAGAGAACGGGTTTATTCACCGCATTCCAATACGAATTCCAGATTAAACAAGCAACACCATGGCGATATAAATGCCGAAACATTCCGCTAGACCTTAGACCTGCTGTAGATGCAACCATTAATGAAATGCTGGAGCAGAATATCATACAAATTTCGAACACACCCTTCCTGAACCCACTCTGCATAGTGAGAAAAGCAAATGGTAAAGTCCGTATTACAATTGACGCGAGACACCTAAACCAATACATCGTACCGGACAATTTCCGAACTATAGCCATAGACCAAGTGCTTGCCAGCATAGGCCGAAAAAAATGGTTTTCCTCAATCGACCTTACCAACTCCTATCTACAGATTTCACTGCAGGAAAACTTGAGAAAATACACAGGATTTTTATATCAAGGACGTGTATTTGAATATACACGATTGGCCTTTGGTTTATCAGTCAGTGGTAGCGACTTTCTTAGAGCTATGTATGCAATTTTTGGCGATGCCACCCAAAAGTTTCTAACACAATACGTAGATGACTTCCTCGTCCACGACGAAAGCATAGAGGAACACATACAACACTTGGACTTCGTGATTACAAAATTACGCGAAAATGGCCTAACACGAAATTTGCAAAAAACAACATTTTTTCAGGAGAAAGTGAAATTTTTGGGCTATGTCATTTCTAGAGAGGGCGTATCACCAGACCAAGAGAGAATTAAAATAATTAAAGAAATTCCAGCGCCTAAGAACGTTAAACAGCTTCGCCGGATATTAGGAATTTTCCAATATGAAGCCCGATTCCTGGCGAATTACGCTAAAGAAGTAGCGCCCTTGAGAGAACTACTTAAGAAGAATATACAGTGGCAATGGTCCAGCACCCAACAACTAGCTTTCGATAGAGTTAAAGAGCTATTTGGTCAAGCTATCTTGCTTGCATGCCCTCAAACGGATAGACCATTTTATATCTACACAGACGCCGCCATTTCTGGTTTCGGAGCAATTCTATGCCAATACGATGACCAGGGTCAACAATACGTTATCAGTACTGCGTCAAGAAACCTGACCAACACTGAGAAGGTCGCTTGCGTCACAGAACAAGAGATAGCAGCCATATTCTTCGCGTTACAAAAGTTTAGGCACTACATTTTCAATTGCAAAATCGTCATCTTCACCGATCACGTAAGCCTATCCTTTATTAAGAACTGCAAATTGACCAGTTCAAAGATATCCCGGTACGTCCATGAAATCATGTCGTATGACGTCACCATCACCCATATTCCGGGGAACCAGAACATTTTCGCTTATACGCTGTCAAGAATAAGCACCAAGGGCGAACTACCAGAAAGACAGGGTAACACACAGCGTGAAGTCCACGTTCTGAAACTGGACATCGACCTTAACAAAGTACTATTAAAACAGGTCAAAAACATTACGAAATTACAACACGAGGATGACAAACTCGCGGAGTTACTCATGAAAGCACCCGAAATCCAAGCGGAAACACAGGGACTTATAGGCAAACGGAACGGCAACTTATACAAACTGCAAGGCAGAGACCAGCCAACATGGCGGACATATGCACCTCGCTCGCTAGAGAACTTAATTATCGATGCTTTTCATGTAGCCCTTATCCACGCTGGATCAGAAAAAACATGTCTCACCATAGGTGAACATTTGTATATACCTCGCCTTCATCACAAGGTCCGACAACGCATCTCAGCGTGCGAACTATGTCAGAAAGCAAAACCACTGAACGTTAAATACGACACGCCCCCAATATCTATTATACGCGACAAACCGCTCGCTTTAGTGACGGTGGACGCACATGGTCCATTACCTGCGGGAACCGCAGGCTTGAAATACATCTTTGTGTTAGTCGACGTTTTCACCAAACTTGTAAAACTGTATCCCATGAAAAAATTGACAAGCGCTGTATGGGCGGCCAAAATCATGGAGGACTTTGTCCCCAAATATGGTAAAATGGACGCCATCTTGGCAGATAATGCATCTGTTCATAAAGGTAAAAACTTCGTCAGTAAAATCAAGGCAGCGGGGATTAAAATTTACCACTCTACGGCATACCACCCTCAGGCAAACCCATGTGAACGAACAATGAGAGATTTATCGATTTTTCTTCGCGTGGTGTCCCATCGCAAACAAACTTCATGGGTACCAAAAATACCCATGATCGAACGCATACTAAACAATACGATAAACCCGAACACCGGCTACGCACCTATAGTACTCCATACGGGACAGCAGTCGGAAGCAATAATCCCAGGCTTACCGACGTCAATCAGCACACAGCAAGAAAGCGAAATGCAGAAAATAAAGAAAGCATACGAACGATTGGTAAAACGCGCGGAAATACGCCACAAGAAGAAACGGCGTCACAAGCACCAGTGGAAACCAAAAGTGGGAGAAAAAGTACTAGTGCGGGCACACCACAAGTCATCATTATTGAATAAAACGTCGCAGAAATTACACCTATTGTGGCAAGGTCCCGTAGTGATAGTTAACGAACTGAGTGATCGACCGTTCGAGGTAGCAGATATTAGAACACAAAAAGTTATAGGCAGATATAATCTAGCGCTCCTGCGACCATTCAAACAAATAGATAATGCAACAAACGAATCCATTATATGACGCAGCGATGATCTTGCTTCATAAAAGTTTTTTTTACGTAATAAACTTCACTATCGTAGGATGTCACTGACGACACCTCAAGTTTAGCATTATCCTTTTTTTTTTCTTAACCGTAATAATAAAACCTGATGTCATGAGTGGGTCAAACCATTAGTATTGTTAATGATTGTGTTGAATAGGGTATAAGTACCTGTATATAGTAGAAATAGAATTTCTGAGGGACAATAATAATAAACTCACTCTCCCGAGTAGTATTAAGATAAAGGAAGAAGATATATAAAAGAAGTAGTACATTCTGTAAATCCAAGGGAGACAGTGAAATTGTATATAGGTATTTATACTGATGTCAGAAAACACTCAAGTGGATGTTAGGAGAACAAGGCAGTGTGTATAGTAGCCACAGTTGACAAAATGGCCGTACTCCCAACTTTACTAGTAAACACGTCCAAATAAGATTGGATAGGATAATAGTACTATAGAGGAAAATGTATATACAATATAATGTATGCTAAATCCACACATAGTGTAAGTTAAGACGTGTGAATAGGCATGAAGTGGGGGAAATAGTGGACATGCCATATTCGTGTGATTAGAAGTGAAATACCACGAGTGTACCAGAGAAAAGTGCATTCAGCAGTTCCCTGGTGCACAAAAACTGTCATTGCATCAGAGAAAACAGTACCCCAAAAACATATGGCAGTAATATCTGTATATACGTATATTACCAAAGTGTAACAATTTTAGCGTTAAGGCATTGCAATATTGTGTAGCTTCAATTACATGTGCAATTTGATGTACTATTTAATAGGATAAGATGTTTTGTATATTTTGAGAATTCCTAAAATGTATCAAGGGTCAATTTTTGTAATATAACATGTATGTCATAATTAGAATACCTCACCTGATACACAAGACGGAACAAGAAAACAAAATATATATAGGGAACGTTTATCGTCTGAGTAAGCAGATTGCTAGTGGGGCTGTCGAAGAAATTTTCGATTTTTCCTTAAAAAAAAAAAACAAAAAAAAAACGGAAAATTCCTCCGAAGGGCATATGAGGCGGAAACCCGAGCCCGCCGATTAAAACCCGCGTACCCATGTAATAATGTGTATATAATTGAAAATGGAATATAGGCTTTACCTGACAACTCGACTGGTGGGCCGAGGGTACAGGCAGGGAAAGTAATGGTGCCTCGAGAAGGCAACAACCCCTGAAAGAAAGGGAACAATAGGGTTGAAAAACCCAACGCGTGAATACGTACGTGCCTAATTGCAAGGTGAAGCTGGCCAAGCGGAAGGGCCGAGTTGAGAAATACAGTTATTCGGGAGAGAAAGACACTTGCTTGGCAGATCTTCAGGGGGATAGACAGACGTGTGCGTTACGCGGATCACAATACTTCATGGTCTTGTGTGTCGGAAGGGGGCATGAGTAAAATGAAGTAAACACTAAAAGAAATAGAAGACTTCAATTTATTACCTGGACATTCCTCAGCTGGGCAACCCTGAGATAAAGACCTCGTGCTCAAACAAAAACCACACTGTAAAAAAAAAGCCGGAGCGATCGAGAGCACCCACACCCTTCTGCCCTACACCTTCCCAAGTAGACCAGAAACATAGCATCACCACCACCCATCCAAAAATCCCGTACCAGGTTAAAAACCAAAGTTGGAACTTAAGTTTAATATCTTTCAAGGATGTGACACGAAGTTTTTGAAGAAAATCTCCATCCTAAATTATCCTTTAGACGTAAGAGTTTGATTTTCTCGAAAATGGCTCTAACGATTTTGATTAAAATGCCATATGTTTTAAGTTATTTTTATGGCAAACGAAATGTATATTTTGAATTTTCTGGCTAAAGTCCACTTAGTCCTGTTTACTCTTAATTACTTTTGCACAACTGGTAAACCAAATCGTACTATACAAAAATGTAGATCTTATTAAAACACTATGTTCAAATGAATTTCTTTTTGGAATGAACCATTTCGGAGATATTCCTTGTTACTTTTGTGTGTGTGTGTGTGTGTGTGTGTGTGTGTGTGTGTGTGTGTGTGTGTGTGTGTGTGTGTGTGTGTGTGTGTGTGTGTGTGTGAGTTTAGCAATACTAACACTTTTCTCAAATGGAAGGTCGTTCTTCACTTTTTATTTCTTGGCCGTGCAAAGAGAACGGAATTTCAAAGCCTTCATATAGCGACCAGTTTTAAAATATTTGACAATGACTCGATGCCTACTGTATTCCCATATTCCCCTTGCACCCACAAGGAAATAAGCAATGAGATAATGTCTGTAAATGTTTATCTCGACTAACACGAAGAAGATGAGGCACAAGGGTTTAGAAGAATAGTTAGTACAAGTGTAGAGAAAGTCATGTGAGTGCAACACATAAGATTTTTTAATGAGCATTACGTTCCAAGAGTTCTAAATTGATGGAAGAACTCCTGGGAGTTGGTTGGGTCTGAAGTGCATCATGTGGTGGCTTCATAAGCTCATTTTCTTTTGGTTTTCCCCTTGTTGGAGCATCCCTATACAGAAACCAGCAGGAATCTCTAAGCATTGCTTCATTCCAATGGTCGTGATATCTCAGTTTGTTGTTCAGCATATCGAATTGAGTTGAGGAGGTCTTCCACGTTTGCATAAATCTCCTTCATGTAAACTGTATGAACAACAGGAATAGGAGGACGGTTGCCGTTGTGAAGTAATACTGCTTTCAAACTTAGCTTGGAGGAATCTATGAATAGCCTTCGTTCCATAGGAATTAGTAAAGTATCTGCATATGAGGTAGGCTGAATAACAGATGGAAGATTCGAATATTGAGTTGTTCCTCGGTGTTTCATTGACAATCCTGCCTTTATAAGTGCAATCAGAAATAGCAGTCATCTATATGGCTAGTAGGTTCTCGCCAAACCATAGGTACAGCAAAAGCCACAGTTTTTTTTTTTAATTTTTTTTAAATTTATTTTTCGGCCAATATCGTAATACTAGAGAACAAGACTTGCAAAAGGTATATGTGGAGCGCATGACTTATGCTGGTTCCCAGTCTTCATTCCAAAATAATGTCAATAGACATCCTTAACAAGAGATGTCAGATTGCGTTTATGTGATGAAAATGTTACTTCGCCACAAATGTAACAAAAGTTATTACTTTTGTGGCATTTTAATAATGTTTACACCTTAAAAGGCTCAAAACACAAGAAATTATGTTCTAGTTACAAGAGTAACAACATTATTCGTGCACTCACAGCAGCAGTATGAATGTTTGTAACCTAAAAAAGCTGAGGAACACGTTTTGTCAGTTGATAAAAGTGCCTATTTCAAAATTAAAATTTTCCCAAACAGAAAACGTAAGCTCCAAAAATACTTGTTATCTTATCGCCAAAAAATAGCTATTTAGTAATTTTTATTGTTGTTTATGAATTCAGCAGGTGGAAATTCATACTAATCAGCTTTTCATTGCTCAGAGTACTGCAAGTTATGTCCAATCCCCAAAACGACGTTCACTATGCAGCGCAGATATTTCACATGCATATACTACGAGACGCTTTAACATTGTGCACAACGCACAAGTTCTTTACATCAGAAAGAGTACCCTTTGGCCAAACAAATATTACGTCTGTATATCGTCAGGCTGCCTGCTAACCTGCTACATAGCTTTTGGAACGAGTGTGAACATACTACTTAGTCCACACTGAAACTAATGACGAATAACTTTTGTATAGGAATCATATAAATTTATTTTTAGGAACATATACACTAGTTTAATTTTAGACCTTTATTTTGTCTGTGTTAAGGACGTACCTAGCCCTAAAAATAGGATATTCACTTTTTCATACATTTCAAGTGCTATGCACATAATATCTAAGTAAAGCGTTTTAAGCCTCATTTCAATATTAATGGAAGTAAATGAGTTTTCATTCCCAAATAATTCTCATGTTATGGCTTTATTTCAAATAAAGCGCTTTAAGCACACTCATGTGAGTTACATCTCTTCTGTAAATATTGTGACGCCGGCTGCGGCGCACAACAAAGGACGGTCGGGGTCAAGCTACCTGACACCATATACCAGGCGTGGCGGGTATCAAAGTCTATCAAATTCAAGCTGTCCCATACCGCTCACGCGAACAAACACGTGGCAACAGTCAGAGCGGGAGAGTCAAAAGGGATTTTCTAGTTTGTTCGTGATTATTCCGGTGGCCAGCGTATTTGCAGAAGCTCTAGGACATGTGAAGTTCGAGGAAGGTTCGTGTTACGTTAGTGAGTAGCTAGTTGTTACAGACATGAGTTAGTTTGTGTGTGTGTGTGTGTGTGTGTGTGTGTGTGTGTGTGTGTGTGTGTGTGTGTGTGAGTGTCAGCTGTGTGTGATCGCATCGAAAGGAACATAGCGAAGCAGATATTGAGTGTCGAATGACTGTATTATCAAATTAAGCTGTTTGAGAGACAGTGAAAGTGAATAAAGACACAAAGGAGTGAGTCAAGGTTACGAGACGTGAAAAGTTTTGAGTTGTAATATCACGAAGGACTGAAGACTGTGTTAACGTCAGTAAAAGAAAACTATGTTCTGTATTCAGTTGGAAGAAAATAAAGCGAGAGAAAAAGTAATTGAACTGGTTTTTGTCATTTTGTTACAATATCAGTTCCATAAAAGCAAATACAAGGTTATAAGCCTGAGATCTGTTGTTTATATTCATTTATGCATACAAACTTCAACTCTTTTGCGTCACTTTTGTTCGTTGTAACAAAACGTTTACTGCAATTTGGTGAGCTGGTTAGCTTTAGCTGTATATACGTATTATTAACATTCAAATGTTAACAAGAATTTAGTTATTATTTATTTATGCCAACAAACTTACTGTTGGTGTTTTTAAACACACAAGCCGTGTGTGGGCAAAGTTTAAGAGGTAGAACCGGAACTTAAAAATTCAATGCCACAACTGGGATTTGAACCACAGACCTTCCGCTTGCCGGGCGGACGCTCTACCACTGAGCTATTGTGACAAACTGCCAGAATGGCATTAAATTCTCAAGCCAGTTCGTATTTTTCCTGGTAAACCACAAAGGCAGTCTCACATCAGAGACAATTACCCCAATGGTGACTTACTATTGCAAGTACTTTATATCCCAGGATTAAATAACCTTCACATGGTAATTATTATTTATTTATGCCAACAAACTTACTGTTGGTGTTTTTAAACACACAAGCCGTGTGTGGGCAAAGTTTAAGAGGTAGAACCGGAACTTAAAAATTCAATGCCACAACTGGGATTTGAACTGGCTTGAGAATTTAATGCCATTCTGGCAGTTTGTCACAATAGCTCAGTGGTAGAGCGTCCGCCCGGCAAGCGGAAGGTCTGTGGTTCAAATCCCAGTTGTGGCATTGAATTTTTAAGTTCCGGTTCTACCTCTTAAACTTTGCCCACACACGGCTTGTGTGTTTAAAAACACCAACAGTAAGTTTGTTGGCATAAATAAATAATAATTACCATGTGAAGGTTATTTAATCCTGGGATATAAAGTACTTGCAATAGTAAGTCACCATTGGGGTAATTGTCTCTGATGTGAGACTGCCTTTGTGGTTTACCAGGAAAAATACGAACTGGCTTGAGAATTTAATGCCATTCTGGCAGTTTGTCACAATAGCTCAGTGGTAGAGCGTCCGCCCGGCAAGCGGAAGGTCTGTGGTTCAAATCCCAGTTGTGGCATTGAATTTTTAAGTTGCGGTTCTACCTCTTAAGAATTTAGTTCTTGAATGTGAAAAATTATCTACATCCTTTGATATAAACTATATGGATGCAAAGATAGTAATTAATAACAGTTCTATTGGTAGAACAGACGCGCAAAGTAAGGTTAATTTATCTTAATATCTGAAGTTTATTATGATAATTCCTAAGTGAGGTACAGTTTGATAATTATGAAGTTGGTCACTAGTGCGGTGATAATATTGATATCACAACTAGTTTGGATAACCTTGAGTGCGCAGTATATGTTGACGTTCTTGCAGTACAGTCTATATACCTAATGAAGAATACCTACCTATGCTTTATGCAATGCAGTATTCACAGATGAGCATCAGTTTCCTCAGCTGAAGGGATTAGCCCACAAGTCAAAGTTCCAAGAGAGTTGTACAGCTGATTTGAATCCAACGTGTGTGATTGGACATGTTGCATTGAGTTATTTCCATTTCATAATTACAATCAACATTGCAATTTTATGTCTAATACATATTACTAGTCTTGTTACAATAGGTATATAATGTACGAAATACTTCCTACCTAATCTTACTAAGTCTAGTGTGTACCCAAATAGGAGTCCATTACACTCAACCCTCTGCGTACTTATACAACGAACACCAACACTGTACATCAATACACAAACACAACACCCATAGACACACACATAGCAAAACAATTCATAAAATACATACACAATGCACACACAAGAAGCTACAGAAGAACACTCATAAACACTGCACAAAAGATGAAGACTATACAAGAAACACCAACAGACAACCCCCCCCCCCCCCTTATCACACTCATACGTGTATACGATAAATATCAAGAACAAGAAGAACAGAAATTACGAGACCATCTACAACACTTTCAAAACATTTAGACACACAATAAAAACAAACACACACTAAAAACCCCTAACATACAAAAATACACTATACATACAAAAAATACATATGAGCCAAGCAGCAACATCAAAATAAAACAAAAACAAGCAACAAAACCTAGGATCTTCTTTGGGCAGAAGCACATGAATGGAGCCATGGATGTGGAACACGGGAACTGACACAGATACACAAAATACACAAATTACACTACACAATGTCAACAAAAACACAATTAACACAAATACGCACCAAAGCCGAGGGAAATCCCAACTCGAAAACGAAACAAATACCACACTAGGCTGAAGAGGGATTTCCCTAAACAGCCCGGGCATGTTGTAAACATGCCCAAATAAACATTTTTCATTCATTTTCGCCTTTACATTCCCTTATTTACACACATTCAGTTTTTCTCTTCATGTTTCTTGACGATCTTGGCCCCTTTCGCCCTTATTTTTCTAAATATTCCGCAATCATTTTAATCCTTTTTGTCCCTGTATAAGTTATCAGCTAACATGTTAGCAGTAAAACAGGAACAATCGAAAATATCAAAAGTTTCTGGTGTTAGACATCTCTGATCAACGAAATACACAGCAAGACGTTTAGAATGACGTTGGATTAATAAGCAACAGTGAAAAGCAAATGCTTTCGTGATTCATCTCATCTGCAAGGCCATACATGTAGTTCATATAGGTCTGTTTAATCACATAATACTACTTCCGTCTTCTGTGCCCTACAACAAACAACCAAACAAAGAACAATCGGACTATCAGCGTACAACATTTAATTAAAAGAACAAATTCTTAATAACTTTCCACCAAACTATTTCACCACTCTACAAATTTTTAAAAATTCTAAGGAACTGACTTTAAAGTACCTGATTTATAATAATTTGCCATGCTGATTTCATATCTGTCATCCGTTTTTTTCCATCACCCTCAATTCTTTTGTTATGGTACCCTTTCTTATCAAGGGATATCATCAATCTGTATCTCACTAATGCTATATTAGTGCAGATAATACTAAGCCTATGTCCATAAAATGTATGTCATGCAATTGAGATAATACAGTGATTATATGTAATTTTTTAAGTTTTCTGTAGTACAGAAATAAAAAAATGTGATACATTTCTTTTAAATTTTCGAGGTTCATTAAGAAAATAATATGTTTTGTTTTATTAAATTTGCATCATCAAAACAAAGTAGTACGCTCAGAAAGAACGCATAAACATCAGATCTCTATATCTCGTATATTCTAAAATAACGGCTCATTAGTGAGGTAGATCTTGACGAATTAGTTTTATTACATCACGGATTTGGTTTGATGACCTGACGGAATTTGGACAATATTCAGAAATTTGAAATTATTATTCATCTGTCATGCAAAAAATAAGCATTACATGGGTTATTTACTAGTACAGTGCCTGGGCGACCGAGCTTCGCCCGGCGTTTCTTTCCTTCCATCCCCCCCCTTTTTTTTTAAATCGTGTCGTTTCTGAGATACAAGATTTACAGGGATCCATATAAATATTTAATTAGCATCATCATTTTAGCCATAACACGTCCACTGCTGAACCTAGACCTCCCCCATAGATATCCACCTATTTGAGTTTTTCGTCGAGCATTTGTTCCACCATGGACTTCAGTTGTTTGGTGCTACCGTCGACTTTATCTTCTAGGGCGTTAACACTTTAGCCAAGGTCCTTCCTCTTTCCGCCGAGTTCTTACATCTTCCTTCAACCTGGGCAGTTAGGCTTGTTAATGTTCTGCGATAGCTCTATCTTCATATCGCTCATTCCCGTTTTCATCTTTTCCGTACCAGAGTCTACATTTTTCAATTGGGTTACCATATTTGTTTTCATTTGCCGCATTCTGGAATTCATTTCATTTCCTATAATGCCCATCTTGGCTAACATTTGTTTCATTAACTGATCCAAATCGTGGTTTTCATCGCGCTTCTAAGACCAATTGTCGCAATTTTACTTTACAACTAGTTCTTTATTGTTTATAAAAACACCGGAATTACACTATACAAAAGTGCCGATGAACAGTAACAAATACTACAGGAAAAAAACTAGTAGACAAAACCGTGTGAGTGTAAAACCCATTTCTATTTCAATCACATAGAAAATTTTATGAATTTTTCATCTAAGTCTTAGTAGAGAAAGAATGTGATTATTAAAGAGATGCATAGACAATAGATAATTAGATAATATATTGATTAGAGAAAGAATGTGTATAGTAAAAAAACTGAGTACAGAAAATCGCGTAAATGTAATACATTTCTATTCCAAACATATACAAATTGTATGAGCTTATTATGCTTCGTAAAAGAAAACTGAGTAGAAAAAAACCATGTGAATGTTATATGCTGCATTTATATGTCAAACACATAGAAAAATGTATGAATTGCTTGTAGAAGAGGGAGCAGAGAAGGGCATGTGAATATATTACGTAAAAGAAAAGCGAGTAGGGAAAACCGGATGAAAGTAATATATTGTGTGATAAAATGTATTGCATAAAACCTTCTCTGTGAAGGAAAAAAAAAAGGAAAAAAAAAAAAAAAAGCACTTAGATGTGCCAATTTTCATGGCGATCGGTCAACCGGTTTTGGAGTTATATATACCAATGTCCATATATATAGATTGTATGAATTGTATATAGAAGAGCGAGTAGAAAATAACATGTGAATTGTTACATAAAACAAAAGTGAGTAGAGAAAATAGTGTGAATGTAATACGTTGCATTTCTATTTCAAACATAGAAGAAATTGGAAAGGGTAGAGTGAAACTGAAAAATTCCAGTGCCATGACCGGACTTTGAGTCACGGATCTAACGGTTACCGGCCGGCAGCGGCAGCGACATTGAATTTTTCAGTCTCATTCTACCCTTTCCAATGCTGTTGTACACACGGCTATTGTGTGCAAGAACGTTAATAGCATATAGGAAATTGTATGAATTATATGCTGTACGGCGAGTAGAGAAAGAAGTGTAATTGTGTTTCGTAAAATAATAGTGAGTAGAGAAAATGGGTAGCATAAAAACCTTCCACATTATTTAAAAAAAAAATATATATGCGAAAATGCAGCCCCATACAAACTTTAACATAACTTCACTTCTGTTTGAGATAGAATTACCAAATTTTGCACCCTGTTAGAAGGCCACATGTAGAATATGTCCAAAAAATTTCAAAACAAATGATTGCTTTATATTTAATTTATTTAATTAAAATATGTAAAATACAGGATCAAATTAGGGTACAGTTTTTTGAAAACGACTGAAGCAATTCTTTTCAGCTTTTTTTCAGACATTACATAGAGATAAATAAGAAATGTTGTGGAACAGAATTTTTTTAAATGTCTTGGTTATTTTTTTAAAAATATTTTATTATCTTGTTAATTTTTAGGATTATTTTTATCACATGTAATTCTTAACAGCTTACCTTCTAAAAACTTTAGCAAAATTCTGTTCCACAGAAAAATGCATTTTGGTATGTTTAATAACTGTGCAAAATTTTAGTGCAATAGCTTAAATACTTTTGGAGAAACGTGTACCTTACATAATGGAAATGTAAGTTTCGACAAATTGAAAAAGAAAAATGGGAACATAATGTATCTGGGAAAAATTGTTTAATGTTGGCCATAACCATAGCTTGTAGCAGATCTGTTTACAAACAAAACACAGAAATTGCCATCTTGCCACAGTCTTCTTGAACCAGGTAACTATACCTCCTGAAAGTGTGCCCGCCCAAATGGGAAAGAAAGTGGAAGTAATTGTTTGTTTTTTGTGAGTGATATCTGACAGAATGGGGGCGTAACTTCATGCAATCCTTTAAACCAGGCATGTCAAACCTCACTCCCAGGGTGTGAAGAGAGGGGTCTACCCCTCCTTAACTGCAGTAGCACGCACTAGTAGAACCGGTTTTCGCTTTGTTTTTCCCGTTTTCCGATTTGAGGGAGGGAAAATAGGGGAAAATTTTTCACGCCTGGTGAGTGCTGGTTGACACCCCTGCTTTAAACAAACACATTTTTATCACAGTTCTAGATGGAATATATGCTTGAAACTTTTGGATAATTTTCTCATGGTATCCAACTAATTTATAAGCTGATAAACACAAAATTGATTTTTTTGACCCCAACCGCATACATCCCTCCTTAACGAAGTTTCACGGTGATGGGTCGAACGGTTTTCAAGATTAACGGTTGCGTGTACACAAACATCCATTTTGTATATGTAGAGCATATGAATTGTTCGTGGAAGAGTGAGTAGAGAAAGAGATGTAATGTGTTACCTAAAATATTCCATTTCAAACATACAGAAAATTGTATGACTTGAAGAAAAGGGAATCAACTTTGTTTGATGTAAAATCGTGTTTCTTTTAGGAAAATTGTTCGTATAAGACTGAGTAGAGAGAGAGAGAGAGAGAGAGAGAGAGAGAGATAGAGAGGGGGGGGGAAGGGGGAGAAAGAAAGTGATGTGACGGTGTTACCTCAAAGTAAGTGAGAAAGAAGTGTGAATGTAATACGTAGCATTTCTATTTCAAACATACAGAAGCTGAAGCAGTTGGGAAGCTTTGTCCTATGGGATTTTCTTTTATGAAAAGCTGGCTCTTCTTGCTGAAGATCAGCAATAGTCGCTCATTATGGAGGAATCCCATTTACCTTGATATCTGCGTTCCATTTGTAATTTATCTTGGTGAAAACGTTCCCTTTGCTCATCGCTAACTTCACCCGCATTCTCAGGAAAGAAATCTAAGTGCGACTGTAGAAAATGCATTTTCAATGACTTCTTACATCCTAGGTTTCCGTAATTTAAAAGTTCATTGATAAGTGTGCTTTTGTTTTTTACATAGAAACACTTCTTTGAATGATCACGGAGTGATTTCAGTAGTATTCAGCTTATCATCAAATTGTGAGTTCATAAGCAACTGTCTTATCTGTAGACCAATGAAAATTCTTTGCTGCACTTATACTGGGAAACAGTTCTGTCAGGTATTTGAAACCTTCCCCTATTTTGTCCATTCCCTTCACAAATTTTTATGAGCTTAGGTTTTATATGCAAAGACGGAAGGTGTACATTTAAAAGGTTCATCAATGCCTTGTGTTTTATATTCTGCTTCCGTGGTACGAATTCTTCCCTCTAGAGCTACTCTTTGACTATGTAGTGCTGTTCAATCGCTCGACTATTCCACAAGCACAGGAAACAACAGAGTTTTGTGAATCCACTCTGTAATCCTGTCGGTCTGGGAGGCTCAGTTGGTTAGACGCTGGACTACTGATCCCAAGGTCGCGGGTTCAAATCCGACCCAGACTGATGGTTTTTAAGTGAGCTTAAAAACGACAGCTCCATGTCAGTAGATTTACTGAACTTATGAACTTATGTGGGACGAAATTCCGGTACACCGGTGACGCCGATGTGATCCTAGCAATTGACAGCGCCTTTAATCAACAAAATAATGTTTTTAAACTCTATAAACCTAGGAGAAGTCCAATAACTTTAAATCACTACAAATACACCAGTTATGTTCCTTGTATTTAACAGCTTCTCGAGTCAGTGACATATGTTTGTGTATTTCTTTCACACCAACTGCATGGACCACAGGAGCACATGGCATTTAATAGCCATTATGAAGTACTGCAGCCTTCAATCTAATTTTGGAAGAATCTATAAATAAAGGTCAAATTTCAATATTGTATACAATGTTTAGTATTGACAAGCCAATCACTTCAGAACAAACACACAGTACGTCCAGATTCCTAATTTCATAGAAATGCAACTTTCGTGTACTTTCCCAGGAAATCTTGCTTTGACAGATGTAAGTTGTGCACTAAGTTTGTTTTGTGAAGAAAAATGTAGATTTTGTTCTTCCATAGCACTGTAAGTTGACTCGCTAGATGTCGATGATATTATGCCGTTGTCTGATTCGTTGCGCTCTGTTTCTGGATGTTCTTGCCAATTTGAAGGAGCTTGAGGCATTGGCAAGTCATTCACATAAGGTATTGGTCTGCTGGCTGAACACAAATCGGGATATGAGATTTTCGTTTATTTTTTATGAAAACCCTGTTATTTTCGCTGTGCAGAAATAACATTGTTATGATTTTGTTTGCTGTATATCACTGGGACTGCAAACGACATGTGCTGTTTCTTTCCATTTAGATAGAGTCAATTTTACATAACATTGGATGCAACTTATATGGTGTGAAACGTTTACCTTGGTCACCGAGGAGACAGCCGAAGTACGGGCAATATGCAGTTTTAGTAATTTGTTTCTTTTGTTTACTAATAGTGAATTCTCTGCAAGTGTAGGAAAAAAAAATCCGGGTAATTAATACACCCACCTTTCCGCTTCTTCATAAAGCATAACAACTTAGCGAAGTTTAAAATTCCACACTGTATGAAACATGTAGAACCTACCACAAGGGATTCAACATGGATACTAGCTAATAGAAATGTAACATCATAGCCTGTTAAGTTATATAACCACTTCACATGAAGTCAGTAGCTTACGTAAGTACCTTTGCGTGCAGATGCATATAGGCCAAGATTGCCATGCAGCGAAAAGCATTAACAGCGATAACTTTTTCCCTTGACGTGATAGAAATAATCACTAGATTATTTGTAATAAAATCCACTACTTCTCTTCCCAGTTCCCCAAACCTTAATAAGTTGTGTTTTCAGATCCATATTCATATTATCTTTCTCTAATGTTTTTATCTTGGGATGGCGCCCCCAAAGTATTTGACACCAGTTAAAATACATTCTATACTTTTGAAAGTGGAAAGCGAAACCAGGACTCTCCAAAGCAGAAAGGGGGCGGGGGGAGAACAAGGTCATGTCAGTTAAAGTTAAATTAAAGCTGGCGCATGGAAAATGTCAGAATAATTACAGCAATAGCCCTTTGTGGGCCAAGGGCTACCGCCCGGCCGCTGTGTCCCCCACCTATGCCCAGCACAGGAGTCAGTGCTAGGGGAGGGGGCCGTGGTCAGCCCACCCGTCCCCTCCGGGCTGGTCGCGCGATCCTCGCATCCAGGGACTGCTACTTCTCAATCAAGTAGCTCCTCAATTGGTCCCACAGGAACCTAACGAGGCTGAGTGCACCCCGGACCAGGTCCCCCACGCCGATACCGGGAATCGAATCTGGGTCTCCCGCTTGGTGAGCAGCAGCGCTACCACCGCGCCAAGGAGACAGCATAAACATTGGTTACAAAATGCAACAGACTTTTTATATGTTTTCTGTTTTTAATGTTGAAGACAAAATGATTTCTACTTTCTTTGTGTTAAGGAGGAAGTTAAGGGGAGAAGATACACCACAGAGGCGTAAAAGAGAAGAAATTGAACTTTTTGTAGTGTTTAACACCCGCTTTTATTACTACGGCAGCGCAGGCGGTGACACTAATGATACATGGAATGAAGGTGGAGCACCGGTAGAATGGGGTGGCGGGGGAAACCAGAGAACCCAGAGGGCCCTCTCCCCCCCCCCCCCGCCCCCAGCGCCGCTTCGTCCATCACGAATCCCACATACGGTTGCCTCGGATCGAACCCGAGCCGCTTTGGTGAGAAGCGAATGGTCTAACCACTCGGTTACGGTGCGGCCGAAATTGAACTTTGTGATACTACTTGCCTATAAGAAACAGGAAAGTAAAACTGTGTCAGCAATTTATTCTTGACCACTACCATATATATTTGAAAATAAAGCAGACTTACAAAAGTGAAAACCACACATACTAGCTAGGAAAGTCCCACCAAAGGAAACCATATGTGCCTCCTCAGCGTTATCACAGAAGTTCAAATGAACTTTACTTGCCAGCAGGCTGTAGCATACAATTTATGTACAGAGTACCATATCTTGCATACATAAGGGCATTACTCATGTGAAACAACAAGAATTTAAATATGCTTTAATAAGGAATGCAATATTCATATCCACTATCCCAAGAGATATGAATACATAAACTGTGTAAGCGTCAGAAACCAAGAAAGCAATGTTAAAAGTATTAGTTATAAGCTGCATTTGAAAGAAAAGTATTTGTGAAGAAAATATTTATTTTCAAAAAGACCCAGGGGCCCAAATGACCTAGCTGTCGACGGGCCCTTAAACGCCACTCACTCACTCACTCACTCACTCACTCACTCACTCACTCACTCACTCACTCACTCACTCACTCACTCAAAAAGACCCATTTCGTGCTAAGACAGATAAGTCATTTTTGTACGTTTCCTATCATCTGCAAAAGAATTACTAAACACACACAATGGAGAAAAGACCATGATTTTCTTTTATAATAAATACTTTTTTATGACAGTTGCAAATTTACAACCTGTTCTTATAAGATCATTCAGTAAATGGGTTATAAGTACTGCCTGGAACACTAAAGGTAGCTAAAATGGAATGGTAAGTCCAAAACGTTATAGCGCTGTAGACGGTCAATCATGGTACTGTTGTCTAGCAAAGTAATGGAAGGAATTGCTGATACCGAAGACTACAGGGTGTGATTTCCTTTATGTGGAACTGTGTATATCGTTATGTAACGTGACATTGGAGACGTACCATGGTGCTTTGGTCAGACAACGAAGAGTTCTGGATTCAAATCTTCGTAGGATGTCAATATTGGAGTTACTGGCAGTTCCTCAAAGTAACTTCATACAGGTCTAATCTTTGTTCAGTAAGCAATATAACTGCTGGAATTTTAGTTTTTCTTCTTTCCTTTTTGTCATAATGTGATGTTTTCATGTTAGGTGTTCATTTAAGTGTAATCCAATGTATTCTACAGTTGTCATAAGGATTTCTACATGATTTAGATACACTTTAGGGCATATTCCGCGACATAAAGAAAACGTGATATGATGAGATTTTCTGGGGTTTGTCTGTATTCTCCATTTATTTAGCCATTGTTGAAGCAGGTCTAGATGGTGCTGGAGATATTCTGAGACTGTACGAGGATTTTCAGGCTAGGCGAGGATAGTCGTGTAATCTGCAAAAAATGCTGTTCTGGTGTGTTCAGTTTCGGTACATCACAAATGTAAAGAAGGCTCAAAATCGACCCAGGAACACTACATACCTTGGGGTACTCCGGATTTGATGCTATAGGTATGAGAGTGGGACAAGTGGCTTTCGTTAAATTTGGGGAGAGAGAGTGACGGAAAAAGCAGCATAAGCAGGGTCTGTAATGTTCTTTATAAATATTTTTATGTAGCTCACATTAGAGGAGTAGCTCTGTATTGTCACAGTAGGTCAGGAGAAAATAAAATTTGACAAATTTGGGAAATGTTGAATTGCTTGCTGAAGAATAGTGAACATATTTACAACGGTTAATTATCATAACTTATACATACTTAAATGCTTCTTACTTTATACATTCAAGTATTGAGTCTAACTACAGAACGAATACCGTATGGCCATCGACTATCACTTAACAGCAGCATTTTACCATGCCTCTACAATGTTGAAGTTTTATCTCACCCTTCCTTTTATAACTGGAAGGCATATCAGGAATCAGTGTTTTTCAGATTCAAGCACCAGAACTGAAGATGGCAAGCAAATAAACATTCGTGACATATGGAAGGTACGTACATCCATATGAAGGAAATGATATAGCTGATAGGTTTACAACTTTGATAAGGAATTGCAGGAGCCACTTCACTTGAGATTCTAAGATACAAAGCAATGCACAAAAGAGAGTCTGCTCAAATTATCTTCCTGTTTCAGTTCAAAAATATAAGGATTTGACTAGGCTGCATACAAAAAAATATGAACTTCAATCTTTATTAGTCTGAATAAGAAATATAGATGAGGAAGATTATGTAAAGTATTGTATCTGATATGAATAAGTATAATTATATGATTCAAATGAATTACAAATATGTTACTACAGACGCAGATTTATGTTGTGTTATAGCAATGGGCATTGCAATTGTTACAGTAATATAAATAATGAAACTACAAACCAGAAAATTTAATTACTTCTTAAAATTGCTTGAGGATGTTGTAACATCTTCTTTATTTAATACAACATTCAGTAAATGGTAGAGCAATAAGTGCAAAATTGTGATTAAAAAGTAAAATCTAAATATGTGGCATTACAGCGCTTGTGGGCCTTAGCGTACCAACTCGGCTGTCTACCATACCAAAACAGGGATGAACTATCACTAAGCCGATATGTGAAGATATGGTTGGCACCATGCTTCTCTCAACCGGAATGTTAGCTTTCGTGTGATGTAGACCGCTACCTGCCGTAGCTCCTCAAACGTATCATGGTACTGAGTGGACCTGGTTCTATATATGAGCCGAAAAACCCGTACCCGTACCGTACCCACCCGTATGGCTGGGAAGCGTAGTAGCATGTTCCAACTCGGTTATTAAAAAATTAAGTTTGATTGTTTTAAAAACTTACAAAAAGGTTTTACCTTAACACAGACATTTTCCCACATATGTACATATGCACATTTTTCTCTCTCGTGAGAATACCACAAAAACATGTGATTAAAAAGTAAAATCTAAATATGTGGCATTACAGCGCTTGTGGGCCTTAGCGTACCAACTCGGCGAAAGAACCTTTAGGGTGAGGGGTCGCGGGGATCGCGGAAAAGCGTGTATTAAGGAATACGATGACTTAAAACAGCATGATCGACAAAGCTAAGACATGCGATTGTTACCGCGCAAGAGCACTGCGTTATCCTAGAAGACTCCGTTTTCCTTGCTTCGAGCATTTCCCTCCCAGTCGTTTAGCAGAAGTTGCAATCAACTAGGCAACTAGGCAACTTGACGTTTCTAAAGATAATGTAGCCATTTTCTATATTAAAATAACATGTTAATGTTGTAATAACAATTACGTCTATTTTTATTAAACCATTATAAATGCATATGCAATTCACGTAATTTACCAAGGCCAGTACTTCGGTTTGGAATAGTTATTTTGCTACCGTGTTTATTATTGTTTGTTATGTTTGTGTTTCTGGCGGAAAATTACATGCAGTTATGTCGGCTCATAGCGGGAAATTTTAATCTATGAAAGTGTGAAATTGAATAACATGGCGGAACTGAAGGAGATAAACCGTTCGGGTTTATCCTTAGAAAAGAAGCTGTTTTTCATACTTATTGTTTGCGAGTGAGAGAAACGGTATCTGAACAAATAAAAGTTGTTGTGATATTGGTCATTTATAACAAAACATAGCAAGACATGAGAGCTCAAGAAAGCACTACACGAAACTTCATCAGACATTTATTGACCATCCTAACTCACTACCCAGTCACAGAGCAGCTACCACCTTGAGAGGACACAAGACTATAGACACACTGATCTAACCACACAACAAGAGAAGAGGATCTCATTGGAAGACACCCTCTACACATGTTTCATGTCATTGTAATGTTCTGTTACCGAAACGTGATGTACTTTGTTGCAATTATGTTATCTAATAAATTAAAAAAGATGAGAAAAAATAAAAGATAGTGGCTAGAGAAAGTCGTATGAAAGTAATACAAAAATTTTTAAAATATATGTATTCATTGCACAAACCAAACCTCCTAAGAATACCATAATTTGCAGCATCCCTTCCTACAAGAAACATCAGCTTCAAAACTGCATTTGAATTAGGCTAAATGTTAAGTGTGACATCCTTTGGCACATAAAAGGAGATTCGATCCTTAAAACGTAGTGCGGCGCAGTGTTGCCTACTCTTGGTAATGAAAAGTGACTAAAGTGACTGTCAGAAACACTAGAAATGGGTAAGTATGGAGCATCATATAAATGGTCATTATATGGTCGCAAATCAGCATTTGCGTTAACGAGAGAGATGACAGATATTTTCCAATCTTGTAAAATAATGCTCGTGCCTTGTCAAAGGAATTTCTTTCCTTCATGAATTGGAAACAGGATTTACTGCTGAGTTGGAAGAGGTGGGTCTGAATTAAATTATTCACAAGAAGAATATTAATATGTGTAATTGTTGGCTTTTCATCGCTAAGTGTTGATGCCTAGTGTGGTCATGCTAGGAAAAATAGGGAGAAAAGAAAGATGGGGATTCAGCACACACTGACCATGTTTATGTGACATACCATACAATAAACATTCAGCCTCACAAATTCTAACTTGTAAATTGCGAACGTTTGTAGGCTTACCTCAGTAGAAATTCATAACTTCGGAACCTTCCTGTCGCCACTCCACTGCGCAGACACTGAAGTATCAAGTTTGAAGTGAGAAACTGCGATTCTCATTACCTGATCATGCCATTTTTTTACTTTCTCTACTGGTAAGTAGAGAAGTATTTTATTTCACCCAAAAACTCGATGTCGAGATTTCACCGGAAATATATGTTTTGGGACCCCCCTGAACCCAAAAAAGCATTTTTAGAATAATGTCCGTGTGTGTGTGTGTGTGTGTGTGTGTGTGTGTGTGTGTGTGTGTGTGTGTGTGTGTGTGTGTGTGTGTGTGTGTGTGCCTGTCTGTGTGCCTGTCAGTGTGTCTGCCAGTCTGTGGACAGCATAACTCAAAAACGAAAAGTAGGTTAACAGCCAAAGTTGGTATTTAAGGTACACATATACGTTTGAAATGCCACTTTTGGACCAAAATTTTCGTTTTTTTTTCATTATTTATTAGCTCTGTTCTTCTGCTTTCAAATGATATATAATTTATTTGAATCTGATGCGTACTTTTGTATTTAGAAGGATTTAAAGGGAACCATGTGATGCTGTTAAACTAAAAGGGGGCGTGGCATCGAGTGCTTTTTTTAAGTTTCTTCTTGTATTTTGGCAAATATTCCAAAAGTTATAAATCTGTTTTCAAATCTGACCAGTTGATTCATATAAGCATAAACCAGGAATACCACTTAAAATAGTTCAGGCGTGCAAGCCTGTGTATGGAAGACTTTGTGATCCAAATATGCTACCCAAATGCCTACATGGATTAACACAGAATGCCAATGAGTCATTTAATGGGATGATTCGGTGAAGATGTAGGAAAGAAACCTATGTAGGCCTAGAAACCCTAAAACTGGGGATAATGAATGCTATATCGCATTTTAACTGTGGTAACACCGTGGAAGCAGAGATCCTGCACAGGATGAAAATTGTACCAGGCAAATACACAATGTCAGGAGTTCTGAAATCAGATGAGTCACGGCTATGTCACAGTATAAAGAGCAGCACCCCAGAACAAAAGCAGCGTAGAAGATAACTTAGAGACCGAAGGAAGCTCAAGGAAAATAGAAATATTGAGGAAGAGGGTCCTACTTATGTAGCAGGGATATTCTAGCTGTTTAAATTGTGAGTACAGAACTGCAGTTATACCATAAACTTTTCTTCCTCGTTTTCTCAAAACTAAAAATATGTACAGTTTGTGACATTCAGAATCAAAAATGACATACTAAAAATTAAGAGAACCACTAACTTTATATACCAAATTAATCAGAATAAAACAAGGAATGTTATGAAGCAGAATGGTTGAGCTAAATGTTCTGAGAAAAGAATTATGTTCAGTTGTAAAAAGAAGTATAATTAAAAATATTGGCAATTTTGCAATAAAAATCACAAATATTTGATAAGTTAATGGAAGTTAGCAATTGTGCTTCACAACATTTTGCATGTAATTAGAAACATTTTGGTAAAAGAATCAGGGTGATTGGTTAAAAATTGTGTTTGCTATGAGGTTTACAAGAAATTTGCTTTTTTTACACAAAAAATACATTTTACAATGATGTAAAATCCAAATTTAAATTTTGAGTACCATAAAAATATATTTGACTGAAAGATCAACGTGGCAAAAAAATTATTGTGTTTTACCAAAAACTGTGGATTTTTTGTCCAAACCTATATGTGTACCTTAAGCTTAATATTTTTCAAGGATGCGACACGAAGATTTTGAAGAAAATAGCCCCACCCTAAACTACCCTTTACATGGAAAATTTTGATTTCCTTGAAAATGGCTCTAACGATTTTGATTAAAATGTCACATGTTTAAGATATTTTTATGACAAATGAAATGTAGGTATATTTTGAATTTTCTGGCTATAGCCTATGTAGTCCTGTTTACTCGAGGACTTTTGAATAGCTCGTAAACCGTAGGAGATAGACAAAATCTTACCCTACAAAAAATGTAGATCTCACTAAAACACACAATTTGTCTAAATAAAATATTTGTAGAGTGAACAATTTCGGAGATATTCCTTGTTGTTTGTGTCAATTTCGGAAAACAAAACTTTCGTGAAATGGAACATCGTTGTTCATTTTTTTATATGTTAAGCGTGCAAAGAGAAGGGGATCTCAAAGCTTTAAAAGATGTGACTATCGCTCAAAGCCTACTGTATTCTAATAGTCCCCTTTCACCTACAAGGAAATAAGCAATAAGATAATTTGTACAAATGTTTATCTCAACAAACATGAAGAAGATATAAGAATACGAGTTTGTAAGAATGGTTAGTACAAGAGTAGGGAAAGTCATGTGAGTGCAACAGTTCAGATTTTTTCATTAAAGTATATATTCAACTTCTTATTCATATTTGATTGCGTTGAATTTGAAGAATAGGTATATGAAGGTTAACAAATTAATATTTAATACAATCAAATTTTTTTACAAAAATGCTGTATCTGAAATTGGAAATGTTGTATCAGAATAAATTAAAGTAAGAAAAGGCCTCCGCTAGGGTTGCGATATATCGCCCACATTACTTAAGATATTTATACATAAAGCATTATGAAGTTGGAACAAAAATGTTCAGGAATGGGAATACCAATTGGAGATGGATCAGCAGACACAATATACACCTACACTGTTAATTGTGGACGACCAAGTAGTAACTACGCAGTAGTGCGGAGATATTGAATTTATGCTTAGAAAGTTACTAGAATGATATGATAAATAGGGGCTGAAAATAAATATAGAAAAAACGTTTTATGTGGGATGTGGAGCAGAAACCAAAGATTTAATTCTGGAAGAACAGAAAGGTTGCATTGGAGAATGTGAAGAATTTGAGTATTTGGAGGTAAAAATAGATAAAGAAGATGAAAGGAAAATGATATTAGGAACAGAATCAATAAAAGTAAACTTAATAATATCAGTGCTGCGTGGTATCCTGTAGAACAAACATGTAGATAGTAAGAATAATTGCCACTCGTACAATAGTGAAAACTACTGTCACATATAGAGCTGAAACATGGAAATTTAATAAAAATTTAGAACCAAAACTTATGTCGATGAAAATGGATTTTTTAAGATGTTCCACATTGGAAAAAGTAGAAATAATGTTATAAGAGAAAAATTAATAAGAAGAACTTAATATTAGATTATGTAAAGTATAAACAGCTGAATTGGTATGGAATATTAGAAGAATGAATGAAGATAGATTACCGAGAAAGGTTTGGAAATGGAAATGGAGATGGAACAAGAAGAAGAAGAAGAAGAAGAAGAAGAAGAAGAAGAAGAAGAAGAAGAAGAAGAAGAAGAAAAGGAAGACCTCAAAACTCATGGATGCGGGAAATAACTGGAATGAGAGCAAGAGGACTGGAAGAAATGGAATGGATGGATAGGAATGAGTGGAGAAAGAAGATTCTTTAGGCACAGAAAGATGTGTAAACATTGAAAGTCTGCATATCAATACAATAACTTCAATGATTATACAGTAAAAACTTTAAATGCTTAGATATACACAGTTCCAGTATTTTGAAAAATGGCTAAATGGCTAATATATGAAGTGGTTGGAAATGCAATTAAATGGCTTTTTTATCTTTGTTTCTTCAAAATATTGGCTGTCTTTTCAAAAAGGCTTTGGGCCAAAGGGGCTAAGTTGGCATTTGGTGGCGCTACTTCAAAATACAAAATGACCACTGTCAAGTTCCCTAGAGACTCTTTTGGTAGAAAATATCAGAGTATGTGTTAAGCTAGTGTTATTTTTAACGAGTTTGTCCTGATGGTGTAAGTTTGGCGCGTAATGTGAATCACATTGAAGCCCAAAGGGTAATTCCCAACCTTGATTGGACTGAACACGTGAGTGAGGCAAGTCGGCAGTGACAAGCGAGCGTCTCCTCAACAACGTGTTGCAAGTTATACGAGTACCACCAACCAACCAACCAGTCGGCGGCCTGCTAGTGTTGCGGTAGGTTCATTCTCTCCACTAACAGGTGACGTGTGGACTGCATACAAGATGAACGGTAAGTGAGCTAGCTTACTTTCTGTCTGTCACTTGGCCACGACCAAGCGCATTTTTATGCAATACAGCATTTGATTCTGGAAGGGGTTCAATATTCTGTGCCTCAGTGCACACATGGTCTGCACGTACGGTGTCATTGTGTTATTTACGTCACTTCACATAGAATTCGTTTCCAAGTTAGAGAACTCTAGCAGCCAAATTAAAAGAAAAATAATTATCTCCTTTTCGTTTTTCATAAACAACAAACAATATACGGCTTATTGTCTCTGCGGTGTTCTAAATATTTCGTTTTATTAGTTTTATAATACTTAGAACATTGCTACAATTTTTTACTTTCTTTACTACGTATAAGTAGGGGAAGCATTGTGCTCCACCCAAAAATTCTATGTCGAGATTCGACCGGAAATATGTGTTTTGAGGGCACCTGAATCCAACAAAAGTATCTTTAGAAAAGGTGTGTGTCTGTCTGTCTGTGAACAGTAGCTAAAAAACGAAAAGTCGAATGAAAACCAAAGTTGTTATTTAACTTTAATATCTGTCAGGGATACGACACGAAGTTTTTGAAGAAAATTCCTCCACACTAAACTACCCTTTACACAGACAATTTTTCGAAATTCTAACGATGTTACTTAAAATGCTATATGTTAGATATTTTTATGGCAAATGAAACGTACATTTTGAATTTTCTGGCTATAGCCCCTGTAGTCCCATATATTCTTGATGACTTTTGCATAACTAGTAAACCGTAAGAGATAGACCAAAACTTACTGTACAAAAATGTAGATGTCAGTGAAACACACGTTATGTTCAATTTTTTTTTTTTTTTTTTTTTTTTTTTTTTTTTTTTTTTTAATTATTTGGAGTGAACCATTTCGGAGAGACTCCTTGTTATTTGTGTGGGTTTTGCAATACTTAAAGTTTTCTCAAATGGAAGGTCGTTATTAACTTTTTCATCTCTTGTAGCAATAAGGAAATTTCTGTAAATGTTTATCTCGACTAACATGAAGAAGATGAGGAATAAGATTTTGTAAGAATAGTTAGTACAAGAGTAGAGAAAGTTAGTGAGTGCAACATATCATTGTTTGCAACTTTTTCGCATATCGTGTTTACAGTATTTATAAAATGCGTTTTGATCTGAGTGAGAAAAGGTGTCAACTCCAGGAATTATCACTATTTTTACTGCACTTCCTCATTATCGCTTAACATAATGCGTTTGCGACGTCATAAATCTATTTGTCAGTGAGTTTAAATCATGTCAGTGACATTGTCAGTATTACTATTAGCCAAATTTTTAAACAGCGGGTCGCTATATTCTGTATTTGAAATTCCATACTCTTTCTATGACATGCCGAAAAAGAGAATTTACAACTTTGGCACTTAAGGCCGCATGATAAAATACTTGAAAATTCAAACAAGTGTCAAAGGGTAACTTGGAGATGGTTAATGCCATTAGGTTTAACTAAATCTACGTTTCTCGTGTGCAAGATTTTGTCTGTCTCGTTTGTCAACTATATTACTATACAAAATAGTGCAAAATGCATTCACATTGGGGGGCCCACTATAGAAATTTAGCAGAAAATTTAAGATACACATTTATGTCATGCAAATATCTTAAATATATTGCATTTTAATGGCAATAACACAATCCTTTTTGAGAAAATAAAAATAAGTCTACATACGATAGAGTGGGGGCTTTCTTGAAAAGCCTCTTGCTGAATTTTTGAGATGTTCAACTTAAATATCAAGTTTGGTATTATCCCGACATTTCTCTTTTGGGCCACGGTTCTCACTCACTCACTCACTCACTCACTGACTCACTCACTCACTCACTCACTCACTCACTCACTCACTCACTCACTCACTCGCTCACATAAAATTAAACATGTTAAAAATGCCAGACCACACAAATCAAAATAACGTTTATTGTTTCAGCAAATTGAAAATAATAAAGTTCTCTATTAATTTGGTTGCTAGAATTTTTGAAACGGACACGAAAATCCGTGATTCAAATCTCGGTTGTGGCATTGAATTTTTTAGTTTGACTCTTCCTTTCAACCCTTCTGTACACGGACTTGTGTGAAAGTATAATTAATTATATTCTCTCCTCCTACATTTATATACCGCCTCTAATATTTAGATAATCCTGGCGACTTTGCTTTTAGAACATTGCTGATGGCAACGGTGTTAATTTGTTTGCAGTTTGTCAGTAGTTAGTCTTTAAATCACACGCACACATTCACACTCTCTTTCACACTTCCAAATTCTAGGGAGGATGGGGAGTAACCTACATAATAATCCTCATTCTCCAGCCAGGAATTGAACACGAGTTCTCTTAATTTCAAAGCTAGCATGTTAACCACCAGACTATAGAAGCAGTCGAAGATATTCTTGACTTTATACGAATAAATAACATTTGTAGAAATTTGTTACATTTGGTCAAAATCAGTTCAAATTACGGATGGTTGTTCAGTAAGATTTTAAACAAAATGTTACCTATACGAATTTGAGAAGCACTTGTCCATACATTCCGAAACTTGGGTGAATAAGAGCAAAGTTAAAGGTAATTTGCGCACAGGAAACAAAAAAATATTTTAATATAGAATGAAAATGTATGCCTGTATAAGAGTCTGAGGTGAGTCGAAATGGGATTTTCCTGATTAAGAATATTAAAATGTAAGAATATTAAAAATGGTATTTCAGATGCGGTTATCTCAGCAGGTGCAGTAAATGAAAGCATTTCGAAACCTAAACCTCACTTAAGCGCTTCGCAGAAGAAGTTACAAATAAGCGAACATGTTTATGATACTCTAAAAAATGATTTTGATGACAATCATAAATTTAAAATTGCTCATTAAAGCATTGTTTGAAAATGTGAGTTGCAGTGTTTGTGGTGGAAACATAACCATTCTGGAGGATACAGGTAAAAGAAGTGGGTTGGTGATATTTTTTAATTTTATGTTTGAAAATAATTTCTGAAGAAGTAAAATTTTATATGCAAATGCTCCATTATCTCATAAACTGACACCGAAAATGTTACCACACATTTGTACCTAAACAGGCTTTATTTTAACGAAAAAGTGTATGTATATTTTTCAATAACATTTTAAGAGCATTATTAAACAAATCATACCTTTCCTTCTAATGAACAGAAGTATTTTTTCAATCAACTCGTAAGGTACTTCTGAATATACCTTTAAAAATTTAGCTCATATTAAATAGTTACTGAGAGAATGGGTCAAAATTCAACACTAGCAAGATAGGGCATTTCGACTCTCCTTGAAGAACAGTTCTTAATTTATTTCAAACTTGGATTAAGCGGATACAGTTTAAGAATACTTCATATGAAGAAGCTCTTAAAATGTTTGATAAGATAAGTTAATAACAAATATTGCAATTGTGCACGAATACTTCCGTCATAGAGTGAACGAACCCGAAATTTAAATTATGCTTACATTTATGACCGTGTTTATATCCACAGTAACGCGTTTACGACATGCCTACTTGTGTACGAGGTCAAGGTGAGAAGGCTTCTCTTCCACTATATCAGTAACACGAAAAGTACGAAATATTAGCAAAATCTCCAGCATCTATAGTGTCTTGCATTGGAAGTCTGATGCTCTATGGCTGCGTACCAAGCAGATGCTGCGATGGGAGAGAGGCACCAATGACGATGATATTAAGACAATTGGGAGAGGGACTTCAATAATTGAAACTAGCATTTGTTCAACAGCGTTCATACTCTTTGTACATAGCACTTTAAGCGGAAAGTCCTTTGTCGTTAGAAAACAGTAAAAATCAGTCTCCGCCTAACGTTAATGCATTGATCTTGTTGTTTCTGAGTGAAATACTATTTGGTTCAAGCATACTATCAAGTTTTGTACCCATTTCATTACATATTTTTAATTTCTCCATACTTACCCATTACTACTTATGTATAGTAAGTAGAGAAACTGCATGCAGATTTCTCTGAAAATGCATGTTTTGAGGTCCCTTTCATTTGACATTGTTTCTACAAAAAGTCCGCGTCTCTCTCTCTCTCTCTCTCTCTCTCTCTCTCTCTCTCTCTCTCTCTCTCTCTCTCTCTCTCCCTCGCGTAAGCAACATAATTTAAAAATGAAAAGTCGGTTAAATGTTTAACTTCGTATTGGAATAGTTGATGGGAATACCGCATTCCAAATATGACAACCCCGAGTGGTATTTGTTTAAAGTATTCCGCGAAATAATTAATAATTGATATTGATTAGGACTTCTCGGGTTACCAGCTCGAGCAACTTCAACATCGCACGGCTGGTAACCCGAGAAGTCCTAATCAATAATTATCGCCGTGAAAACTTCAAGTCTTACAAATAATTGATATGTTTAATACGAGTACTACTTAATATTACTAGTAATTTAAAAGTAAACAACTTACAATAATACATTTTAATTAAGATTTATTTTCACAGTTGGCACTAAAACTAATACAGTAGCCTGTGAGAACAATAACTTTAGCGTTTAATCCAGGGAAGTGAGGAATTAGATAGATAATGAATATAAATGACCGACTTTGCGTTAGCAGGCTATTCATTAAAAGTAGATCTGCTCTATTCAAAAGCTTCGCTTCTTCAATTAAAATATCAAATCCTCACTTGAACACCTGTCAAATCTTTTGTCTGCCATTTTTGAATGACCACTAATTGTTTCTACTGCACTTGCATACTTGAGATGTTCAGAAACGTACGAAAAGGAGGATGTGATATAACCAAAGTGATAATGCCACGACCAGGAGATGATAATCCAGCATAAGTAGAATAATCTGCGAATAACCTCTTCAGTCTGAATGACATTTGCATACTGGTAAACCATAAGAAAGACAAAATCTTGCTACGCACAAAATATAGATATATCTCGGTAAAACCTATAGATTTTACATATTTGGTTTGGGCGTTAATCATTCACGGTATCTTTTCTTGTCATTTATTTGAATTTCCAAGTATTAAATTTGTACCATTAATATGTTGTAAATTGCTTCTATCTCATAATAATGCAAAGAGCATGGAATTTCAAAGACATCACAAAGAAAATGAAATACATAAACGTGTAACGAACGTTTATCTAGATTACCAAGATGTAGATAGAAGAGTAAGTATATATTTAAGGTACATTTTCCCTACCAACTAGCTACGTGGGTAAGATAATCATGTGAATCTAACACATCAGATTTCGTGATGTCACTTCATTCCCATACTGTGGAGGACAATGGTAAACAACTAAATGATAACCTTGCCTAGTAAATGACCTTGAGCTACTCGTGTCACTCATGGCCTACCCTAAGGGGTAAAAGGTAAAGGTAAAAGTGGCCATTACCGTTGCAAACTATGTACGTAGGCCAGTAGGGCCGTTGTGCCGCCACCACTATAAGGGAGGGATGAAGGAAGAGAACCGAAGGGCGACCAGATCTGGGCGCAAGCATGGACGGGGTCCCTAACGGTACAGTACGAATGCATCTAACGCCATCCGACACCACCCATATAGGGCCCTAATCCCCAGCGGATCTCACCAAGGACTCACTGCGGAGGCGGGTCCTGATCGGACTGGCCAATAAGGACGCCAGAGAAGAAACCTTCACAGAGCGCATAGCCACCGTCCTGACGCAGCCCGTTGAACACCGTCGACTGGTCTTGCAACCCTGAAATGGGTAAAAGGAGAATGATGGGAATAGGAAAGCCGTGATGATCACCCTAGAATTTGTCAAAGTGACAACGGGAAAACCACGGAAGACTCCAAGTTAGAGTGCATGTCTGGCGGAGAATGACCCACGATCTCAGGAATGCGAGTCAGCCTAAGGTGTTACAACCTACGTGACTTCCCTATTTGAACATTCTAGCAGCCAAATTGACGGAAAGAAACGTTATTTGTAATGTGTAGAAATAACAAGCGATATAATTTGAATTTTTAAAATTGTTTCGTTTGTATAGCCCCTTTAACTTCTTTGGTCATTTGAGGGCTTTAACTTGAGAAACAACTGATGGCGTTACTGCTCGCTGAACTGCAGGGCTTCTTAATGTCGATTTTTATAATTTTTAATATTAAACACCTCACATTAGCTCCCACATTCATATTTGCAGACTGTAGCGAATAGGTAATTGTCCTAACGTCGGGCTCGGCAGTCAACAAAGGATGAACGGGACCAAGCTACTTCACACCGCGTGCCGTGCCGGCGAACGGGCAAAATTGTTCAAGCCCGTGCTGCCTCGCAGGACTGCTGTGTTTACGTGACTGTCAATAATCGAGACGGCAGAAACAAAAAGGGTGTCAAGAACGTTCTCGAGACTTCTAGTTGAGTAATTTCCGGTACGTGTGTGTGTAGAAGCCGAGAAAGGTCCGTGTGACGTCATCCCTAGTATATAGGAGGCCTGAGAAGAACAGTAGAGAGAGTTCTAAAGTCTAGTTACGGACATGAGCCGGTCAGCGTGTCAGTGAGTACGAGGCAGCTGTTCGGTGTGTGTCGTCGTGTTTATACGTCGTAAAAAAAGATTCAACGAGCGTCGCGAGTGATTTTAACGTCGTGATTAGTGCATGAAAGACAAAGGAAGAGAAGAAAGACTCTAAACAGGACTGAGCAAGGCTATGGGAAATAAAAATTGTGAGTTGTAATTGTCGGAAAGACTGTAGACTGTGTTAGCGACGAGAAGGAAACTGTGTACATGTGGTAAAAATTTAGAAGGTAATAAAGTAATAGAAAATTACGGACCGATTTTGCCAGTTTGTTATGTTATTCTGTTTAGAAAAAAATTCCCAACTACAGCCAAGAATCGAACCTGGGACCCTGGGATGAGAAGCCACTCGACCACAGATGTAGTCAAACGGTATTACGGTTTACTTGTGGTGCTTTTCAATATGTGTATTTTATTTTAGTTGTTTTGTAGCTTTTTGAGAATTTCTTCAGCTTTTTATGTGCGGAATTCAGAAAGACACTTTATATGGATTTAGTAGAGCAGGTTTTCTTATATTGCCTGACACTATGACCGATATATGATTTGAACTGAAGGAAATAATTATTCAAGTTGTAAGAACTGGCAATGAAGTTTAATAAAAGCACTGGAGGTCTTGACTTTTACGTTTTTTCCCGAAATGTCAGATATTGTGCTCTACTAAATAATGTGCTCTACTAGAATTGCATTCAAAGAAGTTGGTAAACACCATATATAAAAAATCAGCGTATATTCAAAATACAGTAATGATGATGATGATGATGATGATGATGATGATGATAATAATAATAATAATAATAATAATAATAATAATAATAATAATAATAATAATAATAATACTAATAATACTAATAATAATAATAATAATAATAATAATAATAATAATAATAATAATAATAATAATAATAATAATAATAATAATAATAATAATAATAATAATAATAATAATAATAATAATAATAATAATAATAATAATAATAATAATAATAATAATACAATAATAGCAAATGTAACGCCGGACGCGGCGCACTACAAAGGGTTGTGGGATAATCTACTCCACCCACATACAAGATCGGCGAGTAAGTAAAGGCGCTCAGGGTCAGGCTGCCTCGTGCGACTATTTGTGTGTACGCAACAGTAATGAGCACAGCGCGTAATAACTGGTTGCTGGAATCTTCGAGAGCCATCCGGCGGCCAGCGTGTTTGTAGAAGTTCCAGAAAGGACCCTGTGACATCATCCGCGAATATAAGGAGACGAAGAAACAGCAGAGGAGAGGGGTACAGACATGAGTCGGTCAGTGTGTCAGTAAATGCGAAACAGCTGTGTGTGTGGGTATTGTCGTGAAAGTTACGTCGCGTCGAACTGAAGAAGTCTTATAGAGTTTCGAGTAATTGTATCGTGAGAGATGGTGTTTGAGAGACAGAAAGTGAACACAGTGAAAGGAGTGAGTCAAGGTTACGAGAAGTAAACAGTTGTGAGTTGTAATATCACGAACGACTGCAGACTGTTAACGTCAGTAGAAGAGAAATGTGTTTTTGTGCAAAAGTGAGGGGGAAAAATAAATTGAACTGGATTTTGTAATTTATGTCACATTGGTGTCAGAAGTGGAATTCGTGGAATTGTTTTGTTACAACAACAATAATGATAATGATAACAACAACAACAACAACAACAACAATAATAATAATAATAATAATAATAATAATAATAATAATAATAATAATAATAATAATAATAATAATAATAATAATAATAATAATAATAACTAAAATGCCACTTAAACTATAACTTTACTCTATTAATTTGGCTGTTAGAATATTTTAAAGTGAAGAGGGGAGTCAGTGTACCTTGATTTTGAAAGGGCTAAGGTGTTATTAGATAAATTGACTGTATACAGTTCGCTTAGGAAGCCTCGCAAGGTTTCTGCTACACCTAATATAAATGTTTTTCAGCAGACGCTCGGACACTTTAAATACATTTGAAAATATATTTTTTCACAGAAACAGGCCATTCTTAATATCATTGTTATGCAAGTTGTGACGTCATCGGAAAATTTTAATTTCATCCTGTATTTTTTATATATTTGGTTCCCACACCAAACTTTGTTGTATGAAACAATTGATAACTTGTACAATGAAACACAATAATAAAACCTTTGAAGTAGTACC
Organism: Tenodera sinensis; assembly: GCA_030765045.1. Classification (NCBI taxonomy): domain Eukaryota; kingdom Metazoa; phylum Arthropoda; class Insecta; order Mantodea; family Mantidae; genus Tenodera; species Tenodera sinensis. The sequence continues at coordinate 38,923,319 of CM060963.1, forward strand.
CATGCAAAAAATATATCATTATGAAATATTTCTGATAACACCATAACTTGCATAGCTTTGATATTAAAATGGCTTAATTGTGGGAGAAAGTGCCTTTTACAATATGTTGTTTGGAGCATCCGAGCGTTGCTTTCAAAACCATTTCCGTTCGGCTGTAGCAGAAAATTGTGGGACTTTGTAAGCGCGCTGTATTACGAAAATCCACAATAATGTACTTTTGGGCTCAAGTTTAGAACAGCTCACTTTCCACTTGCCAGCCAGATTTGGTATATACTGAACTAACCTGAAGCCAAAAAGTACATTCTTTGAACCTGTTACTTGTTTATGTACTCGTATATATTACATTACATTACGTTACGTTACATTACATATATTGCCGCATCACTAAAAAATGGTAAAATGGCTAAGTAGGTCTTAGGTGCAACTTTGGGGGACGAACTGTATAACTTAACTTCTTCTCCAATAACAGTATAGGTTCTAAACGGGTTTAAAGTGGAGGAAAAGTTTCACGAACAATCGTAGGTTTAATTTTTTGGAATGAATAGTTTATTATCTTTAAATTATGCACACAATTTTTACGACACATCCTGTATACAGAATTCCCCCACGTTAATGTTAAAGAAGTTAGCCGACCTCTTGTTATTGTTGGGTTGCACAAACCAGTTATTGGATTAAAAAAAGTCTGTTTTCCGCTTACCATCCGAACCCCTCTTAAGGATAATGTTCTTCCTTCTCGCTCTGGTGGCCCGCCTTCGAATACCGGTTAGGTCAAACTAGTTGCTGAACTTGTTACTGAAGTTTTCCTTAGTGCGTAGGACATAAGGAAACTTTAATGCTTCAGACACGTAAATCTCTCTCTCTCTCTCGTTCTCTCTCTCTCGTTCTCTCTCTGTGTACTTATATAGCTTTTTTTCCCTCAAAATGTCTAACAATTTTTATAAAAATGCCATGCTTAACTGATTTGAGAAATAAAATTTAGAGGTATCTTGATTTTTCTGTGAATAAGCTTGTGTGGTTCCCTTTATTGTGATTGAAGTTTGTAGAGTGTTATAAATGAAGTCATAAATGAAATAATGAGAAAGAGAGGGAGAGACAGACAGACAGACAGACAGACAGACAGACAGACAGACAGAGCAAAACTCGTGAAGATAAATGCAGTTTATATCACCCTAGCACTAAAACGGGTTATTATGGCGGCATAAGTCATGCGAAATTACCCTCTTTGTGGCACCATTCATAAAATGAATGACCAATTACAATGGCAACAAGACAACAATGGCAACAAAACAACAATGATGTCATCAGCTCCACAGCATAATTTTTTTCCAATGTGTGCCTGTAAGAAAACCTGAAATAGTCACTTTCGCAAACCAACGCATTTTTCTTTCTCCATCCACAAAACTTTTGATGTTCTTTTATAAAAACATTTTTTGATTCTTCTGGAATTGATAAACTAAATTAATAAAGTAATAAACTCTTGGCTTCATTCAAAATGTCTAGCGGAATACAACCCACATTTTCAATCATAACCTTCCATTCTCCTCTATAAGTGTTGAAACAGATGAAACAACATGTGCTTAGTAATCATATTACGTCATACATCTGATACATTATAACTTTACATTTAGCAAATTTATTAATCATTTTTACATATTTCAAAGCTAAAATGGCAAAAGACGTATGTAACACGTGTAAAATGTTTTCATTGTGGCACTCGTAACGTTCGCTTTTCTCACGCGCTAAGATATACTCGTGTCACTATCAGTCAGATTATACATTAGTTACATAAATAACTATTATGTGAAGTAAATCTTTTTCGTAGCAACAGACCTTTTGAAATATTCCGTAACTGTTGGTTTCAAAACAGACGATCATTTGACGGAACATGTTTCGCAAGATACTTTACCTACGACTACCTCCACATTTGTATTTTGTTTCCGTACGTTGCACGTAATTAGGAGTATAATTTAATTCTGAATCAGTTCCGCCAAAACAGTATTGTGATAATGTGGATACGGTGAACACTTTTTGATGATTACTGCATAATCCAACGAAATATGAATAATTGTAAGGGAAGAGGTGGTAAAGTAACTGTACCGCTTGACATTTTAATTAATTACTGTCCTAAAAGAGTGCAGCATTTTTAAAAGCATTGCCTGACATATTGAGAGAGAGGGGGGGGGGGAAATATTGTTTTTAAATCATAGGTATTCAAAATTCATAGCACCTAATCTAGATATAAATATTGTTAAAACTGAAATTTCTGATAAAAAATTTAATAATCAATTTGGAAAAGTCTTACTAAATCGAATTAATAAATACACTATGGGAGAAAGGAGCGGAGAGAGAAGAGGTGGGAGAGAAAGAGAATTATTATCCATCTGTGAAATTTTGAAAATCTACAGTTTTCATTGGATTGATTTGAAATTTTAACACAACAATCACTGTATACCTAGGGAGGAGTAACTGTGCTAAATTTCATGCATTTAGGCAGATTAGTTGTAAACATAATAATATTTTATTATATTTTTTTAAAATATTTGTATGAATGGTTCCCCATGATGCAATTTTGATTTGAAAAACTTGATAATTTTCAGTTATGTCCTGTAATAGAATGTTAGCAAATTGATGACATACTTTCTTAATCTTGTTATTAGTTTGGATAAAAATAAATTTTAAAGTTGAAATTCATTATTTTTTCATTTAAATTTTGAAATGTAACCTTTAATATTTAATTACTCAGCAGTTATTCACTTTATGAGAAAATTATCTCATTTCTTTTTAATGGTATTTCTAAGCAGGTACACCAAATTTAATGCACAAGTACTGAAAATTGCATCGTGTGGAGCATTTTAAAGAGCAAACAGTGCTAAAAATAAAAACGTGGAAAAACTAAGTTTGAAGTCATAGCAAGAATAATGGACTGTATGGATTTAAATGGACATGAATGCTTACAGGCAATCAGTTAGACGGCCATATGACATAGATAAAAAGGCTGTAAGGCTGTAAAAAGCATATCAAAATAAAGCAGACGATTTATACTATTTGATAAAACAAAAATAATTTTTTGGCAATTTTGGACATTTTTAGCCTTTTTTCACAGATGGGTATCCTTAATGCGATAACGCGAACGTAACTGTGGGTATAGCGCATCTCTGTTGTGTGGGATAGCCTGTCTGCCTTATATTCCGAAGAATCCGAATTCGAATCTCGGTACTCTTAGATGATTTTAACCCAATAGATACCGAGCTCAGTGTTTAATTTATTCACCGTCTGAGATATCCTACGTTATTAAAGCATGTTAAACAAATATGGACACGTCCGGCCTTTGAATATTTAGAGTAAGAGGTAACGGAGTGAATTAATTATACGTTCTGACGTAACCTTGACGCAAGTACTGCTCACTGCACATAAAATACTATATTGCACTTAAAACAGGACTTCTCAAGGTGCATTGCACAGTGCAAGGTGCAAAAGGCGGCTACGGAAAGTTGATTCGGTGCAAACATCCTCTGACTCCCTCGCTCGGCCATCTGTCTTCTCCCTTCTTCATTTTCAGCGCTGTTTCTTCCTCGCTGCGTAAAGTTTACATGCGGTGAGCAATGACGAACTGGTTAATCTTTTTATAAGCACATCTGGCCTTTTGTTCTAATGATATATAAAGTACTGGTACAAACCTAACTTTTGCATAAAGAATGCTATTCTGCAAGGTGCAGCAATCTCTTTAATTCTTTCTCTCTAGCGTCCCTTTGTGATTTCACCATGTTTCTATGTGTAATCTGCCATAGTGTCTTTCAACAGATGATTTTCTTACACACATAAATATCGTACCGCGGATGAGGCATTTGGCTCTGTCATCACGAATTAAAAAAAGTAAGAAGGTTCCCGCTCTGATTTAAATGGACTTTCGGAATTCTTTGCTTTCTTTGGAGCAGGTTGCTCCATAATTATGTAGGTATTTGTATCACAAGTATATTTCACTGATAAGTAAGCCGTCTATCAACACACGCTTCTTCGCCCTGCAGCGCGCAAGTTGAACCGAGTCACCACGATGCACGGTGCAAGGAAGTTCTGCGCCTTAGGTTGCACACGGTGCGATTTTAAGCTTTCAGAGGCCCTTACTTCCTAAACCAACAACTAACTTGTTGTATAGGGTTGCTTATGTAGCCCAGGCGAATTACCGGCGATTTCTCTGGAAATATATGTTTCTCGAAGTTTCTCGAACTGTCCGGAATCGGCCGTTGTTCTGGCCCGCTCATTGTCTCCGGCCGCATGCTGCTTACTGACAGGCACTTACAAGCAGTGGCGCGATGTATGTAACACTTGGTACCTCCTTTGCCTGTTCGGTCGCCGCGACACTGCTCCCTCCCCAGAGTAGGGTTGACCGAGGTGGGCCAGACGATCCGAATGTACCACCAGCATCATTTCTCGGGGTAGGCTCTGGATGCGATAGACTACATCGTTGAATCTCTTCTCAATGTTTGCCACGGTTGTTGGGCAGCGCCATTTGGTCCGGGTAGGGCGATCCTGCTTGACATCTCTGCTGCAGGTCGTGGCAGGTCTTCGTCCGGTCGTCCTACACCCAGGAAGGGATGATTCAAATACCTAACACTTGGTAGGACCTGCTTTGCCCTTTCGGCCGCCACGACAGTATGTAATTATGCTAACTGGTACATTAGGATAAATGATTATCGAGATGATTATATCATTTAATTCCTAATTAACATTTCCAGCCCAAACGGGGAAGAATCAAGTGTTACTAGCACAAAAGACTCTGGAATTTTGCAGTTTAAGAGCGCTGGATCGAATACAATTTCGTTCCGATGGGTTTACTACGTCATTCTTTCCAGGAAACCTTAATGACAAACGCGCAATAAAGATACAAATTAGCATTGTGTCCCTGGGTGTGGTGCACAACAAAGAACGGTCAGGGCTAAGCTACTTCACACCACATATCAGACCGGCGAGCAAACAAAGGGCTCGGTATCAGCCTGCCTCGCGCAACTGTTTCTGTATATGTAAACTAACAACAAAGGGCGCGGCGCGTATCAAAGGTGCTAACGGTTAAGCTTTCCCATCCGAGCAAACGCGTGACAACAATCACAACGGCAAAACCGAGCTTTCTCCAGATGATTCGAGAAGTGTCCGGTGGCCGGCTTCTTTGAAGAAGATGCGAAAATAATGAAACTCAAACGCTGGAATGAGAATGCGTGAGCTACATTACTGAATCTAAGCAAAGAAAGGGCGAAAAATCAATAAAGGAAGTAATAAATCAGGATCAGGATGCATGGGGTATTTCATCCGATCAAAGAGGCGATAGAAGGTGATAAGTGTTACACGATCAAACGAAGAAAACAAATTCAGATACTCCAAGGGAGTATAATTAGTGAATATTATCCTAACGATAAGCGTCTTTATAGGGTGCTGGTAACTTGGGAAACAAATGAAAAAATCTGATGTGTCACACTCACATGACTTTCTCTACCCTTGCACTCAGTATTCTTACAAACGCTTATTCCTCTATCTTCATCATGTTAGTCGAGATAAACATTTGCAGAAATTATCTTATTGGTAATTTTCTAGTAAGTGCAAGGGGAATATGGGAATACAGTAGGCTTTGAGTGATAGTCAAATTTTTTAAAGTTGGTCGCTATATGAAGGGTTTGAAATTCCGTTCTCTTTGCATGGCCAAGAGATAAAAAGGTTAATAACCTTCGATTTGAGAAATAACAAGGGATATCTCCTAAATGGTTCACCCCACCAAAAATACATTTAGGCGTAACTTGTGTGTTTTAACGAGATCTACATATTTTGTACAGTAAGATTTGGTCTATCTCTTACGGTTTATTACTTATGCAACATGTAAACAAGTAATGCAAAGTGTAATGCAATGTAAACGGGACCACATACGTTATAGCTAGAAAATTCAAAATATAAATTTAATTTGGCTTAGAATAGCTAACGTATATGGCATTTTAATCAAATCATTGGAATCAGTTTTGAGAAAATCAAAATTTTCGAAAAATTCTCCATGTAAAGGGTAGTTTAATAGAGGAATTTTCTTCAAAATCTTCGTGTCGCATCCTTGAAAGATGTTAAAATAAACACCAACTTTAGTTTTTAACCATTATTTCGTTTTTGAGTAATGCTGTTCACAGGCCCACCCACCCACATACACACACACACACACACACACACACACACACACACACACACACACACACACAATACACACACGCGCACACACGGACTTTTTTGTAAAAATGTTTCTTTTTTGGGATTCGGGGCCTGAAACATATATCCGGTGAAGTCTCGACGACAATTTTGGGTTGAATACAGTACTTACCCTAGTTACTATACGTAGAAGAAAAAGTAAAAGGATTTACAAGCAAAGGAAATATCCCACCAATACGCTGAGATGTTTATTAATGAAACCATAATAGGATAGAAAACATCGTAAGGACGTCATGTAAAAAGGACCGAAATACTGCAATTTACTTAGATACTAGAAAGGAAGCTAACAGAAGCGTTTTCATTGAAGGTTCAAAGATTGCTGTATGAGAAGATGTTCGAATTGAACACTACACAGAAACAAACAATAGACTCTGTTCATGGGGAACCGCCAAGTGAAATATTGTTGTAATTCAAGCTAGGAAACTTATTAGAAGGATTAGAGAAGATGGCACGTGGATCAGAAAACCTACACTATCAGTTCAACTCATATTTGCAGGACAAGAACTGCCTTCTGAAATTATTCTAGATAAAGATGTAGGTCACTGAGGATGAACCTTACTTTTCAAAGTGAGATTTTCTTATCGTTGTCTCAACTATGGTCACCTAATTCATGACTGTAACTATGATGAATGTTGGTTTCACTGAGGAGAGGAAAATCTGTGAATATCCTAGACCAAGATATGTAAAATGACGCCTAGACGTGGGATTAATTGGGAACTATGTAAATCAAAGTTTACGGAAAACAATGTTTTCACCTTTTTGATTATAATTATTTGAGGTATTCAATAGAAATGCGACATTCCCTTTTTACTTTCTTTATTACATAGTTACATTAAATAGAGGAATTCCATCTAAAAGTTCCATGCCGATAGCAACTCTCCCTCCCCCCTTCTCTCTCTCTCTCTCTCTCTCTCTGTGTGTGTGTGTGTGTGTGTGTGTGTGTGTGTGTGTGTGTGTGTGTGTGTGTGTGTGTGTGTGTGTACACTGTGAAAACATAACTCAAAAACAAGAAGAGCGGGAGATACCAAAGTAAGTTAGTATTTAAGTTCAGCAGGTTACAAGGATGCGACGCGAAGATTTTCAAGAAAATCACCCACCTGAGACTACCCTCCACGTGTAAGATTCAAAAATTTTGATTTTCTCAAAAATTGCAGAAACGATTTTGATTAAATTACCATATATTTAAGATATATTCATGCCAAATGAAATGTATATCTTGAATTGTCTGGGAATACTGTATGGTGTCCTCTTCATTCTGGATGACTTGCATGGCTGATAAATCATAGACGGCGTGGCCAATCCATAACATACCACGTGCCACATAAAATGTTAATATTTTTTACTCCATATATGTCCCACCTTTAGTCCCAAAGATCATACTGGTGGCCTGTCCTTAGGAGCCTTCCGGCAAGGTGTTACTCGTTAAACAGTAGGTTTTGAGTCTTTAGGGTTTTTACACATTCACACTCTCATTTATACTTCCAGGTTAATAATCTTGAATGTGCCACTCTACTCCAATCAACCCCACTCCTGAGTTTCCAGAACGGATAAACAATACACATAATACTTTTATTTCAAGTAAAAAAGCAATCTTTTGTTATTTAACCTGAAACAAAACAATACTATTAAAACATACTAATGATACAAAAGCTTGCCTACATAAAAACACGAATTGATTAGAAAATGAAACATATTTCACCAGTGTGTCTTTAGATTTGCATTCATATGTAACCCGGTTACAGTTTGTTCACCAGCTCATGGTCCCTAGCAGGATTGCAGCCAGCAGTGCGTCAGTAAACAACTCCTGGTAAACAGCGATATCTGAAGCTGGCCTCGTGCTTCTGGTTGAGTTTGCTTCATTGGCACCAACCTTGGAATGTGTATTCACGCTAGATCAAAGCAAAGAAGTCACTCAAAATAACGGAATTTAAATCTTATTTTTTGTTCATGGAGTATATTTATCTTATAAAATGTAAACGATATTTTCAGCTACTCCGTCTTTCTCCCGCTGATCATTTTCTGCCTTTTCTATGTGTTTTCAGAAACTCTGCCAGTCTGTTTCGGTCACAAGTGATATACCCTCGAGCATTATATCGTGCAATTCCAGTAAGGATAAATCACCTGATACATTTCTGTAGCTATTCGTTTTACCTTGGCCCAATAGGTTTGAGGCCACACATGAATGGGGACAAACAAACGAAAGTGTCCAATGAAGCCCAAAATGCGTTCACTTTGACAACTTCTTTAGGTTTGTTTGTTTCAACCATCCTATGAGTATAAAGATCTGTTTTATACATGGAACTGCCACTCTGAAACCCTTTCCTCTGCAACCACAATATCATAGCGCATTTCACACCACTCCTAGGCGGGGATTCATCTACTTCTACACCCATTTTTTCTTTACTTCCAATTTTTAACTGAAATTAAGATATATTAGCATATTAGCGAGCAAACATATCGGGAATAATATTGGACGGAGTTGACAACTTGATCAGCAGCATCGTTATCTAGGATGTTTAAAAAATTTGGGTTTCACCATGTAAAATGTCTCTCTTCTCTCCTTCACTCCCCTAAGGCCATGAGCTGGTGAACAGACACTAGTTCTTATGGGAAGTCCCTGGATATCATTCATCTTCATAAGTTCTTCAGTATTGGGATTTACTGATGAAGTAACAAGCAGGAGCAGATTTTTGAGATGCTGATTAGTGGGTACTAAACGTTGCTTACTTTTCACAAAGTGCATGATAAAACGTTATTTTTGTATACACATGTCGATCCAAATCTGCAACAATATTGCAGGGCTAGACAGCTGAGATGGCGGAAGATATTTCCAGGAAAAGATATATTCCTGGCTATCTGCATTTCCAAGTACCTCCCTGAGCTTGTATGATTTTGACGTTCTAATATTTCAGTCTGAAGTTCAGTAATGTTTTCCATGTATAGGGAAAAAGGACTTCTGAAAATGAGAAGATTCAGTTTTTCCTTCTGGAAATTTAGAAACCTTGTCTGATAGGAGATTTTCAAACCTGAAATACGTTATGCATACTTAGAAAATCCTGGGTGTTTGTCCTACCAGAGAACTTTTCTTCACATTTAAAACTGTCCCCATTACTGAACCAGCCGGATACTGGGAATTTACGTTTATTAGCATGCATCTTTTTCAAGTGCCGCTCTTAATTAAATGTTTTCGCAACTGCAAGACATGCACTACAAATAAGATGCACAAGTTTTGACAAATTTCCTCTGGTAAAAAAACGATGTTCTGCCCATTCCAATGTAAACACCCGAATTGCAATATCATCTTCATACTTCCTTTTCGAAGCACACGGCTTACTCAAGAGACGTTGTAACACATCAGACCCAGCAGTTCAACAATAATACTGAGGACAAGTGGCTAGGCCTGTTGTTCGATAACGGTAAACGTAGCAAACATTTCCTCAAAACTGTACCTCCCACGGACTCTCGCCTTAGGGAGGTCATTGGTTCGATTCCTATGACCGACCTTCCTGACCCCATGGACTTTTTCGGAGTTTCCCCGGATCGCCAGGCGAATACTGGGAAGGATAATTACATCCCCAAAATTTCCTGTACCTTCCATTTCGTTTCATTAATAATCTCATTCATCGTTCATCCCATTGGTTCTTTCAGGCCCGCAAGTGTCAGTGAACATCATAACTAAGAAATGAAATGTTAGTTAAACATAAAATTTGGCACTTAAGTGCACTACCTTCGAAGGATGTGGCACGAAAGCTTTTAAGAAAACCCCCGCACTGCAGATTACGCTTTACAAGGAACATTTTTGGAAACTTTTGATTTTATCAAAAATAGCTGTAACGATTTTGATTAAAATACCATATCATGTATAAGATATTTTCATGACTACGTATATCCTGAATTTTAGGGAATGTCCTCATACATCTTATTCTGGATAGCTTTTGCATAACTGGTATTCCATAGAGGATAAAATCTTACAGCACAAAAATATAGTATCCTTAAAACTCACAAGTTATGTCAAGTACATTCAAGTACATTTTCTGTGGAGTGAATCGTTTCGAAAATACTTTATTTGCCTGGAATTTCCAATACTTTTCTGAAATAGAAAGTCATTATTCACTTTTTATCTCTTGGCCATGCAAAGAGAATGGCATTTCAAAGGTATCACATAACGACCAGCTTGAAAAGGTTTGATTATCGCTTAAAAGTCTTCTACTCCATATTCCCCTTTCACCTACAAGAAAATTAGCAACAGATTAATGCCTACAAATGTTTATGGCGATTAACATGAAGTAGATAGTGGAATAAGTGTTTGTAAGAATGGTTTGTGCAAAAGTAGAAAAAGTCATGTGAGTGCAACAGATTTTTTTATGAAAGGTTATCCCTTCCCCAAACCTTTATAAATAAATACGCAAAATTTGGAGAGTAATGAAGTTAGCAATGTAAAACGTTATTTAGCTTTCTTAAGCGTTTTCTACAGAGAAACTGTTGTTTGAGAAACAATCGATTAGGCTAGGCTAAAGTTGCAAACCGGATATTTGAATGTGACATGCCATTAGCACTGCGGAAGTAGACTATGAAGCGATCATCTGCTGGGTTCAGTGCCATCTCATCCCGCGCTCTGCTGCCTACACAATGTCATGTGAACTGCAATACTAGGTGGGGTCCGATACACTTGGACTTTAATTGCAAATTCCGCAACAGATCTGTAATCCCTGCAAACATGAAGGTCACAACACACAAGTAGTTGTATCATGTATCACTCTAATACAAACTGCTCACAAATGAACCTATACCTTTTCCATTACCACACGAACTCACAGGAAACAGTGCCTTAGCACTGCAAACCTATTTCTGAAAATATTGAAAATTGGAATGAACAATGGCTAACTGTAATAAATGTAAACCGTAATACCTGAAACTTAAGAAGTACTTGTTACATTGCAAATCGCCTTTGAGGGTATATCTTGAGCATTCAAAGATGTAATGCATGCGCAGGCATCTCGCAGTGGTAATTCAAATGTAGTATCCGCAGAGAGAGCACAAGATTTGTGGTTCGAGTCTCGACAGCGGCATTAAATTTTTCAAGTCCGATTCACCTTTCCAATAGCGAGTATCTTCTGAAATGGGCAACATCACATACGTTTTCGTTCGATATAAATTGTATATTTTATCTTAATGATAATTAAGAGGAATTTACTGTTATTCACAAAAATAAATAAATAGCTGAATAAATAAACATAAAAGTTTTAGGTTTTAATTGCAATACCAATATCTCAAAAACAGATGGAATAAGCAATGCTTTACAGTTTTTGTGAGAAGATTTTAGATGCTAAATATATGCTACTTGTTCAAAATACATTAAAATTAATTCAGGTTCTAACTGGATTAAATGCAACATAGTGTTTTATTTCCCTAACCATTGTTTTCTCTGTCTTCCTGAACATAATTGTAAATTTATATATACACACATTCATTTTCTCCATGCAATATGCACAACTGTTAAAAAGGCCGAAGAAAAGAAAAAAATTGATATGTTGCACTCATATGACTTTCTCTACTCTTGTACTAACTATTCTTATAGACACTTATTCCTCTATCATCTTCATGTTAGTTGAGACAAACATTTACAGAAATTATCTTATTGCTTATTTCCTTATAGGTGCAAGGGAAATGTGGGAATACAGCAGGCTTTGAGCGATAATCAAATATTTTAAAGCTTTGAAATTATGTTTTCTTTGCACTGCCTTAAGATAAAGAAGTGAATAACAACCTTCCATTTGAGAAACGTCTAAGTATTACAAAACTCATACAAATAACGAGGAATATCTCCGAAATGGTTCACTCCACAAAAAATGTACTTGAACATAACTTGTGTGTTTTAACGAGATCTACTTTTTTGTATAGTAAGATTTGGTCAGTCTCTCACGGTTTGCCAGTTATGGAAAAGTCATCAAGAGTAAACATAACTACATGGGCTATAGCCAGAAAATTTAAAATGTACATTTCATTTGCCATAAAAATATCTTAAACATATGACATCTTGATCAAAATCGTTACAGCCATTTTTGAGAGAACCAAAATTTTCGTAAATTTTTCCATGTAAAGGGTAGTTTAGGGTGGAGTAATTTTCTTCAAGATCTTCGTGTCACATCCTTGAAAGATAAATTTAAATACCAACTTTGGTTTTTAACTGACTTTCGTTTTGAGTTATGCTGTTCACACATAGGCACACAAACTGACCTTTTTCTAAAACTGTTTTATTTTTTTTTATTTTTTTTTTTTTAAATTTAAGGTGCCTCATAACGTATATTTTCCGTGAAATCTCGATATCGAAATTTTGGATCGATAACAATACTTCCCTTACTTACTATGCGTAGTAGAGAAAGTAAAAAGAACACGTATTTTTTGTACGTCTCATTAACTAAAATTAAGCGACTCTTACTTCAGTGCAAGATATTTGAGTCTGTGTCAAACAAAGTTCTATTAGTGTGATTGATTGCGGAATCATACTGCATAAACGGTGCTTGTGTCAAAGTTTTAGTGCAATCACTTCGCATTCCTGTAATGTCCGAGGAATAACTGGTCTTTTAATAGCCTTATGTGTATCTATAGTTCAACCTCAGGTTTAGATAACACAACTTCGGCCTCTTCGTTAATAACACAGGATGTATCTTTATTGGTATTGTGACAAAGTGACAAAATCAGGTCCGGTTACTTTTCTATCACTATTCTATCTTCTAAAGTTTTACCACATATAGACTATTTTCTTCTCGTCGTTAGCACAGTCTACAGTCTTTTAGGCTATCACAACTCATAACTATTCTTCTCATAACCTTGCTCAGTCCTTTCGGTGTCTTTCTTCACTTCCTCTGTCTCTATTACATTTACTACGTTACAACTCGGCGTTCGTTGAAACCTCTTACGACGTACCAACGGGACACACACATGCACAGCTGTCTCACACTCACTGACACACTGACCGACTCATTTCCGTAACTCAACTCTAAAACTCACTCTCTGCTACTCTCTGGCCTCCTTTTATGCTGGGGATGACGTCATATGACCTTTTTCGAGTTACACACACGCACGCAGCGGAAATGACGAAGCTAGAAGTCTTACGAGTGTCCTCGAAACCTCTTTTGTTTCTGCCGCTTTGACACGTACACACAGCAGTCGCGCGAGGCAGCCTGGTCTTGAATGTCTTTCCCCGCTCGCCAGCACGGAACGCGGTGTGAAGCAGCTTGACCCGTCCGTCCTTTGTTGTACGGTGAGTCTGACGTCACAGTATCAAATATTTTGAGGACGCAACATCAAAACAGTAAAAAAGCTCATATAGTGATGGGTGTGAAAATCGTTTGTCAAGGAGTTATTAACGGATTTACCTTTACGTTGACACTAATAATAATTGGATTAAATTGTTTATCCCTGATTGTTCTATTGTTTAGAGTAGAGCACAGAAGACAGAATAAATATTCTATGAGCTAATAGACCGATATGCAAACATGTATGACCTTGCAGATGGAACTGCATAAGCACGTGAGTTAGCCCAATAGACAGTTGCCTAGTTCACGAACATTCTCGCGATTCACCAACGCTTGTGAGATACTAGCTTATTTTAGAGAGGCAAGAGAGACCAAGAGAGGCATGAAGCAATGGCCGTGAAGAACGAGTTCTTCATGATGTGGACACAAACCCATCAGATAGCACAAGACACATTGGAGTTTGAAACAGTGCCAAACAAAAGTGCTTACGACTAACTCTGTGATCTGATGGTTAGCATTCTAATCTTTAAATCCAGAGGTCTCAAGTTCGATGCTCGCCTGGAGAATGGGAGTTTCTCTTCAAACAAAAGTGTTCCCCATTCTCCCCAGAGTCTAGAAGTATGAATGGGAATGTGAATGTGTGTGTGTGTGTATTTAATATTTAATACCAACCCAAAGATTAAAAACCACAGTAAGCGTGTGAACATCACTGTTGCTGAGCAATTGCTCCGAAAGTTAAAAGTCGCCAATATGCCTTAGATGTTAAGCTGAGACATACATGAGCCACATAACTAACCAAGTATAAAATCATTGTAGGACTGGCAAAATAAATATTACATACTTCCACAAACTGTTGGATGTTAGGGAATGCGTTAGTGACATAACTATCGGAAAATTGTGCACGAAAATCTGTACTCGTATCACCATCAGCGGGTCCAAGGATTAAATGGGGCGAATTTTTAATCAAGAGCTTTCTGCCATCGGACGTTGTATAATTGTGCCAGAATCTTGAATTTCTTAGCATGTCCGTTGTTCACTGATGAAGCTGGATTTACTTGCGTTGGTATCTTAAATTTTGTAGTACTCATAAGTGAGCCCATGTAAAACCTCGAAGTAAGATACGCTGGACATCAACAGAGGTTCTGCCTGAACGCCTGGGGTAGAATCATTCATGATCGTCTTAGCGTTCTCTATTTCCTTTTTCTGCGCCTGAATGAAGGGACATTTCTCTCAGAAATGAATTGCATCATTTAATTCGTGGTGTGTCTCTGGACGTCACCCAACGAATAGGTTTTTACACGATGGTACGCCAGCTTATCCTCTAAACACGGATACTATTTACTTACTGGATAGTAGGTATTTAATTTGTTGAGTGATTTATTTCCACATAGATGGGTTGGTCGAGGGAAATCATTGAGTGACCTACTTGATTTTCTAATTTGAATCCAGTGGATTTCTTTGTTTGGGTACATTGCAATTTCGTGGTTTATGTGATTTGAGTATCAAATATTGAGACTCTAAGAGAGTATACCCACAACGATTTGATCAAGTACGGAACACTTCAGGAATTTCCTACAGAGTAATTAGGGCGTACATCGAGGCAAGAGGAAGCCAGTTCGAGCAATTTTTGCAACCTTCAATTTTGTCATGTAACTCAGCAATAAATTATTTGAGACCCATGTTCATATGAACTTTCTCTTTTGCAATATTCATATTGGGAGGTCATCACCGAAATGACATCAATAAAGATACACCTTGTAATGCTCATTCCCTCCACTATCTATAGTTGTAGCAGATGGTGAATTTGGATTATTTCTTATTTGCTGCTACACGTGTAACGTAGACATCAACCGAATTTGGTATAAATGTATATATGTTCCTTTCCTACAGAATGCGTATTTCCTGGACTGTAGTAAAGTTGCGTGTCTTCTTGCATGTATTTCTCAATGCAGACCTTCAACATATCTCAGATTCATGTCTGTTTTTCGCCTAACATATGTGTGATTTCGAGGTACAGTAAAATCCCAATAACTCGACCTAATGTGAACTGATGGGGTCGAGTTACCGAACTGTCTAGTTTTATTGAGTAAGGATTCTGTTATTCACCTCATAATATAATACTGCAAATTACACAAATGTATGTTCTATCACAATATAGGAAATAGAAAAGTGTAACATATTCTAAAATGTATTACGTATTAATATGTTCTCCTTTGTTCGGTCTCTTTAGCCCATCCAATTTAATTTCATTGTCATGTTAACTTGTTTTTTTCTCGTTGGACATTTTATTTGCACAAATACAGCTCAACACAACACTGTAACTCTGAAATCCGAGAAACAGTACTGTAACCAGGAATACGAGTATGTAGCTGAAAATTTAGCTTACCACGTACGCACTGGGTATAATTAAATTATTTTTTTGTTTAACGACGCTGTCAATTGCCACGGTGACATCAGCGGCGACGGTGTGCCAGAATTTTGTCCCTCAGGAGTTCTTTTACATGCCAGTAAATCTACTCACAAGGAGCTTTCTTTTTTTAAGCACACTTAAAAACCTGGGCCGGATTTGAACCCGCGACTTTATTATCAGTAAGCCAGCACTTAACTAACTGAGCCACCCAGACCGTTAAGCAATAAATATTCCAAACAGGTGTTTGTGCTATGTATCCAGATTATTAGCGGCAAACTTTTGATTTCGTAACAATGGTCTGGCGGCTACTTACCTTCCGACTCGATATCAAGATCAAAAGGCGGTCAGGCCTTTTGTTACTGTGAGGGAGAATGCAATAGGTTATATACGTGCACTAATTAATATTTACCTATCAAGTTTAACGATCAAATATATATAAAAAGAAAGAAAGAAAAAAAGAAAAGAAAAAACAAATCGGTCGTCGAGTTACAAGGAATGTCAAATTATCGGGGTTCTACTGCACTAATATACGCGCGCGCGTGTGTGTTTGAGAGAGAGAGAGAGAGAGAGTGTGTGTGTGTGCGTGTGTGTGCGTGTGTGTGCGTGTGTGTGTGTATGTGTGTGTGATTTATACTACCAGACTGCGGAGAATAGGATATAATTTTGGATAAAAACAATGACCCGCCCTTGTCAGTAATCGAACCTGGCATATTGGGGTTAAAAAGCCAGAATTGACCATCTAATCACATTCTGTTTCTTGTTGTTTTTAATCAAAAAGGCATGCGCAGGCTATGTTACACATGGACAAACTTATATGAATGTAGGCATACTTATTTGTCTGGGTGTATCACACTACAGCTTTCGTTTGTAAACGCAGTGATTTTATAAGTCTGAAAGTGAGTTAAGAGTTCTGTTCATGTAAAATAGCTCCATTATTTTATAACTAATTTTAGGTTAGAGGTCTAATGAGTCAATGGGGAATGGAAACGTTTTATGATGGCAGATCACTGATTAAACTTCTGATGGAAATGTTTAATTGGAGGCTCAATAATACATAAAAGACTATGCAATTAATTTAGGAAAACGCCATTAAGAAGCCAAGAACACAAAGATAAAGTTTGTATCTTTCGTTCGCAGTTAACAGTGTTTCCACGTTTACAACAAAATGGAAGCCCTAAGGCCCAGCAATGACTGAACACACATTGTTATTTGATGATCGCATACATGCAGATTCATAATTTTACTGTGGCCCGTCCCTGGAATGCCCTTGCTTTCGAGAACAGTTGTATCTCAGGTCAGGGACACCCAGTACATAGAAACAGAATGGCTAAATAAGTAGCTATATACTGGACAATTGCACATCAATATAATGATTATATATTGCAATTTGTACACGCCTTTAACTGTTCATAATTTTAAATTGTGAGCATAGATTTTTATAATTCTGTATACATATATGAACCTTTCTGTCACACGGTTGGTTGTTGCGACTTCTTGTCGAGTTTAGCAGCCTGGAAGTCGTGCCTTTCATAGGTGTATACACGATTTTCTACATGGGAACCTTTGCCTGCAGACGGGGCATCTACAAGTTAACGAAAAACCATGTCGACCACGCTTCGGGTGAAATCCGAATGTGAAATTCGTATGATTATTCACACAACCATTATATAAGGTTTGAAGCTTTCACGGCGATGATTGGAGCTTCTCGGGTTATCAGCCATGTAATGTCTATAACATTGTTCCAGCTGGTGTTTACAAAATTCCTTGCCAATGTGGAAAGACGTACAGGGCAGGCAGGTCGTACGATTTATGAGAAATGTGAGGAACACAAATGCAATCTACGACTACTACAACAACCAGAAAAATCAGCAATAGCAATGATCACACAATTTTATTTGATGAGGTCGCGGTTTTACACCCCAGTAACCGACATCACGCCATACTCTTAAAAGAGACGATTGAAATTAAATTAGGGCCAAATGATTTCAATAGGACATCGGCCTACGACTAAGCACAGCTTGAACAGGGACACTTAAACTCTCCGTCAGGCGCAACACCTATTGTTACGTGTTCGGGCGCAATATATCTGAGAGATACCACGGACATATCTGCCTCTGTGCTGTCTGAAATTCCTCCTAAATGTGAAATATTTGTATTTTGTTGTGTTTTAATTATGTTATTTTTATATACCAAATTTTATTTTCAAAGTATTTCAATACATCATACTACATTTCAAAAACATGAGTTATGTAAGTTGCAGAAAATAAACTAATACTGCGAGTGTACAAAATGTGAAAGGGTAATTATTCTTATATTTGAACATAAAGTTAACAATGGACATCATCAGTTTTTATGAAATTATAAACATTATTACAATTAATCAGTTATTTGAACTAAATTGTATGTGCGTGTGTCTAATATACTTGAGAGTTTTCATTGCAAATTCTCAGTACACTTCTAGCAAACCTGTCCGGCATGCTCTAAACAATAGTACATTTCACATTTCTTGCAGCAATATCCTGAAAGTCGCTTCTTTTTGAGTCTACAAGGCAAGTCTTGCAAACTTTGCGCTTATTTTCAGCAGAAGGACCTGAAGAATCTTCATCACGGACTTCTGTCGCAGCTTCGCAATCTGTGTCACTTTCATAATCAACAAAATCTTCATTTTCATCCCAGAGTATCGCCAGGGCTTTCTGTAGGTCGTTAGGTTTACACAGATTGAACACTTCTTGCTTCTTAGACATTATGGGACGTAAAAACGTGACTAGCAGAAAAAAAAGACCACAGAAACAATGAGGTACGCGAGCGGGCGCAATGTATCTCACAGATACTTTTGCTTGATAATCGAACGAAACAACAAGCAGCTGGCCAATAACGAACTAGGAAGTGCTAGAGTGTGTTTTAGGAAGCTACAATGACTTGTATTAATTTCGCATAAACAGTTGCGTCATATTGTTTAAAAAAGCGGGAGAGGTATCTCTCAGATACATATATTGCGCCCGACGGAGGGTTAAACGAAGGCCATGATTTTGAGATGGCCGTTTGTTTCTTATGCAGTTACCAATGGGGCCTGATGATGGCCATGGAGTTAAATGGCCGAAAGCTCGAACAATTTTATAGATTTATTACAGTTTCACGGGCGATCAGCCGTGTGAGGTTTAAAAACATTGAGCTTTCGGCCATTGTAAACTCTATGGCCTTCGTCATTCTGATGTTGAAATTAGTAATGAGCTGTCCATAATGGTAAGGTTGCATAACAGCTATTTATGTATCAAGAACTCAAAATAAGACTCCAGTGAATTAAGTACTTCGGGCGAGGCGTTAAGCCTTGACCGTAACAATACGAGATGCGGATGTAGATGGTAGTGCTTATTCTGCGCTCCAGTTTTTAATAACAAGCTTGTGTCTGAAAATGCGGGTGAAAATCTCTAGAAAATTTCAATCCAATCCAAAAAAACATTGAATTGGAGCGGTTGTCAACAAAATCTCGATAAGAAGTTTATTGTATTGAAAGAGTGACACTAAGTAAGAGCGTTTCTCTTGTGGTATTGACTTATTTACATGAAATATCAAAAACACTGAAAGTTTCCTTCTGCCACCTGGATTTTCTTCATTACGCTAAATGTATACATAATGCTGTTAGCGGTCTAATTTTTCGGCATGTTAACACTACATTTTAGAGGGTGTGTATTAAAACATTTTTACCTTACTCTTGGAGTTTTTAAAGTGAATCACCAAGGAATTTACGCCTAGTTCTTTTATACTTTTGCCAAATGACCAGTACCCAAATAGCGCACGTTGTCCGTATTGGTTTAAAAGAGAAAGAAAAACTCTCAGTATGTGATTTTAATCTATATTACCAATGCATTTTAGTTTCTATTTTACAAACACAAGCAACACGAACAAAATTTTATAACGGAACACTTTTATGTAAAAAAGAAAAAGAAAAAAAAAACTTATGGATATGCATAGTAAGTGTATATGTAACCGTGTAAAAACGAAGAAAATGAAACAAAATAAATGAAATATCACTCTTATTTAAAACGCTTTTTTTAAGCAGGTTTTCTATGATTGTTTATCACTAAATATGCTCCTTTGTGTATGGGAGAACATTCACTCCAATGTTGTTGGCATGTCAAAATACAGGATCTCGTTTAAAAAAATAAAGAGACTACTTTTTTGAACGTTTGTCCTTGAGACTTGTTAATTGTCATGACGGAAGCAACTGTGGCAATTCTTGGGTTGTGTATCAAGGTAACCGAGAGAACAGACGACGACCGTAACAACAAACATCAGTCATTTTGATCATCAACTCAGGTTGATTGTTACACGAATTATACTAATGAAATTAGGAATATAATGCATGCGAAGCTCCCTCCTCATCCGCAACTCCTCGTGTGTTATGCTTGTGCTGTATACATTACTTATATATGTAGCTCCCCCCTCATCCGCTACTCCTCGTTTGTTATGCTTGTGCTGTATACATTACTTATATATGTAGCTCCCCCCTCATCCGCTACTCCTCGTTTGTTATGCTTGTGCTGTATACATTACTTATATATGTAGCTCCCCCCTCATCCGCTACTCCTCGTTTGTTATGCTTGTGCTGTATACATTACTTATATATGTAGCTCCCCCCTCATCCGCTACTCCTCGTGTGTTATGCTTGTGCTATATACATTACTTATATATGTAGCTCCCCCCTCATCCACTACTCCTCGTGTGTTATGCTTGTGCTGTATACATTACTTATATATGTAGCTCCCCCCTCATCCACTACTCCCCGTTTGTTATGCTTGTGTTGTATGCATTACTTATATATGTAGTTCCCCCCTCATCCACTACTTCTCGTTTGTTATGCTTGTGCTGTATGCATTGCTTATATATGTTGCTCCCTCCTCATCCGCTACTCCTCGTGTGTTATGCTTGTGCTGTATACATTGCTTATATATGTAGCTCCCCCCTCATCCGCTACTCCTCGTGTGTTATGCTTGTGTTGTATGCATTACTTATATATGTAGTTCCCCCCTCATCCACTACTTCTCGTTTGTTATGCTTGTGCTGTATACATTGCTTATATATGTAGCTCCCCCCTCATCCGCTACTCCTCGTGTGTTATGCTTGTGCTGTATGCATTACTTATATATGTAGTTCCCCCCTCATCCACTACTTCTCGTTTGTTATGCTTGTGCTGTATGCATTGCTTATATATGTTGCTCCCTCCTCATCCGCTACTCCTCGTGTGTTATGCTTGTGCTGTATACATTGCTTATATATGTAGCTCCCCCCTCATCCGCAACTCCTCGTTTGTTATGCTTGTGTTGTATGCATTACTTATATATGTAGCTCCCCCCTCATCCACAACTCCTCGTTTGTTATGCTTGTGCTGTATGCATTGCTTATACATGTTCTTAAAACATTTCACTATTACTTAAAGCCTACTGTATCCCTATACTTCCCTTGCACCTACAAGAAAATTAGCAATAGGATACTTTCTGAAATGTTTATGTCCATTATAATGAAGTAGATAGAGAAATAAACAATTGCAGGAATAGTTTGTATAAGAATGAGCATAGCTCTACATATAATTGCGAAAAGAATTTCTCCAAATTGCACTGTACTAAAAGTGTGTATCCCAATAAGCTACGCGACGATCACTTGGTATATCTTCGACTTTGTCGCCAGATGTTGATATACTTCTTAAACATGAGCGATACCACAGAAGTCACTAATGAACATACGTTTATCGCGTAAGATTTGAAAGTGCTTTCCTAAATAAAACGCTACGCACATGTAGCCAAACCGCCACTGCAACACAATGTACTCCAGGTATTAAAGAATGGCAAAGTCAGCGAATAGTGGAAAGAGGTAGATACAACCTTCCCTCTTTCACAAACGTTGGACATCGCTGGTATGGAAGCTATTGACGATGATGGGAGGCATGAAGGGGCATTTGAGGAAGTTCAACCTGTAAACTTTAAGGGCCCCGCTGCATAGCGCCACCCGCCATCAGGTCTGGCCGCTCTGTGGCTTTATTCGTTCCTCTCGGAATATTAACTTACTAAATAGACCTACTGACCGCGTATTATAATAGTCCTGCGTTTCTAATTCACTAAATTCGTCTAACTGTGACGTTTTAGGAGTTCACGGCCCCCACTTTTTCGAATGGTTAGAGTCCTTTATTGTACTGAAGTTTTAAATAGTAGGTTTTATCTCATGGCCTTTTGCTCACTGTCATGCTAGTCTCTAGATGTCCCGTGTTCGACTACTGACAGGAAGAGTGGCATGCTTGTTTAACTTGAACTACTCTCATCCGCCCTATAGCTTTGAAGTAGGAGTGATTAAAGGATATAAGGAAACAGAAATACATTTCACAAGAGGATAACAAGAATTTACGTCATCGTCCGTGATTAGTACTAACATGCTAGCTTCTGGTTGCCAATGCCACGGGTTTAAATCCGATGGAGAGCGATGCATTTTCAGATACGAAACTTCTTAGCAAGGTTTTTTTTTCTGAAGAGAAGTAAAGCCGGTGGTTCTATGTCGGACCAAGGCTACCGCCTGGCCGCTGCATCCCACTACAGAAGCCATAAGTGGGATGTAGTACAGGAGGGTGGGACGTGCTCAGCGCGGCGGGCCCTCCCGGTCTCCGCGGTCTCCGTGGCCAGGGCTCGCTACTTCTTAATCAAATAGCTCCTCAATTGGCCCCTCAGGGATCTAACGAGGCTGAATGCCCCCGGACTAGGTCTCCCAGCGGAAGAAAAAACCATTCCGACACCGGGAATCGAACCCAGTTTCCCCGCGCGAAAGGCAGGCGTGCTACCACTGCGCTACGGGGTCAGTCTTATGTAATACTAGCATTATAAATATTGGAAATTATGTATCTATGCTGAGATTAGCTTTCGAATGGACAATGCAAATACGTACTTATAACGGCGACGGGTGATATCAGTGCTTCCAAGGCAATTTTCTAACACAATGTGGAGTATGAGGCTGAATAGATTTTTAGTAACATCTCTGCAGCTCAATTAAAGTAGAGCAAGCATTGGATTCGACCCATAAATTGGATACCGAAATTTCACCGTAAACACATGTTTTGAGACTCCTGAAATTTAAATTACAAAAATGTCTATGTACATGTACTTCTCTCTCTTTTTCTCTCTCCCTGTACATTTGTGTGTGTGTGTGTGTGTGTGTGTGTGTGTGTGTGCGCGCGCGCGTGCACGCGTGCGCGATTGCGTGCGCCCTCCTGTATCTTTGAAGAGTAATACTGAAAAACGAAAAATCGGCTAAATACCAAACCGAATATTTAAGTTCAGCATCATCCAAGGGTTCGACACAAAGATTTCCAAAAATATTCTCCATCCCAAATTACCCTTTTCATAGGAAAATGTTCTAAAATGTTGACTTTCTTAATAATGCCTCTAACGATTTTAATTAAATTACTTTATATGTAAGCTATTTAAGTGACAAATTAAATGTATATATTGAATTTTCTGGAAATAGCCTTCGAATGACTTTTGCATTACTGATAAACTGTAATTGATAGGCAGTTTAATGCATAAAATTTACATCTCGTTCGTGAACTGAAAGCAAATACAAGAAGTTGTTTAGTTTGAATACACTATATAGTCAAAGCTTTGGTCACAAAAATATGACATCCTTTCCATTTTCAATACATAATTAGAAGCTATCGAAAGATTGCTGTTACAGTAAAACTCTGGGATTTGGCAGATTTCCAAAAATTTATAAGGAGCTCCAAGAATCAACACATTCATTTTAATGGATTTATTACACCATAGCTTTAGGTAACCTTATGCCATAAAGAACAAACTATGTGCAGGTTTGACAGGCATAATAGCCTGTTTATAATGCAGAGAGATTTTTATCTCATTCACAATTGGAAGCAAGTTGGAGGCGTCCTCGTTGGGTCCCATTAACTGTCTGGCAGAGTGGTGGGTATTGCTTGCAAGGTCTTTTCGCTCCTTACAGAGGGACAACAAACGGCAAGCTCTAAGCATTTTACGGATTTGAGCCGTTAACATTGTACACTCAGAGCTAATGCTTCTTAGCCAATGGCTCTTTCGCTCTCATATTTTTACGCAAACTGAGATACACATAAATCCAAACAAAGACATGCTCTCTGGTATGTTAGTCACCTAATACAATTGAAGTATGTACACAGTCCGCATATTCAACAAGCTCAGGCTAGGCCCGCTGTACTGATGTATGTGTCAAGTGTACCATATAACTGCAACAAGTGGAATAGACGGTTCCTAGCGCTACCACGAGTAGCCCAGGTTGTTAGGGCACGGACTCGTGCGTTTCAAATTGCTCCAGGGCTGTCCTCCCTGACTGAATATTTTTTTCCAGGTTTTCCTCAGTCTTTATAATTGGTAAACGACGGAGAGCTACCCTAAACTTAAATTTGAAACTTTTCCTCCCCAAATATATCACCAGTGTCACAACTTGCTGTGCCATATGTAAGAGGGTCGTTAAACACCATTTAAACCACCACCAACAATCACCAGCGTCACGACAACCATTATCGTAGCCCCTACCCACACCACCACCAATCCTGTACCACCATCATTACTAGAGTTCGGGGTTTTAGGTAAATACATATTTTGTTTGTGTCCTAAAACGAACTTGAAGCTGAGTTTAATGTTCTAAACATTCACACGGGAAGAAATATTTTAAGTTTTTCTCTGCACATGAAAGCACATATTTGTTGATTATTTATGTAAATAAATATGTTGGATGTTCACATAAATTAGACAAAATTCGCATAAAGTAAACCTCGTTTTAAAATTATTTTCACATATTTACATAAATTCACGTAAAATCAGGAGCAGATTTATTTTTGACAGCCACCACCCAACTTCTTTAATGCTCAATTACTTAGGCCTGATGTTGAAATTTGTTATTCATTATTGGAAGAACTTGTGTGCCAGCTAAAGTATCCCTTCAGCTCGAAGAATATAAACATCTTGCTTTCTCAAGCTACATGAGCCCACATGGAAGAATGCCATGTTCTTGATTAAGCATCTGCTATAGCTTTGCAGTCCGGTAGTCTATACACTGATACTCTTAGGTGGCCATTTAACTGTATAGGCAATTAGTCATAAATGTGGCGCCGCCGTGGCCGAGCGGTTAGCGCGCTCGCCAACCACCTAGACGGCCCGGGTTCAATCCCAGGGACCCGCATGTGGTATTCGTGGTGGACGAAGCGGCGTCAGAGCGGATTTTCTCCGGGTGCTCCAGTTTCCCCCGCCATCTCATTCCACTGGTGCTCCATCTTCATTCCATGTATCATCAGTGTCACCGTCTGTGGTGCCGTAGTAGTAAAAGCGGGCGTTAAACACTACAAACAACAAAAAAGTTATAAATGTAAATCCGCAAGTTATAGAATCTTCTAGTTGTGTTGTGCTGGGAAGTAACATATAGATAGTTTTAAATTCATCGTGGATGAAACATGCCCAGTGTGTAAAGAAGTGCAAGTTGCCGTGTGCAACAATATGCTGCGTAATTTAAGGATATTTTCGGTTGTGATGGTAAAATCCTGTAGTGTCAGGCATGTGGTAAGCCAACGTTCGAAGTAACATTACATGAAAGTGGTAAAGAACATTCGAAATTCAATGTCAATTCTTCATGACAATTGTCAATCGGGATACAAAATTTAGAGAAGCATGTGGTCGTGCACTGTAACTCAGTACTTGGTGATCCCTTCCAGGAATAATGTCTGGTGAGTACCACGTTCATTTATATTAGCTCAACCATTTAGATCTTTAAACAAATATTTTATTTGTTTTGGCACTTATTTTTTTATATTTTTAGCACATACAAATAAATATTTCCCGACATTTTAGCACATAAAATCCGAATCCTGATTATCACTTTTAACCACTAAACTAACCACCATCTCGATAAAAATCGCCATTACCCCGTCGTATTGTCAGCACTAGCGCTTCTACCACAATCGCCGTTATCGTGATCACCATCACCATCACCGCACCGTCACATTCACTGTGTCAACCACAAGGCACCACAAATCGCTACCGTCATCATCATCAACACTAACCAGCATCACTGCCACTTCGACTGTTACTAGAGATCTTATAAATCAGGACATACCTGCACATTCACATTAAGTAAGACGCAGTTTGTAACTGGTTTTATTCTTCATGACATTTGGTTTACCAATAACCTTGAAATACGAGTGCTATCATTTTTCCTTAACCAAGACTTTCATAATTATGAAATAAGGGAGCTATTGGACTCCAGCACTTGTTTTACAATACTATATTCCATTTTACGATAAATTCATATAATTTAGGGTTCTCATGTAGAATATCAATGAACACCACCAAAGTGTTTTCAGTATAGGTGCATTACCTTATAACTGTATTGAAATCGATTCGACTCTTGCTCTTTTAATACTGTATGATAGCTGTGGGAATCTAATCTTCTATGATGGGCCAGGACTAACAGAGGGGTACAATTGGAACTAAAAAATTCAACGCCACAGCTGGGATCTGAACCACAGACCCATTGCCCGCACAGGCTTGTGTGTTTAAAAACGCCAGCAGTAAGTTTGTTGGCATAAATAAATAAATAAATAAATAAATAAATAAATAAATAAATAAATAAATAAATAAATAAATAAATAAATAAATAAATAAATAAATAAATAAATAAATAAATAAATAAATAAATAAATAAATAAATAAATAAATAAATAAATAAATAAATAAATAAATAAATAAATAAATAAATAAATAAATAAATAAATAAATAAATAAATAAATAAATAAATAAATAAATAAATAAATAAATAAATAAATAAATAAATAAATAAATAAATAAATAAATAAATAAATAAATAAATAAATAAATAAATAAATAAATAAATAAATAAATAAATAAATAAATAAATAAATAAATAAATAAATAAATAAATAAATAAATAAATAAATAAATAAATAAATAAATAAATAAATAAACAAACAAACAAACAAACAAACAAACAAATAAATAATGAGTGAGTGAGTGAGTGAGTGAGTGAGTGAGTGAGTGAGTGAGTGAGTGAGTGAGTGAGTGAGTGAGTGAGTGAGTGAGTGAGTGAGTGAGTGAGTGAGTGAGTGAGTGAGTGAGTGAGTGAGTGAGTGAATGAATGAATGAATGAATGAATGAATGAATGAATGAATGAATGAATGAATGAATGAATGAATGAATGAATGAATGAATGAATGAATGAATGAAGGACGGACGGACGGACGGCCGAGCGAACGAACGAACGAACGAACGAACGAACAAACAAATAAATAAATTAATTAATATTTTTGTTCTTGTTTAACGACACTGTCAATTGTTAGGATCACATCAGCGTCGCTGGCGTGCCAGATTTTCGTCCGGCAGCAGTTCTTTTATATGCCAGTAAATCTAGTGACATGGAGCTGTCGTTTTTAAGCACACTTAAAAACCATCGGTATGGGCTGGATTTGAACCTGCGACCTTGGGATCAGTAGGCCATCATCTAACCAACTGAGCCACTGAGACTGACTATAGAGTTACAGATTTCATTATGAACACGTATATAAGAAAAATTTGCTCACTAAGGAAAAGTGAGCTTAGGAAAAACTAGTTGTCTATTTAAAAAAAATTTAAAAAAAATCTGATATAATTATCTACTGCTAAAAACCGTGAAAATGAAGTAAAATGGATTTTAATTACAGGAAAAGCACACCTTTTAAACCGGAACTACACGTGGCCAATGTGCATACATACCGGGTGAAAGGCAGTGATTCGGCCATACGTTAACCAGGGATTCTACATGATGGGTGTAACAAATGTGTCCAATACAGTCAATTGTCAATAAAGAACCATTTCGCCGAAAAAAAGTGTCAAATATTTGAAATATTTGGAGTGATCTAGCTTCTTGACGAATGGATATAAATGGTTTTTTATTTCACTAACTGTTGCGCAAACATTGTGTGAACAATGCTGTAATGTCTTTTTATTTCAATTCGAATTGATTTAGCCACAATTTAATATTATCGTGACGTGCCAAGTCTGGCTTAGAAATTAAACTTTGCATGACATTTTTAACATTAAGTTGTTACTAAATTGATTCAAATTAAGGTAGAAATACTTTACAGAAATGTTCAATGTTTGCGTGACAGTGAAATAATAAACCATTTACATCCATTCGTCAAGACGCTATATGGCTCTAAATATTTGACACAATGTTTTTTTCAGGGAAAGGTTCTTTATTGACAATAATTGTATAGGACATATTTATTACATTCATCATGTGGAATGCCCGGTTAACACATGGTCGAAGCAGTACCTTCCACCTGTATAAACACAACCTGCTAGCTTATCGAATGGCAATGAGGTTAGCGTTGTCTCTCACTTGCGTAATCTGGGCACAAGAAGAACGCATTCCACCCAAGAGTTCCATTTTGAGTTTAAATCGAAAAGATGCGTTTTGAGATAGCCTAAAGAAGTTATCAGGAAACTATCCGTGAATGCGTAGACGACTGCCAATAGCAGTAAGAACAAACATTGAGATAAATACCAAACTTGGTGTTTAAATGTAGCATTTTCCGAGGATACGACACGAAATTTTCGCGAAAGAACCGCATTCAAACTTTTACATGGTAAAATGTTCGTTACTTTTATTTTATCCAACAGTATTTTTTCTCGAAATACAATATGTTTAAAACATTGGCGTGGAAAATAAAGTTTGTATCCTAAACTTTCGATAATCATCCTCTGAAATTCTCATTACAATGACCAGAGCTGGGATTTTTATGTAGTATCAATTAGCAAAATATGTAAATAAATATGTAATGAAATATGTAGTACAATATGTAGTGTGGGGAAAATATGTAATATCAAATATTTATTTTCAACTTATCATTTTTTTGTTACAACACTCAAATCATATTTATACATTATGTGTTTTAGTACAGTGAACAATTATGTATTTTTAAATGTTTTCTAGGGTCAGTGAAAGACGTTTGTCACTGAGAATGTTCTTATAGACAAAAAAAGATGTTTCCATGTCACATGATGTAACTAGGGCAAACTTTAGGAAAATAATTTTTCCTGGAGAAATGTCCTCGGGTGGATCATCTCCATTTACAATTTGGCGTGCACTATGGAATGTTGAACAGCCAGAATTTCTCTTTAACACATTTTGCAATTTACTTAATACACTTGCACTAGTTTCTCCTTAGTTTTTCAATAGAATTCTTTATGACAGCAATATAATCTTGCATAGACAGTCCTGACGTTTCTAAATGTTTGATGTTTTCTGAAAGCCAACTGAAGTTGCTCCTGATGTAAGCAACTGAGGAGACAACTTTGGAGTCGCTAAAGGCAGCTTAGGATTCACAAATAAATGCAGCACTTTCAGTATGAAAAGAATCTATAAGTCTTTATATCATCTAGACGTTCACTATAGAGATTAACTGATTTTATCCATCTTCCCCACCTTATTAACACTGGTTCCGGAAGCAGTGATATATCTGGCAATTGCTGCTTGCACTCGTTGTGGAAATTTAAAAAAAAAAATTGTTGCTGAAATTATCCTATTCACTTGCGTAAACTTATATCTTCGGTAACACGTTGCACTTTATGAAGCAAGCAGTTAAAATGGAGTATATTGGGATAAAACAGTTTCAGAGTAGTTGCAGCTTTAAACACACATACTGCAGCATCTGAATACATCACTAATCCCTTCTTGTCTTGCACACCAGTTGACCATAGACCTTGACAAAACTCGCAATAGTAGATGATTTGTAAAGTCCAGCTCTTTACACTACATCAAACATGGTTTCCAGGGGCTATCAGGTTCCAGCTTTCACACCACAATGTACCTACTCTCTTATGTTGTCCACTATCTCGTCATAACCGATTTGAAGATAATTCTTGCGCAGTAATATTGATGAGGAACATGTAGGTATATATGCTAATAGGAAAACGTTAAAACATGTCATATACTCACAAATATGTAACATGAAATTCAGTTATATTAACCCTAACATAGTGCTTTATAAACATATCACTTTTCTCAGCATCTAAATAGCAAGAGAAAAAAAGTTTGTAATTACATAGAAATTCCAGCTCTAATAATTAAATTTTATTAGGGATTCTTCAAAGGTTGCTACGGAATACATGCAGGAAATATGCAATTTGTGTCAAATAACGTCCTGGAACTGTTATAAGTTTACGTGATAATTTCTGTTAGTTTGAATTTTCCAATATTATAAGCAACATATTTTGAAATATTACGTCCGTTCTTTTTATTTTATGTTCCATTTACATCGAAGGTCATATCGGCGGCTTCCAAGAGGTTATCTTGGAACTATTGCAATGGTGTTCACTCGCTTATATAACCGTGCTATTCAACGTTGGGTTTCTATTACCTTTTTTAATTTATTACATTAAATTCACACTCACAGACACAGACACACACTCACACAGACACACACTCACACACACACTCACACACACACACACACACACACACATGCACACTCCCATTCACACTTCCAGACTTTAGGGAGGATGCGGAGTAATCCATTCTGGAAATTGAACCCGGTACCCCTTGTACAGTAGGCAGGTGCTCCATCGACTGAGCTATGGAGCCCGCCCGTCCGTTATTTATTTATTTATTTATTTATTTATTTATTTATTTATTTATTTATTTATTTATTTATTTATTTATTTATTTATTTATTTATTTATTTATTTATTTATTTATTTATTTATTTATTTATTTATTTATTTATTTATTTATTTATTTATTTATTTATTTATTTATTTATTTATTTATTTATTTATTTATTTATTTATTTATTTATTTATTTATTTATTTATTTATTTATTTATTTATTTATTTATTTATTTATTTATTTATTTATTTATTTATTTATTTATTTATTTATTTATTTATTTATTTATTTATTTATTTATTTATTTATTTATTTATTTATTTATTTATTTATTTATTTATTTATTTATTTATTTATTTATTTATTTATTTATTTATTTATTTATTTATTTATTTATTTATTTATTTATTTATTTATTTATTTATTTATTTATTTATTTATTTATTTATTTTTTTTTTATTTATTTATTTATTCATTTATTTATTTATGTATATATGTATTTATGTATTTATGTATGTATTTATTTATTTATTTATTTTTATTTTTATTTATTTTTTTTTCCCCTCTTCAGCCCATGGAAATGGTATGCGAATAAAGGCTTGCCTACATTTGAATTAACGTCCTCCAACATTATGTCATATCGGACGAATGAATGAAATGAAATGGGTGAAATGATACTCAAATGAGCCCGAGGTCCATGGCGCTTTAAGTTACCCGACATTCGTCTTCTCAGGGTAGGGAAAACCTTGGAAAAATACCTTACCCGGATAACTGATGACTGTTTAACATGTTTACACGAAGTAGGTACATTGAAAAATAGATATTTTTTAACTTGTAAAGCAACCACGAAAATAGTTAATAACTGGTCGAAGAAGCTATGATATTACTGAAGTTTAGATATCGATAATAATAAACTTGTAGCACAGCTGTGGCATTATTTCCACTATAAAACGAACACAGGGTATACAAAAAATCTTATCACGTGAAGCTTTCGTTCATTCCTGTATGTAATATTAGGTGTTGCTTTTGAATTATTATTATTATTATTATTATTATTATTATTATTATTATTATTATTATTATTATTATTATTATTATTATTATTATTATTATTATTATTAATATTATTATTATTATTATTATTAATATTATTATTATTATTATTATTATTATTATTATTATTATTATTATTATTATTATTGTTATTATTATTATTGTTATTATTATTATTATTATTATTATGATTATTATTATTATTATCATCATCATAATCATCATTATTATTATGATCATTATTATTATTATTATTATTATTATTATTATTATTATTATTATTATTATTATTATTATTATTATTATTATTATTATTATTATTATTATTATTATTATTATTATTATTATTATTATCATTATTAATTGTTATTATTATTTATTATTGTTGTTAATTTTATTATCATTATTTTACCCATCTTGTATTTGGACTTAACATTGATTAGTGTTAATGAATTGTCTGAAAGGACGTTTACTTATTTTCAAAATATTTACAGTTTTATAAATCCTGTACCTTCTTTTGTGAGTTTGCACATTTAACAAAATGAATTAAAAATGGAGGAAAAGAAAGCAAAGAAAGAACACACACTCATAGTTTATTCGGTGGCACTGAATTGGTTATACTATATTTGTTGTATCGTGTGCTATGCTTCTCGTAATGAGCTTGATTGATTATGGAAACTACTGTTACAAAAGTTCATTTTTCTATTGAGTCATATTTATCAACAATCCTCAACCTACCATAAACTTGCGGTAGAGAAAGCAAACGCACTTTTATTACCAACATTTTAAATTAATTTTCAAGAATTGGTTACCAAGCTGGCATTGAGATTAGAAAACACCGTGTGCGCTGACCATTCTGCCATGTAGACAACTGACAAACGGACAGCGAGTTTGGGGACTTTTCCTTGTCTGCTCTCCTAATTATCCTTACCATCATGGTTAACAATTGCTTTACTACATAGTTCCACTTGTAAACTTGATGGCCTTCCCAACAACTCGTCTTAATGTCTCGTATAAACTCGTAATAAATAAGCAAAAAGTAACGAAGGTATTATATGAAATTTTTATGTAATTCTCAGAGAATACAATTAAGAAACAAACTGGCAAAATGTACAAAATGTGTGCAAAATCCCAATAACATTCATTTATTCACTAGAATCTTGCTTACCCCAGCGTGAGCGTTTACTCTAATAATCCCAAGGAAGAGTAAATGACATTTACACACATTACTTTAACCAAGGTACTAAATTACGACCATACTTAAGATTTTATGTAGATTTTATATAGGCATTTACTTTTGTGCAAGATAGTAAATGCCCAACTTCAGTGTGACTTGCGCGAAGGGTCACCTAATTCTCAGGTGTACTTGCATAGATGGTATTAGTCATATGCTTATCTTGCTGTTCAGAGGACATGGCAGCCATCGGTTCACCTCGCATTTTTGAAAAATGCAATATTTCAGCAATCCTACATTATCGGCCAAACACTGCAAATTTATCTTCTGTGTAAACTAAACCCCGGCGCGACAGCCCATAAAAGGCCAAGGCCTACCGCCCAGCCGCTGCGTCCCCCACCTCTGCCCACTACAGGCGTCATTGGTGAGGTGCAGTACTGGAGGGTGGGACGTGCTCAGCGCCCCAAGCCCTCTCGGCCAGTTATGCGGTCTTCTAGACCTGGGGCCGCTACTTCTCTATCAAGTAGCTCCTCAATTGGTTCCCCCGGGACCTAACGAGGCTGAGTGCACCCCGTGCCAGACCTCCCAGAGGGGATAAAATCCCCATGCTGGTACCGGGGATCGAACCCGGGTCCTCCGCGCTAGATGCGAGCGCGCTACCAACTGCGCTACGGAGGCGGTCTTATCTTCTGTGTACATGCAGAAAATATGTTCCTGTTGTGTTTCTATTAAACTGTGCACTAGAACTAAAACTGATTTGGTGCTAGGCTTACAGACGTAAGCTTGATCACTGACATTTTCTGTGTTCGCTATAGCAGAACGCGTTAAGGCGCGTTTGTGCAAATCAACAGTGGTGGGATAAAATTAGTGGTTTGAATACCATTTAACGTTTCTTTTTCTTTTCTTTTTCTTTCTTATTTTTGTCCTTTTTCTTTCTTACCGGGAACATCTTTATTTATATAATCCGTTCGGTGAAGGTAAACAAATATCTAGAAAAAAAGTAAACTTTTTAAACCATTTTCGCCTTGCAGTGAAATTATCTGCTAAGTTAGTGACAATAGAGCTTAATATCACATGAATAGAGCGCGAACGCCCAAGTGAGGGATAGCTCTAGAGCGTTGCATTTCTTTCTGTGGAGTTCAGAACTGTTAACTGCCGGAGGTTCGATCCTCGCGTTTCGCATGTTTATTTGCCGAAATACAAAATTAACAAACGTGTTTAATTCTCTACAGCTTTTTATCAGGAATGGAGAATAAGAACAAAAGCACATTGCTAGAAATTGAGTTAATGGGTGTATGACAACCTTGTATAGTACTTGGAAATAAACAACAGGAACGCTGCTAGATGCAAATGGTTGCTTCACGTTGAAGTAACCCAGAACTGCATTGTATTCTGTTTAATATGTCATTAATTACATTATTCACTGGCATGCAGATCTTTAAAGAATTCCTTTTATGTCCATTAAAACGGTATTTTGTCCTATTAAAGCGCTTATATCCCCACTCATGACGCCTGTAGTGGGCAGAGGTGGGGGACGCAGCGGTCGGGCGGTAAGCCTTGGCCCGCGAAGGGCTCTTGCGCTAGGGGTTAAACGCTTATATAGCTGAACATGGTAATACTCTACGAAATTTATAGAGATGCCTTTGAATGTAAATATTTAAAGGGAAATATCAATTTCGGGAGGAATGATTGACAATTGAGGTAGGCGCCTTCCCTACTTTATTTTCAGGGATTGTAATTAATATCTTATAAAGCATTTGTAAAATTGTAATCGTATTGAAGCATTTACAAGACGGCGAGAAAAGTTACAACGCTATGCGGAAAAACGTACCTAAATATATTCCATTAGTTTGTATAATTTATTATTTCACACAGATTATATAAAAATGATGTTTCCGTTAAGTAAGAAAAAAGAAAAAGAAAAAAGAAATGTTAACTACTAATTTTAGCCCACCACAATCACACCTTCCGCTATAGCGAACATGAAAGTAAGCGTGAGTGATTAAGCTGTGCCTGCAGCAAATATGTTCCTGTTGTATTTCTATTAAGTTGTGGACTAGAACTAAAAATGATTCCAGTGTTCCGTGTTAGGTGAGCCGATAGCTGCCATGGCCTCTGAACACCAAGGAAAGCCTATGACTAATTATCATACCATCTGCGCAAATATGCTTGAGAATTGGGCGACTCTTCGTGCAGGACTCACTGGGGTTGGCTGTTTAGTTTTGTAACAGATAGTACATAATAATAACATTTAGCCTCTTTATTTCATTCCATGTTTTCCTCCTTTAGTGATGTTTTCTTCCATGTGTCTCTTTGCCTCCCTCTTCCACTACTACACAGAGGATTCCATTCCGAACGTCATTCTTTCCACTGCTTTGTCTCATTTTTCTATCCAATTGCACGTTCATTTTTATTTATATTGTAGTTTCTTTTTTGTTTGTTATTTTCCGTAATTCTAAATTTCAAATTGTACGAATCATCTTATTCTTGTAATTGCTCTTAAACATCTATTTATAAGCGCTTGTAGTTTGCTTTGAATACATTTAGTTGTTTTCCACGATTCACAACCATATAATCAGACCGATTTCAGATTACTGTTAACAATTATAATTTTAGTACTTCTTGGCAAACAAAACATACATGGAAAATACTTCATTTTAAAGTCGCTTTCTTTAATTTTGTTTTGACAAATGTTTTTACACTATATGACCATTTGGGAGTAACAAAATGTATATGCAATCTGACAACTAAGCTGTTCACACACTCGTAAAAGCTAATATAGTGGACGTACACTCAAGAGACGATTATTTATAAATATTTTATAGTGGGACATTACACTAATTAGTTAAAACTTCTCTCTAATTCTTAAACAATACATTTAGTAAAGCCATCGTATATGGAGCCTAAATTAAAATGAACATAACACAATTACAAGCACTGTTCTTCGTCGTATTTCTTCATCTTGCTTGCCGCTGCCGCCGCCGCCGCCGCCGCCGCCGCCGCCGCCGCCGCCGCCGCCGCCGCCGCTGCCGCTGCTGCTACTACTACTACTACTACTATTACTGCTACTACTACTATTACTATTACTACTACTATTACTACTACTACTGCTATTACTACTATATTACTATTTTTTTATAGTAAGGGAAAAATCTTCTTAGACGCCACTGCGAGTTGGATTCTTACCAACTAAAAAACCCTTACTCACATGGCATACCACCTGGAACCGCAAAAATGCATAACTTCAGGATGGTAGCCTTAAAAGTGCCGCAATTAACCGGGACTTATCTGTTTAAAATAGCTCTAGCGTATTTGCTCTACAAACTTCCTTTCATCACTCTCTTTGGTTGTGAGAATACAACCTTTGGTGAGCACAACAAAACAGTTGCTAAAAGGGCAGAACAAAGAGCCTCACAATTAGCTAAAATAATGCCAAATATAGGAGGACCGCAAACAATCAAACGGCAAATGTTATGTGGGGTGGTTTATTCAATTATGCTTTATGCTGCACCGATCTGGCATTCAGTACTAGAGAAGAAGAAAAATATGTAAAAGAAATATAGAGAGTCCAGAGGAAGGTATTGCTAAGAATACTGTGCGCCTATAGGACAGTATCTAATAGGGCACTGCAGGTAATAGCGGGAGCCATTCAAATTGATTTATTGGTGAAGGAAAGGCGACTGACAAGTGACCCCAATATACGTCTTTCTACCGAAGAAAAAGAGATGGTTAGAAATCAAATCATCAATGAATGGCAATCGAGATGGGATACAACAACACTGGTTGGACAATGGACCAAAAGATTAATCCCGGATGTGAGATAATGTCTAAGTTGCTCACATCGACAAGTGGACTACACAAGTTTTAACCGGACATGGAAGGTTTAAGAGTTACGCTCTTAGAATGGGAAAGACTGGTACCATTAATTGTATATATTGCAACGGTGAGGATCAGTAGAGCATACTTTCTTTCACTGTCCACGTTGGGAGGGAAAATGAAGGGAAATATATGCAAAACTGGATATGCAATTGTCAGTAGATAACCTCTGTACTTTTATGATCGAGAAAAAAGATGCATGGAA
Organism: Tenodera sinensis; assembly: GCA_030765045.1. Taxonomy (NCBI): domain Eukaryota; kingdom Metazoa; phylum Arthropoda; class Insecta; order Mantodea; family Mantidae; genus Tenodera; species Tenodera sinensis. The sequence continues at coordinate 38,960,214 of CM060963.1, forward strand.
AATGGTGAATTAGCAAGGTACGATTACTATTACTTCTAGTATTACTACTACTACTACTACTACTACTACTACTACTACTACTACTACTACTACTACTACTACTACTACTACTACTACTACTACTACTACTACTACTACTACTACTACTACTACTACTACTACTATTACTACTACTACTACTACTACTACTACTACTATTACTACTACTACTACTACTACTACTACTACTGCTACTACTACTACTACTACTACTACTACTACTACTACTACTACTACTACTACTACTACTACTACTACTACTATTACTACTACTACTACTATTACTACTACTACTACTACTACTACTACTACTACTACTACTATTACTACTGCTATTACTCTACTACCAGTACTACTACTACTACTACTACTACTACTACTACTACTACTACTACTACTACTGCTACTACTACTACTACTACTACTACTACTACTACTACTACTACTACTAATAATAATAATAATAATAATAATAATAATAATAATAATAATAATAATAATAATAATAATAATAATAATAATAATAATAATACATAGTAATAATAGAAATCCATATGGTGGAAAATTTAAACATTTACAATGGCTTCTTTCTTCTTTGCATTAGTGAATGGAGAGAACACTTGATTCAAAATTTCACACACAACACAGCGCTCTTCCCTCGCTCACACGTATCATACTGCCCATAGCATCCATGCTCTCACAGTTTCTAATTTGCAGTTTTCAAATTGCTTCCAGTAAGCGCTATTTCTCATTACCAAACCACGTGTAAAAATGAAACGTGTCAAACATTACATTACACACTCTTGCCACATTATGTAATGCTGAGCTGCTATTAATATTTATAAAGAAAGCATAAATTGAGTTGATTTTCTTTTCTAATCTTTAACAAGCAGGATTACCCACGGGGAGGTAACTAGCAAGAAATACCGTGTTTCTGAAAAAGTGATTATATCGACAGTGTATCTAAATATCGACCATCAGCAAACACTCCATACCATCTGTTGGTGCTCCAGAAAACTATTTGTAAAAGTGTCCCCTTTGTATCTAATCCCGGGCGCTGTTTGAATACACTTAGCTTGCTTGTGTGGAATACACTTCCCTAACTCTAATGTACAAGAGGATTATGCGAGGTTGTAATGGATAAAGAAAGTTATAATGTGATGCAACAGGTTTTACAGAATAAATACCCTTGCTATGTGCAATACTTCCCTCTGTACTTACTCTATATACCAAAACTATTATAACTTTCAAGGATAAAAGTATAAAGGTGAATATAGGACTAATACAGGGATAATTATAAACAACACAAATGCAGATACAGTACTTTTCGCACATGATCAGATCCTACTAGCAGAAAATGATAGGGAATTGCAAAGTTCAGTTACTAATTAAATGAAGTAGGGAAAAATATGCTATGAAAATGTGTGGTGGTAACACTAGATCTATGGCTATGATAGGTAAAGAACAAAGAAATACTAAAATAGTTATTAACGGAGAAATTATAGAATAAGTTTCAATATTTAAATACCTGGAGTCAACAATATCGATACTAAACTTCAAGACAGGTGTTTAGGGGAGTATTGAAATATATAACAGATTAAACGAATACATAAAATAACATTTTGGCAAAAATATGAGGACGGAAGTAAAGCAGAGGCTCCGTAATATTATATCTAAACCAGTGCTGATGTACTCTTGGGAAACGTGGACACTAAGAACTAGACAAAAGTAAAGATTAGTAGCATTAGTACGATCATTGATGGGCGTTACTAGAAGAGATAGGATTAGAAACACTGTTGAAAGAGAGCAGTAATTGGAAGAAAACATCAATGAAGAAATACAAAGGCACCAAAAGCGCTGGAAGGTACATATCTATGTATGCCCCCTTCAAGATATCCTTTATTCTATAAATTAAAGTTCACTTAGCACGGAATAGGTCTATAGGCGTAAACCGTGTGAGGAAGAAAAAGAATAAGAGGAAGAAACTATGTGTAATGAAGGGAATATTTGATAACATGTCTGTCTTTTCAAACATTCCCCGCTATACGTATCGCTTGAGATATCAAGTCTAAACAAAATGGTACCTCTACATGCAGAGCTGACGCACCTGTTTGTGTCATTAGAACTAGCAATAATTAGTTGCTAAGTGATTAGCAGCCAATTCACTTGCACTAACATTTGGTGCAAAGCTCAGCGTCATCGCTTAAGTAAAGCTGCACCCAATCGTAAATTAAGCTCCATTATTGTAGCTAGTTGTATAACACACGATGCATATAGTAATTGCGCTGTACAAATTCCTTCTCCTATTTAATGATATTTAATGCACTCAGGTCACATTCTCTGCTCATTTTTGTGTAAACATTCTTCAAAACTTTAAGAGGTGGAATCAGGACTGAAAAATTCAATGCCATAGCTGGGATTTGAACCAAGTATATTCCGCCTATCGAGTGGCTGCTTTAACCACTAAGCTAGCATGGTCAACTTGCCAGTGTGACATTAAATTCCCCAACCAGTTCGTACTTTCCCGGTAAACCACAAGGGAATCTCTCACCAGAGATAAATATCCTAAGGGCGACTTACAAATTGTAAGTACTGAATGTCCCGGGCTTATCTGACCTTTAGATAGTAATTATATATTTATTTATGCCAACAAACTCGACAAACAGAAGATTCGTGGTTCAAATCCCGCTTATGGCATTGAATTTTTCAGTCCTGATTTTCCACCTCTTAAACATTGCCCACACACGGCTTGTGAGTTTAAAAACACCAGCCGTAGTTTGTTGGCATAAATAAATAATAATTCTTCAAAACGATTATTCTTCTATCTACTTCATGTTAATCAGGATAAGCCTTTGCAGGGGGCCCTAATGACCTAGCTATCGACGGGCCCTTAAACCCTACTCACTCACTCACTCACTCACTCACTCTCTCACTCACTCACTCACTCACTCACTCACTCACTCACTCACTCACTCACTCACTCACTCACCAAACCTTTGCAGGAATTATTTTACATATTTTCTGGTAGGTACAATTCGAATAGGGGACTACAGTAGGCTTAAGTGATAATCAAAATGTTTAAAAGATGGTCGGTATGTGATGGGTTTGCATTCCATTCTCTTTGCAAGATCAGGGCTTAAAAATGAATGAATTCCCATTAGAGAAAAGTATTTGAAAATTCAAACCAATAACAACGAATATCTAGAAAATGATTGCCTCCACAAAAAATGTATCTGACAAATTATGTGCCTTAATGAGATCTACATTTTTGCTTAGTAAGACTTTTTCTATCTGTTACGGTTTACCAATTATACAAAAGTCATCCAGAATGAAGAGGATTCCACAGAGGCTATTCCCAGGAAATTCAAAATACACATTTCAATAACTTCACTATCTTAAACACTATTTGAGAAAATCAAACATTTCTTTAAAAAGTGTAGTTGGGGGGGGGGGTTTCTTGAAAATCTTCATGTAGCTTGCTGGAAAGATGCTGAAATTAAATACCAAGGTTGACATTTTACTTTTTGTTTTTTAGTTATGCTCTTTACAGACAGGGATCTTTTTCTATTCGTTTAGATTAAGGAATTCCCAAAACATGTATTTCCGGTGAAATCTCGATATCGATTTCTTGAGTGGAATGCTCACATAGTAGAGAAAGTAAAAGTGGCACTACAGCTGCAATATTGTGCTTTCTACACACTTTGGAATATACTAGACGTAATATTTAGCTGATCTTTTAGGACAAGTTTCTTTCTACAAATTGGTGCTACCGTTGATTATAAGAGCTTCTGTATGCTCCATTTGTGCAATTTCTTTCTGTGCAAATACACGCGAGTTTGTTTTCTCCATTTTTGCTTTAAGCACGTTTTCTGTGAATTAGATTACACCGCAGGAAGTGAGGCACTCTCACACTCCTTGCATGAACTATGTCCAGAATAATAATTTAAAACGGTGATTTTAAAATGTCTAGTTCGTTTGCAACTACGAAGATGCGACTTCTTTTTACATATCTGCATGGGATATTCAATAAATGTTGAAACTGACCTCTTTCTGCTACATACATCCGTACCCAATGCCAATTATATATATATAAATACCCTACAAGCCACAGTTATACAGAGATGTGCATCAGTAATCATTTTTTATAAAACCATGTACAGAAACTCTTTGTTTATGTGCTAGAGCTTCTGAAGTGAGAAGTGGGATGACCTGTAAGTAAACAAATATACTCCGATGTTGCATTCATTAGTTGAGAGTTGTTTACCAATGTTACTGCATTAACTGTTACACGATGCACAACAGACCTTCATCATACGTACAACCAACGATAGTGTTTACGGTTTTATTCTGTTTAGTAGTTTCATTCTTTACAGTATTCACTTGCGTGACTATGGTTAAGTGGGAATTAAGAACTGCGGCCTTGTACACAAATGCTGAGTACACCGAGACGCTTCTCATTTGCGGGGAGGGTAGAAGAAATGCAAACTCTTATTAGCCACGTTACCCCAACAAGCATCACCCAGCCCATACCATGTTTCCATGTTTGGTTGAAACAGTCTACATTTCTGAAGACATTCGCAGATACACCATAACCAGTGTTTGTACCTATTTCAAGAGCTCGACGTCACTTAAACAGGTGATGCACAAAATCTATCGATGTTGCAGGCATCCATTTTGAGCATCTTCAATAGTCTATTAAAATGCTACCTGTTTACTTGCAGTTTTTCAGTGTTTTTTTGCTTCGTTCCTATCTTTTTTGATGTACTCTCTACATCAGCGATGTCTAACCCTGTCTCTTTGAAAATGCTTACGTAATCAGCAGTTATAACCCACCTCCTCTTCCAGTCGGAGGGTGAGTTAGCTTGTGCCTCTGGGGTGTAGAATCCCCACCACACAGTCAGTATCCAATGACGGACACAAACAGGCAATTCCATGGCAGTTTCTAAGTCATAACTTGAATTTTCTGGGAATATCCTTAGAAGACCCCTTCATTCTGAATCACTTTTACATAAATGGTAAACATAAGAGAGAGACAAAATCTTATCAAAGAAAAAATGTGGTTCTCGTTAAAACACAACTTATATAAAATACCTTTTTTCAGTAAATTATTTCCGACATATTCTGTATTATTTGTTTGAAGTTGCCAATACTTATACAATTCTCAAATATGAATATATTATTCGTTTTTTATCCCTTGACCTTGCAAAGAGAACGAAATTTCAAATGCATCGCCTAGCAACTGGCTCTGTATTCCCATATTCCCCTTGCACCTACAAGAAAATTAGCAATAAGATAGTTCCTGAAAATGCTTATGTCGATTAAAATGCAGTAAATAGAAAAATAAGCATTTGCAAGAATAGTTTGTGTAAGATTGAGTATAGCTCTAGATATATTTGCGAACGGAGTTTCTCCAAATTGAACTATACTAAACGTCTCTATCGCAATATGTTACGTGGCGATCACTTGGTGTATCTTCTAAGGCTATGTACTTCGACTTCGTCGCCAGATATTGATAGGTTTGTTAAACGGAAGCAGTACCAAAGAAGTCATTAATGAACATATGTAAGATTTGAAAGTACCTATCCTAAATGAAACGCAACGTACATGCAACCAAACCGCCACGCAACACAATGCACGCCTGAGTGTTAAACAATGGTACAGTGTAAGATTTTAAGGTTTCACGGCAAGCGTTATTAATCAAGGCTTCACGGGCGATGTTGATTAATAATGGTACAGTGCGCATAAAGCGAAAGAAGGTAAGTACAATCTCTCCTCTTTCGCTAACGTTGGGCATTGCTGGTGTACATCCTTCTATTTCAGCGACTCTAGCTCGTAAACAAAGCGTTCCTGGTTTGAGATTATTAACAAACTAGGACCATATGGTACTTATCCACCTACAACTAGCATTGTAATATCGGTTTATTTACACTCTGTATGCTTCTCACAGTTAGCTGCACTACTTATTTGTTAATTCTGTTGATTTCGGACGGTTTTCAAGCCTACAAGAGAGCTCAACAGTTTACTACGCTCAGCCAAGGACCCGAGGGACCCGCTCTCCTCGGCTGGCGTATACCGGATCCCCTGCTCGTGTGGTGCAGTATATATTGGTACGACGCTACGTAGTATCAACACCAGACTAAACGAACACAAGAGATGCTGCCGTCTTGGACAATTTGAAAAGTCAGCTGTCGCTGAACATGCTATAGAAGCGGAGGGGGAGCATGTCATCAAGTTTCAGGACACCAGCATTCTATCTAACATCTCACACTACCATGCTCGACTACAGCGCGAAGCCATAGAAATTTATAAACATGCCAATAATTTCAATAGGAAAGAGGAAGCCCTTAAGCTCAACAAAACTTGGTACCCCGTCATCGATAACATTAAACAACACAAACAGTCGAGATGCAGCTAGCCCCCTCCCACCAACCACACTGCCTCAGCGAGCCCCGAGCCAATCAGAGAAGACCCCTCCGTGTATAAAATCCGCATCCCAGACAGTCAATGCCTCAGACACAAGTGTACCTTCACCAAGAAGACTTCGACCACGCCACTGATGATGTCCACCGCAGTAGTGGACGAAACGTCTGGACCAAGTTACTCCAGCAGACCACGGCAAATCAGCCCGGAAGACTCTTGTAGAATTTCAAACACCGGCCGTGAAAGCCTACGCCTACTCACATCCTCAACTGTTCATGGTTGATTCTTGTAAACTCTATGTTTAAGATGTTCGCACTATAAACATTCCGTGACATTACGTAAGTTGGTTTTGGTCTCACCCGTAATTGCTCTATCAGTAACTTTGATATATTCACGGGTTGTGCCATTTATTTTTTAAATAATCGTTGAGTCAATCCAATATCACCCGGCTGCTCAACAAATTCCTTCAAAACGCATCTGTACTCAGTTGTGTTCACCGCGTCTTTTGTGAAACGTTGTTCCCATTCACGTCTTGCCGAAGCTGCACAACAAATTCCAATCTTCCACGAGTGCAAGAGGATTTCATGAACAGCATGAGGACTAGCTGAGTCCCGATTTCTTGTATTCTAGGGATTCACATATCTGGACAGGTGGAAATAGACATTGTCTGGAGCCATGTGATGATTAGGATGTAAGGTAATTAAATCTAGTAACAATGCGCAGCAATGACCTCGCTTCTGGTTAGTAGTCACTAATTAGCATGGTTTAGGATTCTCAGCGCTAGTAATGGCTGTGCGGTGAAGATTCCATGATGCTGACATTTAGGGTATTCAGATACTTACTTGCAAGTTTTGATGTAAGTGATGATGCGTTATCATTATCTAAACTTATTTTTCCTTTTGGATGCTTTTCACGAACCTTTTGAAAAATTTGGGGTAAGCAGACAATGTGGCCCGTTTTAGAACAAAAAGTAGCAACCATCTTCCAACCAACACTGTGAATTTGTAGGATTTTTGTAGCCTTGGGTTCTGCACGAAAGATTCATTGAGGAATTGACTTTTCTTTTAAGGATCACAGTAATAATTCCAAGATTCACCAAACCATATTTGAAGCGCCACCATGGAAATTTTCCAGAGCTTTTCTGCACCAATCAGTGCTCTGTTGTTTTTGATTGGTAGTCAGCTTGTGTGGTATCCATCGACAACAAAGTTTTTTCAGCCTGATTATGTATTTAAAATGTCGCCCGATTAAATTCTTTAAATGTGCAACGTTCTTCTTCAAGCATTTATCGAACAGCGGCAATATTTTCGTCCGTAACAGCAGTTCATGAGCGTCCTTCATGAAATTCGTCACTAAGAAAGAACCGAACACTTTTGAATTCGCTGTACCTATTATAAACTATTTCCTTAGATAAAGTTTCTTCACCAAATTAATTTCTAAGTCCATCTTCATTGTTTAGGCGTTAATGACAATTTAAAATCCTAAAAATCATAGCCCAGAAATTTTCTCTGGTGAAACCCATTTTTGGGTGAACAAAAAATGTTTAAAAATGATAATAATTAACAAACTACACGGCAATCAATTCACAAAATATTAGAAAGTAGCTATCAAATATAAATTTGTATTTGTTTTTGAAACGTGGCATTCAGAACATTTTCAGTGTTGTCTTGTATTGCAACTAAGATTTTGCTGCGAATGAAAACGTGTGGGTGAAAAGGAGAATCGTGAACATGCTGATATAGTTACTGCGTGACAATTCAACCTAATAAGACTTAAATATGTGGCAAAGAATATTTTGAAAACTGCTATTGCTACTTGCTACATTTCAATCAGCTCTATGTATTGTCTGCAATAAGTTTCCCTCTAACTTTATGATTAAACAGTTGCACAGAATTATACAAAGTTCACTCTGAATAAAGGACTTCAGAGGTTATTCTCAGAAACTCACAATATACGTTTACTTGTGTTGTGGATATCTTAAACATGTGGCATTTTAATCAAAATTGATAGAATTATTTTTGAAAAACTGAGAAATAACGAATACTTTACTGTTTAAGAAATGCCTTGTGATGGGGGAATTTCTGGAAAAAACTAACCTGGCGTGATTAAAAAGTATCTGACTCGAATATAAAGTTTGTTGTTTATATACAGGTTTGTTTTGGGGTTGTTCTTTTCATAATATACACACAACTTTAACTTTTGGGGGTATAAGGAATCTCAAAACGCATATTATAATGAATTTTTGACGATTAATTTTTGGCTGAAATACAAAAATACCTCTACCAATTACAAATAGGCGTTTAAGAGAGTAAGCGCTTTTGGTCACCAAAAAATTAAAATTTGACTAACCAATGTTATTTTATATTCGCTACATCTTTCGTGTTTCCTTGTAGATGATCTTATTCTTGATGCATTTGAGTTCATTTATATTCTGCGTGTTTGAATTGAGGAAAATCACCGGCGGCAGTCTTGAAGCTGTTCTGCCTTTCTCTAGCTCATTTGCGATTTTCTTTCCTCGATGACGTTAGAGAAAGGGCTCTTCGGAACATAACAGCAAACAAGTTACACATAAATGCCAGAGGCTGTTTCATCAAGGTGGTAACCGTGGCAAGGTACCACTGCCATTTCCTTGGGAAAACCTGTTCATTCCGGTTGAGTTTCAGGAGCAGGACGTAGCGAACGACATTCAAAAGCAACGATAATGACGAAATAGCGATAATAATTGCTAATGATAATAATATATAACATTTACACATTAGATAAAAATTATATATGAGTTATATCCACATGAACTTCCTTACGACTATTATTATAAAAGCTTCTTTCTAATTATTGTTAATCCAGATAAGTAGTTTTATTACACGTTTCATTTTAGGTTCAAGAGATTGAGGTGATAATTAATTTTTAAAATCGAGGCGCTATACGCTAGACTTGAAATGCCATATTCTTTGCATGACTATGGAAATAGTGTATTGCGATATAAGAATGGCAACTGACTTTTAGTGGACCGAGGAAAAGTTTAAAAAGACGAGACGCAGTTGACTCTTCTCAATTTCCGAGGATCAGCAAAAATACTTTTAACACACGTGTATTGAATATAATTTTGGGGAGATCATTAGCAGTGACCGGAACTTAGGCTGAATGCCTTTTTAAATGTGTCAAATCGGTCAAATCTATCTTCAATTTGAAAATGACTGTACGAATTATACTTTTGTGATTGAAATGCCGTTGTTGTATTTTGTACTTTTTCTGCTTTTTTAAAACATATAAATGTCAATTTTACGAAATAAATGCTTCTTGTTGCCTTTATTTCATTATCTATCACTATTTATCTGGATAAACTTAGAAACATTTCAAAAATTCTACAAGGTGACAATTCTGTTGCAGTTGAAATGGATCCTTCAATGATGCTATGTTTTATATTTGCTCCTATAACCATTTTCGATGTTGAGAGGTTATTTTGTCATATGGAAAATGAGTTATCTGACAGGAGACCCGAGACAACTTAAAAAAGCATTTGGTTGTCATGTGCAACGAATAAGGCATTGCAATACACAGGTCTTTTTTAAAAAATAGTTCATTTTTGTGTCAATTACAACACTAGCATTTTGTTTACAACTTTGATGTTCTTTAAAATATGACGATTGAGTTAGCGAGTGTGTAATCTATTAAATAAATTGGTTTTTTAATTGCCTTTTATTGCCTATTTTTGCCTGCATATTTTAATGATTTATAATACCTAAACGTCCAATCTCTGATCATTAGTAATTTAATATGGTGTATCAGTGAAATGTAAATACTAACCTTGAAACATAACATTCATCTTTTCATGGTGTATTGATGGTTCAACTTAATTAGCATATGTTCACTATAACATATTTTATATCTCTCTTTAGATATTTCAGGCATGAGAGAAGTACAGCCTATTTTCCAATTATCTTCGATTTCAGCATCAACACATTTGTTCAAGTTAGCCGCCGTGATTACTATGGGCGATTATTGATTTGAGCACGGCCTACTCTGTTTATCTCGTGGAACGTGTATTAAGATCCAGTGACTGTGCATAACATCTTCGCCCGTCATCACAACGAAAGTTGTACTGATTCCAGTGATTTATTCTTTTAAATCATAACATATCCAATATAAATAAAAGGGCAATTATTGAGGTGGTAAAACGTATCAAGTAGGATTGATTATATTTTATGTGTATTAATAAAAATATTAAGGTTAAAGGTGTAAAACTGGTAGTGACCTAGGCCTTAAAAGTACGTAATATAGGAGGGTAGGTTAAGTTATTAGATGTGAATACGGGATAATTAATTTACCTGCGATGTCAACATAACCGGAAAGGCCATGAAATCGTACTATCTTTCAAAATAAGAATTGATGGAGACTTAATACTTTAAGAAAGTACAAAAAATGTTCATATAAATATAAGCGGATATCTCGTAAATTGTTAATGTCATAAAATATTTAATCAAGGTAAATTTTGTGTCTTAAGAGGATGTCAATTTCTTTTGTGTAGTAAATTTTTGTCTATGATTTAACAGTTAAGATCAACCTATTAAAATTGTTGAAACATTGGTTTTAGGGTTTTTGTACATCAAGGAACTTTGGTCCTTGTTATGCTGAAATTATTTTCTGTTGCTTGCGCTTTAAAAATTGTCATTTGAGCAAATAAACGGCAGTTTTAAAGTTACTTTTCAGAATTCTGATCTTTGCACTGCCTTAAAGGCTTGAGTTAAACTACGAGTAAAACATAAATACAGTTTAATAGAACATCAAACGTCCTATATTACCAACGCTTATGTTGGGAAGCTTATGAGCCATTAATTTATGAGGTATTTAAGATAACGCTGAGAACCTTTTACAGCATATAAAAACAATGCATTCGATTTTCTGAAACACTTTTTCCAAACCTAGTACAAAGTTTATTGCTCGTTTTACAAATGAACGTGGACATTTTATTGCAAAATTTATGTAGTTTGTCTTATAAGACAACAACAAACACATATTCCTCTGTGAGGGGCTCTATAATACCATTATGGTGTTACATTGAAGTCCCTAAAATACAATTGCCTTATTGTTTATAATTTCTTTAAAGAATTGAACATGTATATAGAAGAGAATGCACAAACATCACAATTGGACGATACATTTGTCTGAAAATGTCATGTGGAATATACGATTTTAAGCTGTATTTCAAATGCTTGGGGTAATAGACAGAAAACTTGAAATGTTTCCATTGTGTTACAGGCAAAATACGGCGAATATTGACAAATTTTGCTAAAATCATTTCAGTACCATTTATGTGTAAAAAGATATAAACATGATTGCTTCATTGTGATGTAATGCTGTTAAGTACTTTCCGTAATGTGTACAAGAAATAATTGGAGGAGTTTTAGTGGGTATACCTATTTGAGAGTCCCAAGTTGTCAGCTTTAGCGCATATAAAGCGTTTCCCCTCCAATACACACACACACACACACACACACACACACACACACACACACACACACACACACACACACACACACACACACACACTAACACACACACACAAATACTTTTTTTAATGCCAATAAATTGATTCACATGAAAATAAAAATAAAATAAAAATCTGTATAATAACCCTGGCACCTAATTACTTACACCAGGGCTAATGTGCCAGTTCTTTAAAATTTATTTATTCTACACATTCATACATACAATATACTTTACAGAAACATTTTAAAATAAAATTACAAAATAATATAATATATATAACAAATTATAAAGATAAATAAATTAAATTATATATCATAAAAACAAAACACAAGAAAATAAGAACAAAAACACAAATTATAACACTTCACACATAATCACTCTGAGAAATAAATGCTCTAAAACAATAACAAATCATTTCAAACAATCAAAATACAATACAATTTCTAAATAAATTGATATATATATATATATATTAAAAAATTATAATCTAAAAAAACAAAACAAAAACAATAAAATTAAAACAAATTAATCTCCTCAATACAACAAAATATAAATTTCATACACATCACTCACAACTACAAACTATTACTAAACAATAAACAAATATATAAAATTAAATTATTAATTATAATTGTTACATAAAATTATAAATTATATTATTACTATTATCATTATCATCATTATTATTACCTATCATTATTATTAGTTAAAAATTAATTAATTTAATATTATACCTATAACTAATACTTTTTATAAATATATATGTATTTTTTAAATTTAAATTTAGACATTTATTAACAATTTTAAATAAACAAAAATTTACTGGTATCCAATAAAATATAACTGGTAACCAGTTATTTAAAAAAAAAAAAAAAAAAAAAAAAAAAAGAAGAAGAAGAAAAAAAAAAAGAAAAAAAGAAACAGCTATAAACTAAAACTGGAAACTGCCGCCGGTTACCGGCGGCATACTATATGTACTGGTTTCCAGCACAAAAACTACAAGTCTACAAAATGTGTGTAGTTTAAAGTTCAAAATCTACATAACCAAAATTTATAAAAACAACATACACAAAAATGTTATACTTTTGATTAATAAGATAGTTTATATACTTTAATAAAATAATAATAATATGGACTAAAATCACTAATATTTAATTATTTTTAAATAATTTTTACAAAATTATCTTTCACTATTATTTCCTAAACATCCAGAAGTTTTATGAAATAAATTACATTTCACTTCACTGGTTCAACTTGATTCACATGAGGTGTTCAATTTAGACAGTGCTTAAACATAATTGTTCTGGGTTCAAATCGAAAGTGCAACATTGGATGCAAAAGCCAACGTTCAGCCAACTGCAGACCAATCCAGAGAAGTCCGTTAGGTGTAGCGTAACACTGTTTCAGAAATCGTTGGCGAGGAATGCGGATGTAAATAACGATGTCTCACAACACAGAGGTACAAAATGCAACATACATTTCCGTTATCCCCTAATACTTCAGAAACAGCAACTTCCCTTTTCCCTTGCCTCACTTCCTCCACTTCTCACTGAGTTCGTAACTGAAGTCGGGAGCAACAAGAGACTTATCGTTGACGTCAAAGATCGTTCAGTTGGCTGACACTGACCTAGATCAGTCGTTCCTAAACGAACTGGGGCCGTGACTGGTTTACAGGAAGGTTCAGACAACCTTAAAAGAAAGAGCACGCGTATGATCTGATAAATATGGAGATGAATATTAGTTAGATATACTTTTCTAACTTCATCAACATATAACCCATTTTAACTACTTCAGATGTATGCATTCATTACATTTGCATCTTCTATGTGAGAAACTATGAGATTTAAGACTTTTATACGTCAGTTTTAATAGAAAACCCTGTTTAAAGCGCCGAGTTGCCTTGCTTTCGTTGTGTGACATTGATAGTTTTTATACTCTGCCTTTATTTATTTACTATTCAAGGAAGAAATTTGCTAACTTGGTATTGTGTACTTTTGTTTGCTGGGCATTTATCATATGTTGTGAATGAAAGCTATTCTTCCATATACCAGAGCAAGTGCATTAAGTACTGGAAACATAGGAGGATTTATTTGTGAGTGTTAAATTATTAGTGGAACAAGACTTCATGATCACACAATTTTAAGATCTTAATAGTGGATCTAACTGGAGGCCTGTGGTTTATTTATTTACTTACATAATTACCAGGTATTTCTACTACTGGAATACTTATTAATTACTTATATTAGCAGTTTATAGTAACAAAATTGTGCTTTGAACATCTTACTTAGTAAAATAGATGATTTTATACCAAAAATAACTCTGGCAATTCAGTGGCATGTGATTGCAGTATTAACCTCGAAATGAGCAATAGCAACAAACTAGAAAAATGCTGTCATATCTGTGGAAAATCCTTTAAATCTGTTGCTATTCATATAAGTAAAGCACATCCTGATGCTTATCGAACAAAGATAGCTTCCAAATATAACCAGCAAACAGAAAATCCTTACACGCAAGAGGAGAATAATGACCTGGACACTCAAAATGATAAGATCCAAAAAACTCATACATTGCATAAGGATGAACAATTAAATAAAAAACTAGGCGACATTCAAAGTCTGAGGAGAAATTAAAAGCCATAATACTAAAATCTGATATAGCATCATTTGAGTCGCTATGCCAAGAAGTGGCCAGCTATTTAGTCACATCATTATCCTTCCTTTCTGGCCCTAAACATCCTGCCATCTGATACTATAATGCATGAAAAAGTAAACAAATACGTCAGAGCAATTCATATTCAAATACCAAAAAATCTGCAAGACTATCTAAACGCAAAAGAGAATACAACAAAAATAAGTATCAATATGAAGTCTCTCAATATCTGTACTATAATCAACGACGCAAGGTGATCAGGAATATCATGAAAAATCAAAATAGTATCCAGTGTAACATTCCAACATCATCCATTTACCAACATTTTCAAAATATTTTTGAACAGGAGAATGAACTCCCTTACCAGAGATAGCAGCGGTATGTACAGAGAATGATATAGAAATAAAGGAAGCAGAAATTAATGCTGCTCTTAGCCAGATTAAAGTGGATATGTCTCCAGATCCTGATCGAATCATTGTAAAAGTTTTAAAAGAATTTAAAATTACTAAACTGTTGTGTAGAAATTTGGAAAATGTCCGGAAGTATTTAAGGCTGCAAGAACAGTTCTAATATTCAAAAAAGGAAACCCTGATAAACTAACTAAGTGGCGCCCAATATCAATTTTTTCTGTAATCAGACGTGTTATTGAAAAAGTAATTGACAGAAAACTGAGATCATTTATCGATTTTTGCCCTTATCAACGTGGTTTTGTTGCGCTCTCTGTCTGTCATATAAATACATCAATCATCAATGGATGTCTGACAAACTGTAAAGCTAACAAGAAGGACTGCTGCATTGTTTTCCTTGACATCTCCAAGGCTTTTGATAGCATAGGTCATGAACATATCAAGAGATGCCTGATGCGCACCAATATGCCAAACAACTTGAGAGCATTAGTTTTGAATCTCATTCAGGGTAATAGTATTGCAGTAGAATGTGGTATAAACAAAACATCGCCTATTTTTTTACAAAAAGGAGTTGCCCAGGGTTCACCCATCTCTCCTACATTGTTTAATTTAGCGATTGATGACACAATTAAAGATGAGATTGCAAAATTGCATGGATTTCAACTTAGCCATGAAGTAAAAAATGTATCGGCCATGGCTTTTGCTGATGATATTGTTTTAGTAGCAAAGGACGAAACATCTGCTTAGTCACTTTTAGACTTAACTACCAGTAACTTGGCTACAATTGGTTTGCATATAAATCCATTAAAATGCAATGTCATAAATATCAAACATGCTAAACTTAGTGAAACTTCCAAAATAAAATTTGGCTCAAATGTTTTAGAGCCAATCAAAGAAAACAAAAACGTAAAATATTTGGGTGTAAATTTCACGAAAGAAATCCAGTTGGATAAAAATAAGATAATCAAACGTTTGGAAAAAGATTTGAATTCACTTTCTTATTCCAACTTGCTCAAAGCAGATCAAAAATTAAATATCATTAATCAATATATTTGGCCTGGATTAGTTTATTCCCTTCAAAGTACACCACTGAATAAGATTCCGTCCTCCTTTTTAGAATATATTGATAAATTAATAAGAACATCCGTTAAAGAAATAGTTGGGCTACCACATGATAGCCCCAATGGTATGATATACGCTCCACGTAATCTTCGAGGAATAGGACCAATCAGAGCTGGTTGGGAGGCTTATATACAACATTTCAATGTAGCTCAGAAGCTTTCACAAATACAAGATGATCATCTACGCTTGTGTCGAGATACCCAGAAAGAGAAGAAAGAAGCCCTTTCCAATTTGAACATTGGCATTAACGATGAAATCATGTCAAAATCAGGACGATGGCTTAGAAAACAATTACAACTTAAATCGTTTGATGCATGGTGTCAGCTACCTTACAAGGGAAAGGGGATTGAGACATATAAAGAGAATCCCAGAGCCAATTCATAGATGAGCAACAGAAAAATCCTTTGATGTTCTGAATGGACTAATGCCATCAAAATGGCATGTAACACGTCAGCAGTAAGATCTGTGCCTGGAAGAAATCAGCGAACGACACTATGTCGGCACTCAAATTGCAAAGAAGTGGAAACCCTTGGGCATATACTAGGATATTGCCCAAAGGGAGAATTACTTCGCAACACTCGTCACCACCGTGTGCGTTCATCCATTTCTACAGCCCTTCGTAGAGGCAATTGGGAGGTCTATGAAGAGGTCCTGAGGATGGTAGCCATCGAAGAGCAGATATCATAGCCATCAAAAGGGATGCAGGAAAGGGTCTTATTCTTGATCCAACTGCAAGAATGGAGCAACATCGACAGCAGGCGACACAAGTGAACGAGGAAAAGGAAGCCATCTACCAACCATGCATTCCTCACCTTAGTGAGAGATATAACGTACCTGAAAATGCACGGGAGGTAAAAGGACTACTCTTTGGTGCCCGCGGAACATGTTTTAAATCCACAAGTACCTGCCTTAAAGCACTGGGTGTGCAATGGTCCAAAATTGTAAATATATGTTTACATGCCCTGAAAGACTCTTTATATATTTTAAATAATCACTTATATGCCATGTGTTAACTATTATCTTCTTGTTATAATCCTTTAATGTTTCTTAAGATATTTTGCATCTTAATTTTAATCATTTTTCCCCCTAAAATTTGACTTTGTCATATATCTTTGTATTCTGGATCTTTATGGTCACCTGAAATGTCAGGCAGATGTCACAATTTTTGTTTGTGAAATATATAGTGGAACACACAGGATTTTTACTGTTATTTTAATCTTTCTTAAAAATGTTCCCTTGTATGGCGTTTATTGGAAACTATTTATGTTCAGTTCTGGTGTCATAGGCCTTAAGAGGAGCCGAAATGCCCTATCTCACCAGTGTTAATAGATGACCCATCATCAAGAATACTATTGAAGATAATTAACTGAAGTTTTAAGACATGGTAAATGGTATGGTGAAATAAAAACACATTTTCTTCATCAACAGCAAAGTTATGATTTTTAATACAATGTCTAGATTTTTATTGAAATATAAGGGCTTTAAAATTAAAAAAGGACTAACTAGTATGCCTGATACATAAAACACTTTTCATAAAATAAATCTTATTTAGTTGCAAATGTGTGATGAAAATTTCAGCATATGATATCAATAACTTTCAGATATAATGGGGCACATATGTAGAAAATTATTAGTTTTTCATATATTGCAGTTAAGATGAGAAAACTTAAAACCTATATGCAGCTTTATTTTGAATAATAATTTTAATGTTTTTAATTTAACGTACCTCTATGAAACTTATAACACAATGATAATAATATACTCATATGGAAGTAAAACCCGAATTTGGAAAAAACATCAAAAAGTCACCATTTCGACTCGTATTAGTAGCTTTTCTTACCTTAATGCTCTTTGATGAGAGATCACGGTTGAAACAGAAATGGCAGCTAAGACTGATAGATGTTGCTTCTTGCATTTGAATTACAATTATTTTTGAATATGTTAATGCAAATTAATGAGAGTGGAAATAATTAGCTGATTTATTAAAGTAGGGAGATTAGGACAGAGCTGACACACATTTTTATGGGCAAGATGGCCGCCATACGCAACCTAAGGATTATTAGGTAGGAGGGTAGAAGGACGCAGGATGTTTGAGGCTGAATCTAGGGATAATGTTTAAGGTGTTTAGAACCGTATGTATGTCTTTATGCACGTTCATGATACTTGAGCATGTTCTTCACTATATCGATGTATGCTAACTAACGCAACAGCTTTTTCTCTTGATTAAAATATTATCCTAACATGATGACACCCCACACCACATCGCCTCGCCAACCTAACCTAACCTAACCTAACCCAGCTCCTACTCCTTTTTACTCAGTCTTTCATAATTTAACCTAAGCTAGGTGGTGGCGGTGGTAGTGGTGGTGGTGGTTGTGGTGCTCGTAATGGTGGTGGTGATGGTGGTGTTGGTGGTTGTGGTGGTGGTGGCGGTGGTGGTGGCGATGGTGGTGTTGGTGGTGGTGGTTGTGGTGGTAGTGGTGGTGGTGGTGGTGGTTGTGGTGCTCGTAATGGTGGTGGTGATGGTGGTGTTGGTGGTTGTGGTGGTGGTGGCGGTGGTGGTGGCGATGGTGGTGTTGGTGGTGGTGGTTGTGGTGGTAGTGGTGGTGGTGGTGGTGGTGGCGACGGCGGCGGCGGCGGCGGCGGCGGTGGTGGTGATGGTGGTGGTGGTGATGGCGGTGGTGGCGGTGGCGGCGGCGGCGGCGGTGGCGGTGGTGGTGGGGGGGGCTAGGATAGGTTAGGTTAGGATAGTCTTAGAGGGAATGTAAGCAACGTTTGATGTGTTACTATTAGAACCTACATAATTATGCAAAAGAATCGTCAATTGAGGTTAACATGCATAACATACTGGAGCAGTGTACAAAAAAGTAAACGATAGCTAGTTGAACAAGGCTAAAACTTCTTCTGATGTTGGTATAAGAAACAGTGGAAAGGAGGAGAAGAAGCATATATAATGTTAAATAGCAATGAAGAAATGTATCTGAAGAGGTTTGTGGTTAAGTTAGGCTAGTCTTAGGAAGACTGTAAGCAATTCTCTAGACGTGAACATCATACATTTACAAAAGGATGAAATTTTATCATGAAAGCTTAACAAATCGCTAAAAAGTGTCCATTTGCCCATTAAAAGCATTAAAACATACTAGAGAGGTAAAAATATAGAAAATCCCAACGAATCTGCAACAATTCCTGAAAATCTCTAGAATGCCCCAAAAATGACTAAAATACTTACCAACTCCTAAAATAGCACTAACATACCATGAAATGCTCAGAAATCCTTAGGGTTTGCATGTCAGGGGGTGTATCTAAAGTTGTTGAAGAAACGTCTCCAAAAGAAAGTGAAATATCTAAGCTTGAAACGGCATGGTGCAAAGGTCAGAATAGGTCATAGAAGAATATAATGCTCGTGTAAAATGGGATGAGATAGGTTAGGTTAAATCAGGTTAATGGATAGGAACGTTTGCGCTCCGTTAGGTTAAGTAACGTTAGGTTAGGTTAGACGAATAGAAGTATGTGGCTTAGGTTATGTTCAATTATGAAAGACCACAGTAAAAGAATATAATAATAATAATAATAATAATAATAATAATAATAATAATAATAATAATAATAATAATAATAATAATAATAATAATAATAATAATAATAATAATAATAATAATAATAATAATAATAATAATAATAATAATAATAATAATAATAATAATAATAATAATAATAATAATAATAATAATAATAATAATAATAATAATAATAATAATAATAATAATAATAATAATAATAATAATAATAATAATAATAATAATAATAATAATAATAATAATAATAATAATAATAATAATAATAATAATAATAATAATAATAATAATAATAATAATAATAATAATAATAATAATAATAATAATAATAAATAAATAAAAAAATAAATAAAAAAAATAAAAAGAGTGGGTGCTAGCTTAGGTTAGGTTAGGCATGTGGAAGTATGAGGCTTAGGTTATGTTAAATTATGAAAGACCATAGTAAAAAGAGTAGGAGCTAGGTTAGGCTGAATAAAGTTAAACTATGAAAAAAGTAAAAAAAAAAAAAAAATATATAAATATAATACATAAATGAAAAAAAAAAAAAAATAAAATAAAAAGAGTTGGTGCTAGCTTAGGTTAGGTTAGGCATGTGGAAGTATGAGGCTTAGGTTATGTTAAATTATGAAAGACCATAGTAAAAAGAGTAGGAGCTAGGTTAGGCTAAATAAAATTAAACTATGAAAAAAAAGTAAAAATAATAATAATAATAATAATAATAATAATAATAATAATAATAATAATAATAATAATAATAATAATAATAATAATAATAATAATAATAATAATAATAATAATAATAATAATAATAATAATAATAATAATAATAATAATAATAATAATAATAATAATAATAATAATAATAATAATAATAATAATAATAATAATAATAATAAATAAATAAAAAAAATAAATAAAAAAAATAAAAAGAGTGGGTGCTAGCTTAGGTTAGGTTAGGCATGTGGAAGTATGAGGCTTAGGTTATGTTAAATTATGAAAGACCATAGTAAAAAGAGTAGGAGCTAGGTTAGGCTGAATAAAGTTAAACTATGAAAAAAGTAAAAAAAATATATATATATATAATACATAAATGAAAAAAAAATAAAATTAAAAGAGTTGGTGCTAGCTTAGGTTAGGTTAGGCATGTAGAAGTATGGGCTTAGGTTAAATTATCAAAGACTTGAGTAAAAAGAGTGGGAGCTGGGTTAGGTTAGCTTAGATTAGACGAGCTATGGGGCCTAGCTTAGGTTAAATTATGAAAGACTGACTAAAAGGAGTAGGAGCTGGGTTAGGTTAGGTTAGGTTAGGTTGGCGAGGCGATCATGCCCATAAAAAAGTGTGCCAACTCTGTCCTAATCTCCCTACTTAGTAATCACACGGTTGTTTTCTTTGTCTTTTTATTAACTTTTTCCGGCCGACATTAGAAGCAGCGATTGGCGATTTGTTGACATTTGATTTGTTCTACTATTCACAGCTGTACTTGTTTCAGACCTATATCCTGTAGCTTTTGTTAATAACTGATTATGGTACTTTGAGATGAATCCTTGTCATTTAGTATAAACCATATTCAAATATAAACGATTAAACAAAAGTATTTATAATAACCCCCGAGAATAGAGAACGTGCAACGTCACGTTAACATTAAATTGTGACTAAATTCATTCGAATTAAGGTATACATGCTTTAAAGCAATGTCCACACAATGTTTGCTTGACGGTTAGCGAAATAATAAACTATTTATATCCATTCCTCAAGAAACTAGTTGGCTACAAATATTTGACATAATGTTTTTCGGTGAAACGGTTCTTTATTGACAATAATTATATTGGACATATTTGTTACACTCATCATGTAGAATCTCTGGTTAACGTATGTTAGATTTACTGGCATGTAAAAGAACTCCTGTGGGACAAAATTCCGGCATACCGGTGACGCTGTCAATTTGGTTTAAATTATTTTTGTTGTTTAACGACGCTGTCAATTGCTAGGATCACGTCAGCTGTCGTTTTTAAGCACACTTAAAAACCGGATTTGAACCCGCGACCTTGGGATCAGTAGGTCAGCGTCTAACCAACTGAGCCACCCAGACCGACATCAAATTTGGTATTTATCCTACCTGGTTTTAGCTATTTTATTCACAGCTCCTCCACGCACACACACACACACACACACACACACACACACACACACACACACACACACACACATACACACACGGCTAATGTTTTTCAGAAAACATTTTTTTGGATTCAGGGACCTCAAAACATTTTCAGAGACACATCGATACTGAATTTTTGGGTGGAATACAACTTCCTCCACTTACAATAGATAAGCGGTACTTTAAAAATGATAATTGTATTCATGATAGCGAAAGCGTAGATTGCATAAAACAAAATGTGTTGGAGTAATCTTGTAATTTACTGAGTGAAGTGCGCATGACAAAATTATCATACCTGCAAGGATACTTGCTTAGTTTCATAATATGTAAAGAGAGTGAGTCAATCATGTCTGATAATACAGCCGTCGTATATTTAATCCTTGCATAAAAAACCCATGTTAATTGCACGAAAGTTGCCTCTTATGTGACAAATGGAGCTATTTCTGAGTAAATACACAATGAAACTGTTTTAACTTTCTAAAAATAGAGCCTTTCCTGAACCGAATGAGCTGGATTCCATTCAAACCTATTTTGAGGCTACCCAAGTATTAACTGCGTAAGTAATATCCGAAATTATGACAAAATAATCGTCAATGCAACTTTCAATATATTCTGTTAAGGATCAGGTTCCATAAATGAAGTTTGTCAAACTCGCACGAATTGGTCTACCCAATACGTCTTAAAGAACATTGCAATATTCGTATGAAAGAGACTCCTGCTTAAATTCTGTTACATATAACATTCGGAAATATCATTCAAATATTAAGCCACGTTAACTGGCTCTTGCATCGCAACGACAGAAGAGCAGATACTCTGAAAACACACACTTCAGAATATGCCAACATGCAACAAGAATATTTCGACAGCGGCTAACGCTACGAAAAAATTTTTTGACACAAATTGTGCGTTTTAATAGGCTCTACATTTTTTCTGTGCTAAGTGTTTATCTCTAATGATTTCCTAGTCATACAAAAAGTACAACATTTACTCAATTCACTTCATTGGTCATTATTTAATCTGTCATATTAGTGTCCAAATACATTTTATAATGTTTAGAGAATGAAAAGCAATGGAAAATACTCCACGTAGGAGGTAGTTTGAGGTAGCGCAAATTTCTTAAACGTTTTTGCCTGGCGCGCTTAATGCTTGATTCAGGTATACGTTGGATTGGATTGCGCTCTCTGAGTTCACTAGTAGCCATAAAGGCCTGTAAAATTGAAAATGTCAAGGGAATATACAGTTTAGTTGGATATATACATAAACACTAAATTTAAATAATGAGCATGAAGTCAGATGTACAGTCAATATGAAAAAAGAGAAAAAATCGATGTGTTGCACTCACATAACTTTCTCTATTACTCATAGTAACCATACTTACAAACTCATTCCTATATCTTCTTCGTTGTAGTTGAGATAAACATTTGCAGAAATTATCTTATTGCTTATTTCCTTGTTGATTCAAAGGGAATATGGGAATACAGTAGGCTTCGAGTGATAGTCAAATCTTTCAAAGCTTTGAGATTCCATTTGGACATAAATCGTGTTTTTAAAGAGATTACAGTTTTTACAGAGCAACATTTGGTCTATCTCTTACGGTTTATGAGTTATTCAAATGTCATCAAGAGTAAACAGGACTACATAGGCTACAACCAGAAAATTCAAAATATACGTTTCGTTTGTCATAAAAATATCTTGAACATATCTTTAATCAAAATCGTTAGATATTCAATGTAAAGGATAGTTTAGTGTGGATAAATTTTCTGCAAAATCTTCGTGTCGCATCGTTAAAAAGTATTAAACTTAAGACCAACTTTTGTTTTAACCGACTTTTCGTTTTTGGGTTATGCTGTCCACAGACTGACAGACACATACATACATACACACACGGACCTTTCTCTAAAAATCTGATGTGTTGCACTCACATGACTTTCTCTAGTCTTGTGCTAACCATTCTTACGAATTCTTATTCCTATATCTTCTTCGTGTTACTTGAGATAGACATTTGCAGAAATTATCTTGTTGCTTATTTCCTTGTAGGTGCAAGGGGAATATACAGGAATACAGTAGGCTTTGAGCGATAGTCAAATCTTTAAAATCTTTGAGATTCCTTTCTCTTTGCACATTTAAGATGTAAAAATGAACAACGGTCTTCCAGTTGACCAAAGTTTAAGTATTCCAAAACTCATACAAATAACAAGGAATATCTCCGAAATGGTTCACTCTATAAAAAATGTATTGGAACATATAGAGTGTGTTTTAGCATGATTTATATTTTATACAGTAAGAGGTAACCTACCTTTTATGCTTTACCAGTTATGCAAAAGTCATCCAGAGTAAACAGGGGTACATAAGCTATACCATAAAATTCAAAATCTACATTTCATTTGCAATAAAAGTACCTCAAGTATATGGCATTTTAATCAAAATCGTCAGAGCCATTTTCGAGAAAATCAAAATTTTCGAAAAATTTTCCATGTAAAGGGTAGTTTAGGGTGGAGCAATTTGCTTCAAAATCTTCGTATTGCCTCTTTGAAAGATATTAAACTTAAATACCATCTTCAGTTTTTAACCGACTTTTCATTTTTTAGTTCTGCTGCCCACAGACTGACACACACACACACACACACACACACACACACACACACACACACACACACAGATTCGCGCGCGGACCTTTTTATAAAAATGCTTTTTTTTTCAGTTTAGTGGGTCTCAAAACACATATTTCCTGTGAA
Organism: Tenodera sinensis; assembly: GCA_030765045.1. NCBI lineage: Eukaryota > Metazoa > Arthropoda > Insecta > Mantodea > Mantidae > Tenodera > Tenodera sinensis. The sequence goes on from CM060963.1 coordinate 38,984,806, forward strand.
ATCTCGACATCGAATTTTTGGGTGGAATACAATACTTCCTCTACGTACTATACGTAGTAGAGAAAGTAAAAAGAACAGACAAAGCAGAGAAAACAAAAGTCAGAAACAATATAAAATGTTCCCTGTAGTTACAACACTGACGTAAAGGTCAACGAAAATTGTATGTGAACTCCGTAAGGTTTACCGCTTTTTTCGCATATCGTGTTTTTCATTGACCGATATTTTCGTGACAAGGTTGCCTAGAAAGTCAAAACAGAATATTTCTGTATTACCCTGCTTTCGAATCTATGTTCAACGATCGCCTTATTTAGCTTATTTATACTTTTGCAACATTTAATAACTAATGCCGGACAGGCATGGAAACAACAAATGTAGGACCCAGTGGACAAGGGGGATATACAGCCTGTCTAGTGATTTTGTGGTGATGATATGTACAAGGGAATTTCCGGTGCCATTTATTACCAAAGGCATTAACTCCCAGCAGAACGGCACGTGCCCACTTTTGAAAGAGAGCATTATACATTTTCTAATTTACATGGCTGACACATTCCCAGCGGAAAAAGGCCCATGCCATTCATTTCTCAAGGTTTTAAGGATCCATTGGTTAGCTTGGTATCAGACAACCAATTAGAAAGTGTTTTTCAAAGTTTATTTATAAATCCCTTAAGATGATTTATTTGGCTTTTGGACTGTTAGTTTCTAAGCATTCAAATGAACGTCAGATTAAGGCAACCAAGTTCGGGTCATTCAGAAAGTTTGTGTCCCTAGTATATTTATGTATTTGTTATTAATCATTGAGAAGTGAGGATAGTGGAGGTCCAATGGAACTGTAAAACATTAAGAAGACCTTGATTCTATATGAACCACTAGGTAATCATATGTAAGTATGAAGTAATATCCATTTACCTATCAAGTATTACATATTTAAGCAATATAGACCTACTAAGCGCTTAAATCTTTTTAATTCCCAATTTATCTGCTATGATTGTATCCTAAAAGCTTGTGTACAAGCAATGATATAAATGTGAGAATATTCCAAGAGTCTCTTTTCAATTATTTATTTTAAATTCTTATAAAATGACATAAAACCAAACTAATATTAGGTATCTAATATTTAATTGTATTTGCAAAAGACCTCTAATTTATGTACAAAACGTTGGCATAACAGCATGATTTCACATTTACACACAAAATCTGATTTACTTAACTCCCATTTCCTTTAAAAAAAAAAAAAAAAAAAAAAAAAAAAAAAAAAAAAAAAAAAAAAAAAAAAAAGCACTGGTGGCGTGTGCCCCTTTTTCATTGAGCCCCTCGTTTATCTTACAAGTCTACAAAATAACGTTCTTGTTTGGCAATGTTTTAAAGTATGAGTGTTATTAATTGGCGCCCTGATACTTCAAGTTTGCAGCTGCACAGTGCACAGCAATGTTCGGATCGATGAGATTCTCTTCTTTATTGTCAGTACGTACTTGCAGAAAATAATACTGAGAAATTATTATACATAAATGCATGCATGAAACGATCTGATTGATTTAAAATCTGTTTGAATATAAGTATCTTATGCACAGAATTTGTATTGGCTATTGGTGGTTGTTACGAATAATTTAATGTTGATGCTTGCGTTTTCTAAATGTATATTAATGCAATCCAGGGCCACCCACGGGGTGGCAACTTACGCTATAGAAACATTTTTTTTTGGGGGGGGAGGGGAGATTTACATTTGGAGGAATACAAAAATATTGTTGTAAATTACGTAGTCTATCATTTATTAAGATTTTAGTTATTTTAATTATTAATAATGACTTTTATTATTTGTACTACCATTATTGCAATTATTATAATTGTTAAGTCAGTTTCTGTCTTAAAGTGTGTCAAGGTAAATGGTCTATCAAAAGACAATGAAAAAAAATGTAATTTGAAGTACTGTATATTACGTGGCGTACCAAATGATAATTTCTCGAAATCTATAAAAGGAACTTTAATATTTAATAACTTTAATATTATATGTCAGTATGGTGTTCAGAGCCCATGGCATATTGGGCTATTTAGGTAGATACATTAGGATGTATTGAAATATGAAGCATTAAAGTACACCACGTGACAAATACTTTATTTGTAATTTTTTGCTATACATTGTATGAGATTTTGCTGATTTCAACTTTCCAATTATTTGTTTAAGCTTTTGTGCACCAGTATCACAATAGCTGCTATAATAACTATAGAATAGTCCTTTTGAACTGAATAAGTTAAAACTGAGCCCTCAGAAAAATGCGGGGTGGGGGTGGGGTGGGGGTGGGGGAGGGCATGCACTATAGCTTGGTGGGGATTGGCAATCTCGATACAATGCATATTTAGTCAGATGATAATGATATTATGGTTATAGACTGTTGTGGATCAAACCCACTGCACTTAGTACCCATGTTCTGTGCACGTTTTTATGTGCAATGCAAGATAAAATAAATTACAATTTCAACATAATATACACAAGCAAAGAAGGAATTGCGTAATTCCTTTAGATAAGGGAATAAAAAGCTCGTGTGCAGTTCCTACATTTTTACTCTGTATTGCAAGACCTTTTATTTCACTCCACGTCTTTCCCTTTATTGATATCTCTTTTTCCATTGTCCTTTTCCTGGTTTCTTTAGATGTTCCTGTGCTCCTTATATCTTGAGGATTCCAGTCAAGCGCTTCTCTTTCTATTGCTCCAGTTGACTTGCTTACTGTATGGCCTATCCATCTCCATTTTCTCTTCCTAATTTTGAACTCAATGGGTTCCTGTTTTGTATTTTGCCATAATGTTTTATTTGATATATGTTAATTCTGGCCATCTACGTTTAAAATGGGTTACGAACATTTATTAATAAAACTTTGTAATTAATTCATATTTATTTTAGAAGTTTTCCATGTTTCGCAAACAAATAGGAGGATGAATCTTACGTTGGTCTTAAAAACACGTATTATAGTATTTTTTGAGCTTTTTTATTTCTCCGTACAAATGGATACATGCTGCATTTGTATTTCAATTCTCTGGCTAATATGTTAATCTGTTCCTCAATTTAATGTTACTATAATTCCTAAATAGGTGCATTTAGTTAATTGTTCAATTTTACCATTTGTTATGTACAGCTTCTCCTTTTTAGTCCATTTATTGTCATTTCTTTAGTTTTAAAGTAGGAATTACAACATAATATATAATTCTAATAACTCATTCATGCATTGTTCATAAAATTTAAAACATTGTTACGCCAGCCGCACGTCTCATAGATCGCTCGAGTTTGGCTACCTCACACCACGCTTGTGAGCACCGGCCGGTAAACAACACGCGGCGATAACAATGGAGTGGGCAGAACAATGACCGAAGAAGCTTCGAGAAAATGTGTATTTCCATAGAAATCTCGGTTGTATAAGCGAGTAGCACGGACAGAACGGACAATTTTTAAGTGAAATGTGTGTTGAGCCAGATGGTGTTAAGAAAGTTTTGAGTGAGTGAACAGAATTGTCAGAGAAAGGTATGGACAGTGAGCAGTGTTTGTGTCAAGGTTACAACAGAGCAGAACGCCTGTGAGTGTGCAAAGTAACGATGAATTGTAAATTGTGTAAACGATAAAACAGGGCTGTGTTTTGTGGTTCAGTTTGAGAAGAAATAAAGTGACATTAGAAGTGACCAGATTTGTTATTTGTCGCAGCATTAAAAGCAGCATTGCTTTGTTGTTGCTGGTGGTTTATACTCGTATGTACAAAATAAATAACTGTTTAAATTTTCAGGTTAAGGATCTGCTATTTGTTGTATTAATGAAGTATTCCGGGTGGAAGATAGTGCTTCGGCCATACGTTAACCAGAGATTCTACATGATGAGTGTAACAAATGTGTCCAATACAATTCTTGTCAATAAACAGCCGTTTTGCCGAAAAAATAACTTTTGTCAAATATCTAGAGTCATCTAGGTTATTGACAAATGGATATAAACGGGTTATTACTTCACTAGCTTTTTTACCTTTATTGGAATGAATTTAGCCACAATTCTGTGTTAAAATGTCATGCAAACTTTAATTTCTAGGAGAAATCTGGCAACGTCATGTCGCGTATTATTATTTATATTTTTTAATTTGTTGTTTCAACGACGCTGTCAATTGCCAGGATCACATCAGCGTCACCGGTGTGCTGGAATTTGGTCCCGCAGGAGTTCTTTTACATGCCAGTAACTCTACTGACATGGAGTTGTCGTTTTTAAGCATACTTAATAAACATCGGCCTGGGCCGGATTTGAACCCGCGACCTTGGAATCAGTGCACTTTGAACTTATCTTCACGCAACAGACAATCAAACAGTGTAAAAAAATCATGCTTTATATTCCTGGATAAGTTTATATCATGCACCAAGGATCTTCTGTTTTACCTAAGCTCCTCTTTTTCTGCTTCTTCGCAAATTAGGGCTAGTACAGCCAAGTGATCCATTCTGCTGACTGACAATGATTGGCCTTGGCACAACTCTCCGGCGCGTCTTGCTTCCGATAGGTGTGAGCGAGCTGGTTCTGTTCGGCGCGCCGCGCTTCGCTTCTGCGCGTCCAAGTGTGAGCCTGCCTTAAGTCTTGCGAAGACAACGATATTATTCACTAAAATATTGAACGTGGTCTAGCGTTTTCTGTGTCACGTGTGAGTTTGTTTGTACAGTTTTAGCACTTTCCCCATTTTATTTAATTTCTTTCTTGCCAATCACTGCGTATGTTTCCGGGCGTATCTCCAATTTTGTCTTGTTCATATTCTTCAGCCTAATAAATGTGCGCATTCGAACAAAACACCCTACGGCATATTGTTCTATACGCGGGTATTTATAAGTTAATTAATCAATGGGAGTCTTCATTGCTTTTGGATATTTAAGCCACTTCCATAAAAGTCAATGAAGTCTTGCTCTAGATTAATGACGGAGTGAAGCCATTGCTCAGTTGGTTTAATTAGTCTTCCCCTCGAAAGCGACGAAATCCCCCATTTGTTTGCAGGAAAGTAGCTTGTATACGTCCCATACAACTAAGGAATTTCATATGGTGTTGATTTTCTTAATCTATGTGCTAGATAGACTCATAAAATTTCTAAAAGTTGCACATTTTGGGAAGTTGTGACTGTGTTACTGTTTGTTTCTTGTATGTGATCTAGCTGCTCAATAAGATGGTTAACACAGGAAAACAGCTCATAATCCTCATATTCCTGCTGGTCTCTTATCTAAATTCCATTCTTCTTTCCCTATTTCTTCTTCTGCCTGTTTACTCACTTTTAATTTCGCTGATCGTTGCACTTAATGTAACGCTAATATCCCGTGCATAATTGTCAGACTTAATACCTCGGAACAATTGCGTTCAAGAAGCTAGGATTTTACTCTCTTATTCATGGTGGTTGGTAAAGGATGATCATGAAATCTATCTAGACCCCTGATTTGAGAAAAACAACTCTTTATTACGTCTTGATTACATTTTACTGCCATTGAGCACAGGTGACTCACATCAAAGCTTTCATTTAAATATTTCAATGTTCTAAAACGATTTCGCGAGCTGTACTATCGCTAGTCCTGATAAACACTGTCATTTCAATCAGAGCAAGCGGCTAGCCGGCTAGTGACTTCTACACCAAGCTGACGTCATTAGCACGGAAGTCTACTGCGCATCTAGCTGGTGATACCTACCTAACGTATTACTCAACATAGCGTGGGAAGGCATACAAAATATTTGCGTAATACACAAATGTGCGACACCGAGCATAGGTGCACATTACAGCGAACTTCGTAAATGGTTTGCACCACAAGGTTTTTACTTAAATACCTTTGGTATTGTAATTATATCTACAGTTATCCTGTAGAAGGATTTACTCCAGCTAATATGTAAGTATAATCAAATAAAGACGAGTAGACCTTATGGGCTATTTACTGAAAATTCAGGACGTGCATTCTAGCCGAACTTTCAATAAACTAAACTCCGTGGCGCAACATTTCGATGTCGGACCAATTTGTACCGCACAACCGCTACGTCCTTTACCTCTGACCACAACGGACATGATGAGTAGGACGGGTTAGCGCCCCGAGTCGAGGCTATCATTATGAACAGGAAAGCATGAAAGTATATAAACAATCGCATGCCGGTGGATATGTGACTGCTTATTCGTTTCCCAAAGAAGCTCATCGAAGGCTACAATGGATATCTGCAATTAATATGCACAATTTTGAAGTACATAGGTGCTAACAGTGTAGTGTGTGGGTATAAACGACGTTTCTGAATAGTGCATTGAACGGAAGATCGTGCAAGTAGAGATAATGGAAGTGTACTTGTGTTACCTAGAAAAATCCTTAAGATTAGTAATGATGCGTTGTCCAACCAACCATCATATCTATTATTTAAACTACTCCGAAAACGCATAACTCGTCAAAAAGAAGAGAGGAATTAGAATTAAGAGACGAGGAAATGTTTCGTAAGTGGTGCGAAAGTGACGTAGCTCCAGAGTTTGAAACAATAAAACACAGGCTCCAAAATACACACGATGCATCTGTACAACAATTACATGGCATTTCTGAAATTCGGTAGTTTCAATTATTCCGCAAATTGCAGTTTTTTCTTTAAAATTACCAATCACTTGATCATTCAGGTCTTGCATAACAATGCGCTCATTCACAACTATAAATTCTAGGAAAGAGAAGTGGAGTTAGTTTGACACACTTTCAAATCATTTAAATTCATATCAGCCTCAGGCAACATCAGTAGCTAATAAAATATGTAAAACGTGCTTCGGAGCTTTTAAAATAATGTTGTGATGAAATAGGCGCGAATCTTTAATACATAAAAATACCAAATTTTTAGAGGAGCAACTGAAACTAATATTGCAAGATACCCCCAGATACTTAGGGTTTTATCTACATACTTTTCCAATTCAGGTTCTTATAGACAAATTCGGAATTCCAGTATTCATTCTGAACCAATTCCTGATTATCTGCGACATCTAACTCAGACTTTTGGTGCAGGAGTTTCTTCTTTGAAATCAGTTCATACAAATATTTGACTGAGAAAATAGGTGTCCTTGGCCCAATTTCTGGATTTCCTGAAACATTGCCAGACTTCAAGTTCCTTGTGGACACTTATTATTATCATCCAAGGACAAGGTTGCTGTAGGCTTGTTTCCGGTGAAAAATTTAACTTCTGAAAGTTTTACAATGTTTAATGTCAGGTGCATGTGACAGTGAATTTCTGAAAACAAAAAACCGAACAATTGTGATTGTGATTGTAGGAACGGAGAGGGCACACCTCGAAGCACCGCGACCCCGACATAAGGTTATTGCTGGTCACCCCCAGGGGGAATTGATGAAGTGAAGTGAGACGTTAGGCTGATCAGAGGACGGAGCCAGAGACCCACAGAAGTCTCTAAGAGTTACAGAGATTGTCACTTGGCGCACGACCGAAATATGTCCACTAGTCAGGGAGGGAGAGGGCGACGAGGCGACCCTTGCGGCCCGAGCTGCAACTTCTGGGAGGGACCAGAGAAGAATGGTTTCCAGAACACAAGCATCTGTGTCAACTGTCCACAACCGCAGGAACGTAAGACACTACCAACCAAAACTAAAAGATGACGAGGGAGGTAAATGAGAAAGGAATATAAAATAATCCTTGGAATAGAAAATCCATCCTAGCATTCGCCTAGTGACAAGGGGAAACCACAGAAAATCCCAAGTCAGAGTAATTGCTCAACAGGGATTGAACCCGCCACCTCCCGAATGCGAGTCGCACACGTTACGTAGGCGCCACCTCGTTCGGTACCAAACAAGTGTAATATAACATTTAAGTGACCTCTATGAAATGAATGTCAATTTTGTCTCTAACTGTGAAAATACAGCTGACTTCTTGAACAATTATGGAAAAATTAAGCAGGAAACAGTAGTATCAATTTCAAGAATGAAAAGAAAATACAAACCTTTAATATTTAAGGCAATTTTCCTTTAGCGTTCTGTTTTCATTAAGACACTAGAACTGTTTGCTGTTTCCTATTACTCCCAAATGGTTTTAATGTTAAGTAACTGCGGCCATCTGGACCACAGTATTATTCTGTTCCATATTTACTTGAACTATCATTAAAAGTAAATAGCAACAACACTAAATGTAATTTTATTACTTCCACTTCACTGTTGTATAGAATAGAAAATAGATACTGATTTCGTTTCACAAAGTAATTAGACATCTGATTTCTAGAAGATCCTTTTTGTAGACAATTATGATTCTTGTATTAATACAATTTATGCTGTCGTAAGTTGTTGGTTGTAGTTAACTAGAGCGTCATTTTGCTAAGAACACAATTTTGACTGGATGTTAAGTAGCTTAGTGTGAAATTATCCATCTGTGAAATTATGAAAATCTATGATTTTTAGTGGATTGATTTGGAATTTTAACACAACAATCACTGCACGATGAGGAGTAAATGTGCCAAACTTCATACATTTAGTCAAATTAGTTGCTAAGATATTAACAGTGTATTATGATTTTTTAATATTTTTATAAAGGTTCTCCATGATGCAAATTTGATTTCAAAAGCTTAATAATCTGTATTATGTTCTTTATGAGAGTGATAGCAAATTGCTGAGATAAATTCTATATTTTGTTATTAGTTTGGGTAAAAATAAATTTTAAAGTTTAAATTTATTATTACTTTCTCCACTGGTAAGTAGGGGAAGTATTGTATTCCACCCAAAAGCTCGATGCCGAGATTTCAGCAGAAATATATGTTTTGAGACCCCCTGAATCTAAAAAAGCATTTTTAGAAAAAGGCCCTGTGTGTGTGTGTGTGTGTGTGTGTGTGTGTGTGTGTGTGTGTGTGTGTGTGTGTGTATCTGTGTGTGTGTGTGTGTGTGTGTGCGTCTGTCTGTGTGTCTGTGGACAGCATAACCCAAAAACGAAAAGTAGATCAAAAACCAAAGTTGGTATTTTAAGTTTAATGTCTTTCAAGGATGCGACACGAAGATTTTGAAGCACGCTAAACTACCCTTTACATGAAAATTTTTTCGAAAATTTGTATTTTCTTGAAAATGGTTCTAACGATTATAATTAAAATGTCATATGTTTAAGATATCTTTATGATAAATGGAATATAGATCTTGAATTTTCTGGCAATAGCCCCTGTAGTCGTATTTACTCTGGACGACTTTAAAGTGAACCATATCGGAGGTATTCCTTGATATGTGTGCGAGTTTCGGAAAACTTAAAACTTTTGTGAAATGGAACATCGTTGTTTATTTTTTATATGTTAAGTGTGCAAAGAGAACGGAATCTCAAAGCTTTAAAACATTTGACTATCGCACAAAGCCTACTGTATTGCCATATTCCCCTTGCACCTACAAGGAAATAAGCAATAAGATAATTTGTACAAATGCTTATCTCAACTAACACAAAGATATAGGAACAAGAGTTTGTAAGAATGGTCAGTACAAGAGTAGAGAAAGTCATGTGAGTGCAACACATCAGACTTTTTTCTTCATTTAATCGAAATGTAAACTTTAGTATTTGATTACTCGAAGTTATTCACGTTATGAAAAAATTATCCCATAATTTCTTTCTAACGTTATTCCTAAGCAAGTACACCAAATTTCATGCATATGTACTGAAAGCTGGAGCATTGTAAAGAGCTAACAGTGCTAAAAACAAAAACATAAGAAAACTACGTTTCAAGTGGCAGCAAGGATAACGAAACTTTACTGATTTAAATGGACATGACCACTTAGAGGTAGTCAGTTAAACAGTCACGTGACATAGTTAAAAAGGCCAACATGTTATAAAAAGCATATCAAAATAAAGCAGGTTTATACTATTTGATGAAACAAAAAACATTTTTTGTCACTTTCTGGAACTTTTAGCCTTTTTACACATATGGATATCCTTGAAGGAAAAGATAAGATAGCTCATTCACTGTTCGAGTCCTCTGTGACGTCACGAATCGACCATCCAGGCCTGTAGTATAACGATGGCCTCGTTTGAGTTACGTCCCGCCCAGTGAATGCGGTCTTACCAACATGGAGTCATTTGAAAACCTCCATCTTATTTTATCAGAATTATTGGAGGAATTGTCAACAAAACAAAATAACTTATATGTTGCACTCATATGACTTTCTCTACTCATACTTCTCTTAAAGGGGAATTACTTCAGCCCTTTTTTCCTCGTCATGCAAGGAGAAAGGAAGCTCAAAGCCACCACATAGCGACCGGCGCTTAGAACAATTGACTATCGCTTACGCCTACTGTATTCCCCTAATTCCATTGTACTCACAAGGAAATACGTATCAAAATCATTTCTGCAATTGTCTATCTCGGTTAACATGAAGCAGAGAGAAGAATAAGGTTTTGAAAGAATAGTTTGTACCAATGAGTTGAGAAAACGTGCGAGTGCAACACATCAGGGTGATTTATTTATTTATTTATTTATTTATTTATTTATTTATTTATTTATTTATTTATTTATTTATTTATTTATTTATTTATTTATTTATTTATTTATTTATTTATTTATTTATTTATTTATTTATTTATTTATTTATTTATTTATTTATTTATTTATTTATTTATTTATTTATTTATTTATTTATTTATTTATTTATTTATTTATTTATTTATTTATTTATTTATTTATTTATTTATTTATTTATTTATTTATTTATTTATTTATTTATTTATTTATTTATTTATTTATTTATTTATTTATTTATTTATTTATTTATTTATTTATTTATTTATTTATTTATTTATTTATTTATTTATTTATTTATTTATTTATTTATTTATTTATTTATTTATTTATTTATTTATTTATTTATTTATTTATTTATTTATTTATTTATTCATTTAGTTTTAACGGAGGTCGCCAAATTACACACAATACTATATATGTTTTTTTTGGATATAGATAAGTTAAATTGTAACACAAATGTCGTATAAGTACATATACATATTAAATTCTGAAATAAAAAGCACATTTTATTCGAAAAGCTAATAAAACAGTCTATAATTATTTTGGTAAAACCCAAATGACCAGTGAGCCCTTAAACTCCACTCCAATCCATTTTGATAAAACAGCAATAGATAATTTGAACGCCTCCACCATCCAACATCCATTAATTGTCTATGTAAAATACTTTCTCAGCTTCGCAGAAGATTCGTGGTGTCGAGGAAAGCTATACGTAACGTAACAAGTTTAATATGCAGCTCAGGTGAAGATTCAATCCAAACTGTTAGAGGCACTTAGCACCTCGACTGTAGAGCACAGAGAAAGTGACATTTTAAACCAACTAGCAGGCTACATAACCGAGGCGTTTTATACGCATTCTGTGAAGAAGGAAACTACGAGTGAATAATGATAAGCTTTCTGAGGAACTTTTCTTCATGATGTACAACGCGAATATATCTACTGTAATAGCTTATTATGCAACGAGACTATAATGGTAACAATTAAGACGTAAGTATGTTTATGAAACGAGCGGAGCGAGTTTCAAAACTTTCATATAAGCATTTTAATTTCCATTGTAGTCAAATTTCATACGATCATTCCTGCTCGAGCATGTGTCTAACTTTAAAATATTTATAAGCTATTTTAATTTCTTCGCTTACCTTAGTCAACAAGGGCATTGACCTTGCCTTCGCAGTGAAACGGTTGTCGGCGTTGTGATGTGTCAGCAGATCTCGATCTTTAACAAAAATAGAGTAGTGGGTCCACATACTTTAAGACAATTCTTTGAAGTACACCAGAAATACATTTTTTGAAAATAATGTTAAGGATTTTTATTTTCTCCAATCCATGAATTATGCACAGAATTTACCTATCGTACATGCTTCTTGATTTTTTGGCAATAAGTTATTAGCTACATCATGTTTCTTTGCAGAAGTTTCAGGCAATGTAAGGTACATTTCACTCACTCATGTCCGACATGTTTACTTTTTCTAAACTCGCGCTAATTGTTCTTAACTTAACGTACGAGAATAACATAGTTACGCTATCTTCTGATGAGTGGAAACCTGCTCTTTAATAAAGCAGTGAACTTTAATGAAGTCCAAGTGCAGCTCCAGACGTTTAATTACTACATCTAGGCATGGTCGAGCGTAAAGCAAATTTCTCATTCAATTAATTGATATTCACATTTGACATTAAAAGTGAATGTACAATATTGGAACTGAAATAGTTTTATTAAGAAAACGCGCCATCAGTGTAAAAGGAACTATGCATTTATAGTCCTGTACTATTATGTTATGTTAGGTCGTTGTTGCGACCTAGTGTAAAATTGAAACACGATTTTTGAACTTTGTGTTGTCATTCATTTTCTTCCAAATCTTAACAAAGAGAACAATATATGTGAAGAAAGTCTTATAAAACACAATGGCATTTCGTTTTAGATATAAGGAGAATACAGAAGGGTAAAGCGATTATCCGGAATTTTAAAATGCGAGGCGCTATGTGATGGATTTTAAATGCAATACAATTGTGCGTGAGTACGAGAAAAAATGAATATCGGCTTATCATTTGAAGTATTTGAAAATCCATACCAATTATAAAGAGTGTGTCGGAAATGGTTAAAACCACAAAAATGTTCTTGGTGCAAATTGTGTCCTTTTACGAGAGCTGCACTCCTTGTACATATAGTAAGATTTTGTCTACTTCTTATAGCAACTATTCAGAATGAAAAGGACTTAACAGGATATTCGCAGAAAACTGACATACTTTTTATAAATATCTATCTTAAATATATGATACTACCTATTTTAATTAAAATCGTTAGAAGCATTTTGAGAAAAAATTATTTCATTATTATTATTATTATTATTATTATTATTATTATTATTATTATTATTATTATTATTATTATTATTATTATTATTATTATTTTTATTATTATTATTATTATTATTATTATTATTATTATTATTATTATTATTATTATTATTATTATTATTATTATTATTATTATTATTATTATTATTATTATTATTATTATTATTATTATTATTATTATTATTATTATTATTATTATTATTATTATTATTATTATTATTATTATTATTATTATTATTATTATTATTATTATTATTATTATTATTATTATTATTATTATTATTATTATTATTATTATTATTATTATTATTATTATTATTATTATTATTATTATTATTATTATTATTATTATTATTATTATTATTATTATTATTATTATTATTGCACTGTAAAACTATAGTAGTAATAAGGCCCGCTTTAGAAAACCAAACTGGCAACCATCTTACCAGCACTGCAAATTCATCGAGCTTTTGTAGGTTTAGATTCTGTTCGAAAGATTGACTTTTCTTTTCGGAATCATAATAATAAATAAATATAAGATTCATCATGAATAAGGATATTCCAAATCAAATTTGAAGTCCTGCTTTTAAATTTCTCCAGAGTTTTTCTGCACCAATCAGTGTGTTGTTTTTGATCAAGAGTCAGCTTATGTGGAATCCACCGACAACAAAGTTTTCTCACGTCCAGCTGTTGATATTGTCACCGCGCCCGCCGCATCTAATTGCCGACAACAGCAGTGTCACCCATCGCATTATTGTCGGCACTACCGCAAAGGAGCCGAAGGAAAGAGACAGAGGATGGCCGCATTGTTGGGGCGCTTGCCGAAAGAGAGAAAAGGATAGAAGCTTCTGGAATCTTCCGCTTTGTACTCCAGCGCAATAACTGAACTTTCCAGAATAGTGCCTGGGAGATATAAATAGCGGTAAAGTGTGAACCCACCAAGGTGCCCCTACCACTATTCCTAGTGGTAGTTGACAAAGAAGGGGAGGGAATCCCAAAGATCGATAAGGTCACTCACCTGTACCACACGCGGGTTACAATTGAGCCCTATCACGGCAGGGAGGGGCCGGCCCAGTGCTATAAATGCCTGGGCTTCCACCACTCCAGCTTCGCCTGTGAGAGGTCGCTCAAGTGCCTGCGATGTGCAGGGGAGCACCTTGTCAAGGAATGCCCGACCCCAATGGATCAAAGAAAGTGCGCTAACTGCGATGGGAGCCACATAGGCATCTATCGCGGTTGCCCCAAACGACTTGCTATAATGCAAGGCAAGCAGGGCAAAGCTGTATCAGAGGTCAGGAAAGGGGTTTCGTTTGCCAACGCCCTGGCAAGACACGAAAGTGCTCTCGCGCAGGCTGAGGCTACGGAAGAGTCCCTACAAACCAGGTTGTCCCGAATGTAGCGCCAGTCCCGGAAAGCGTCGTGCAAGAGGTTGTTGTCAAGAAGACTGCACCAACCGCCAGCACCGCTCCAAAGGAGAAACGTCCCCCTAAGAAGGGGAAGAAACAAGGGAAGAAACAGACCTCTACGGCAAAATCAACTGCAGGGGAGAAAGCCAGCAACAAAACTGTTGCAAAACTTCTCCCACCACCAGCACCCGCAACTCCTGCTGGATCCTCCAACCAGGAACCAGCAGAGCCCAGTGAAGCTGGCCCGTCCTCCCGGACTGGCCCAGCCAATAACGAGGCAGCAGTACCCCGACAAAACAACCAGCAACAACCCTTAGGAGACGCATTCGCTTCCGAGGACATGGCTGAGTTTATTCAGCTGTCAACCTGGTTCGCCGACCTAGTTCAGCGTTCCCTCCCGATATTATGGCGCTGCAGGGCAGTCATCGATAACCCCGAGATTTCCGCTGTGGAGAAGCACCTCACGGTGCTTCAAACGGCCAAGGAACTGTATTCTAACTCCGCGAGCTCTTAATGGCGCATAGAACTGTGCGTTCATTTAGAGCTGCGTTCTGGAACGCAAATGGAGTTAGAGACCAGAGACCTGGCCTGTTAGAGTTCGTAGACAGTCACGGGATTGATATCCTGATGGTCTGTGAAACGCACTTGCACGCCGGTGTACAGTTTACCCTGCCAAGTTACGCCGCTCATCGGTCTGATCGGGTCGGCCGACAGGGCGGTGGTACTGCCATATTCATAAAGAACCATCTCACCCATACTCCTGTTACCATTCCTCCGCTACAACACTTGGAAGCAACCGCCATAAGGTTATCCTTGGGCTGGAACGACCTAGTGCTTGTGGCGGTATATGACCCGCCGGATGGCCGTTTCCATGAAGCGGACATTACGCCTCTCCTGAACCTACACCATAGGGTTTGCATTGCAGGCGACTTCAACGCAAAACACCCAAGCTGGCACAGCCGCACCCAGAACGTTAAGGGCCGGGGACTGTACCGTCTCATTAGCGGGAACCCCGCCCTTCACGCGCACGGGCCGAGAGGTCCAACTCACTACCCGGCACGCGGCGCGGCGGACATCATTGATTTCGTAATCACCAAAAACATTCCATTTCACTTGGACCTCTCTGTGATTAACGCTCTGGATTCCGATCACAACCCTGTTGTGGTCGACTCAGACGTTAATCTCACTGCGCTGGGAGTACCGGACTGGGTGGAAGAAGTCGACTGGGACGCGGCCGTCCTTGCCCTTCAAAACTCCGTGGAGGCAAATCCTCGAATAGGCTCGCTTGAGGCTCTCGAGGAGGCAGCCGCGGGGTTTGCAACCTCAGTCCTAAATGCGGTGCGTGCTCACAGACACCGCATTCCTACCGAAGCACCAAACCCGACATCTATCCCTGTACCACTTAAACGCCTCATACAAGCAAAGAATGCTGTCAGACGGCTATGGCAGAGATTCCGACATCCTAGGATAGGAGTAATACACCAGAGGTTCAAATCCCTGGTGAGACGACTCCTAAGAAAACATAGGCAAGCAACTTGGGAAAACACGTTGCGTCACGTAAACCTCCAGGAGAGGAAACCGTGGCGCATCGTCCGAGGCTTGCGGAAAGATAAATCTGTACACCAGCATCCTGTGCATAGCCTTCGGGGAAGACTCGTGTTCGAACCGAGGGAAAAAGCTGAGGCACTAGCAGACTATCTGGAAACTCAATTCCAGCCCAGGGAAGATCCACAGAACGATGATCATACTGACCTCGTGGAACAGGCGGTAGAAGACTTTTTAGAAGTCGGACCCGCGGGCCACGAGGTGTTCCACATCCCGATAGTTACCCCTCGCGAGGTAACTAACACCATAAAATCCCTAAGAGCCCGAAAACCCCCTGGACACGACCGTGTAACAACGGAAATGCTCCAGCACCTTCCCCCTAGAGCCGTGATGCACTTGACCCGGATTTACAACGCATGTCTCAGCATGCGTCATTTTCCATCTGTCTGGAAACAGGCGCGTGTGGTATGCGTGTTGAAGCCGGGCAAAAATCCGGTCTTTCCATCTAGTTACCGCTCCATCAGCCTCCTACCAGTTGTCTCGAAAGTATTCGAGAAACTGTTCCTGTCCCGCCTTGGACCCCTATTGGAGGAAAAAGGTCTCCTTCCTGAACATCAGTTTGGTTTTCGTTCTGGCCACTGCACGACTGAGCAACTACTGCGTGTAGCCGAAAAAGCTTCCCTGGCTTACCAGGATAGGGCTAAAACGGTGGCAGTGTTGCTTGACGTGGAAAAGGCATTTTCTACCACTTGGCACGAGGGGCTTGTCTACAAGCTCATACAGCACGAAATCCCCCCTCCATATATTTACTTGGTGGCTAGTTTCCTACAGGAACATAGCTTCCGGGTGAAGGTGGAGGGATCATTCTCCAGAGAGAGGCCCATTGGCGCAGGAGTCCCCGAGGGCAGTGTACTGTCACCGGCACTCTTCGCAGCTTACATGGCCGATCTCCCCACGCACCCAAACACACACATCTGTCAGTATGCGGACGATCTACTGATCTTCGCTACTAACAAGAATCCGCGCTACAGTTACCACCAAGTACAAGCCCATCTCCGTGCCATCAGTAGATGGTGCGAGAACTGGCGTATGTCTATAAACCCGGAGAAAAGCTCTGCAATTCTCCTGGCGAATACGAAAGCCAACCGGCTCCCGCGGGACCTCGTGTTGCGGCGCCGTCGGATCCCCTGGGTCACTACGGCGAAGTACCTCGGGGTGACGCTGGATCGGCGGCTGACGTATAGACATCACGTCAGGGGCAAGGTACTGCAAGGTCATGCTGCTCTCCGGCAGCTATACCCAATTCTCAGTTCCAAAACCATGCCCCTACGCCTGAAGCTCCAGCTGTATCGTGCGATCATTCCACCTCTGGTTTTGTACGGATGCGAGATCTGGGGAGTGGTGGCTAGGTCCACCTTCATCAGACTCCAGACGTTGCAGAATCGGGCGTTAAGGATGATCTATGATACCGGCTGGAGATTTCCTGCCCATATCCTCCATGAACATTCCAGCATTCCATACATTGTCGACGTGATTAAAACCCGCGCTCGCACAATGTACAACAAACTCCAAAATCACCCTAACCCTCTGGTGAATACTCTGGGCCAATATGACCAGAGCCAGCCGCGCCGACTACCATCCAAAAGACTACCAAAGGACATATTAAGTCCGGCGGTATAATCTCAAAGATGGGAAAAGCGACAGTTTAATCTGTATCCAAAACAGAGTAAATTACCTTTTCAGTTCACCTCTCAGTGAGTGACTGATGGCCAGAACCCTGGTGCGAATTAGCGCGTCACCTGATTGGCCAGCCAATCAGAAGCCGCGCACTGCCAGCTCGTGGATATATCCCACCCACCCGATTCCCTGTACCTATAAAAACCCCTGATCCCAAATAATGTTCCCCACATCCTTCACGAACATTCCGGCATCCCGTACATTGTCGACGTGATTAAAACCCGCGCTCGAACAATGTACAACAAACTCCAGAACCACCCTAATCCACTGGTGAACACTCTGGGACAATATGACCAGAGAGAGCCTCGCCGACTACCATCTAAAAAATTGCCGAAGGACATCTTAAGTCCAACGGGCTAATTTTCGAAGATGGGAAAGGCAAAATGAATATCTGTACTTAAAACAGAGTAAAACGCCTAACTCAGATCACCTCTCAGTGAGTGACTGACGGCCAGAACCAGGAGGAGATTAGCGCGTCACCTGATTGACTAACCAGCCAATCAGCATGTATGGGCAGTGCCCGTTCATGGACCAATCCCTACCAACATCCATCTTGTCCCTAAAAATACCCCTGATCCCAAACATTCCCAGAGATTAAATCCCTGTAGACCAAAACACCATACTATCGCGCAGGTAAAGCCGTATAACGGCTAGGTACTGCGGTAAAGACACTTCGGGTGGGGGAATAAGCTTCCCCACTCGACTCGAACTGCCTCTGGAGCCTCTGGAATGTTCCCCAGATGACAAAAACCCCCGTAGAGAGAACATCAAACTCATTGCGCAGGTTAAGCCGTACAACGGCTCGGTACTGCGGACAAGACACTCGGGCGGGGGGCAATCAAACTGTCCCCCCGTTCGACCCGAACTGCCTCTGGAGCCTCTGGAAGAGGCAGTCAGACGTATGTGAAGCGTTGAGTACTCGTGCCGACGGAAACAAGAGACGTATGCGAAGCATCGAGGAGTCGTGCCGACGGAGACGGACAGACGATGTGAAGAGTTGTGCCGACGGAGAAGAGTGAGTTCTTTGTGTTACGAGTTCGGAGCCATGCTGTTGGAGAATCGAAAAAGACTTTCTTGTTGTTGCAACGAGTGTACAAAGTTACTGTTTACGGAAATAAAAGTGTTTCTTTATCTCGACTACATCTGTCTACTTTACTTTTCAACACAACCAAAGTCACACTGGTGTCAGAAGTGGGATTCGTCGAATTGCTTCTAGTTTCGTTATTACATCGTCGTTAGAACCAAGATGGAGGGAGATTCGGAAACCAGGATGATGGCAATGATGAAAGAATTATTCGCCGAAATGAAGACAGAAATGTCCAAGATGAAGACGGCAAACAACAACCTCGCTGCCGAGCTGAAAGAGATGAAGACGGCAAACGACAACCTCGTCGCCGAAATGAAGGCGGCAAACGACAACCTCGCTGCCAAAATGAAGACGAGAAACGACAACCTCGTTGCCAGAATGAAGACAAGAAACGACAACCTCGCTGCCGAGCTGAAAGAGATGAAGACGGAGCTATCGGCGAAAATTGACGGCGAACTGATTGGCGTGACGGAAGACGTGGAAGAACTCGGCGAAAAGGTGGAAGACCTCTGCCAGCACGTGGTCGTCGTGGAGGACGACGGGGAACGATTTGGTGCCCTGGTAGTAAGAGTTGACGAGAGCGTCAAAGTACTGGATGCCAGGGGCAGACGGAATAGCGCGGAGCCGGGGAGGGAGCACCTTGTGGCCGAGGCGACAGTTGCGCCCGTTTCAGATGATATGAGGGAAGACGTGGAACAACTCGGCGAACTGATTGGCGTGAGGGGAGACGTGGAACAACTCGGCGAACTGATTGGCGTGAGGGAAGACGTGGAACAACTCGGCGAACTGATTGGCGTGACGGAAGACGTGGAACAACTCGGCGAACTGATTGGCGTGACGGAAGACGTGGAACAACTCGGCGAACTGATTAGCATGACGGAAGACGTGGAACAACTCGGCGAACTGATTGGCGTGACGGAAGACGTGGAAGAACTCGGCGAAACGGTGGAAGACCTCTGCCAGCATGTGAACGTCGTGGTGGACGACGGGGAACGTCTTGGCGCCCTGGTAGTAAGAGTTGACGAGAGCGTCAAAGTACTGGATGCCAGGGGCAGACGGAATAGCGCGGACCCGGGGAGGGAGCACCTAGTGGCCGAGGCGACAGTTGCGCCCGTTTCAGATAACGAAAGTGTACGTCTCGGGGAAGACAAAGGGGCAGTTCAGGGACGTCGTCGAGGATCCCCTGGAGGAGTGTGTCGGGTACGTAACCAACCAGGATATGACGTGGAGGACGATCAGCAGTGAAGCGCACAAGCAAACGAGCAACACGCGAGAACCGACTTGGCGTGTGACATGGGGGGACCGTCGGAGCCATCCAATCACCTGACACATAGTGCCGTGAACGGAAGAACGGTAGACATCATCTTGGACGGCAGGATACAGGAGAGGCCGTGCCGAGCACGAGTGAACACGAGTGCAGCGGTGGACGCGACTCGCGCGGATGTGGTGGGGTTTGTTGCCGGACCCATCGGAAGCAAGGTGGCTGCGAAGGTGCGCCAGAGAGGTCGGCGGACATGGTACCCAGTGAGCCGTTTCCAAGTGCGCAGGATGGCCCGTCAGCACACCAGGAAGAAGGGCAACTGGACGAGGGACCGTCAAGACCGGCGGTACTGTTGCAGAATTTCGAAGCAGGATGGCATACATCGTCCTACCCGGACCAAGCGACACTATCCAACAGCGATACCTAGGATCGTGCCTCCTGGAGAAGAGGTTCGATGGGTTAGTCAACCGGGGTGCAAGGGAGATGCAGCAGTGATAGTGCTGGTCGGGACGACCAACTCTGAGGAGGGAGCAGTGTCACCGCGCCCGCCGCATCTAATTGCAGACAAGAGCAGTGTCACCCATCGCATTATTGTCGGCACTACCGCAAAGGAGCCGAAGGAAAGAGAAAGAGAATGGCCGCATTGTTGGGGCGCTTGCCGAAAGAGAGAAAAGGATAGAAGCTTCTGGAATCTTCCGCTTTGTACTCCAGCTCAGTAACTGAACTTTCCAGAATAGTGACTGGGAGATATAAATAGCGGTAAACTGTGCGAAGAGGCAGTCAGACGTATGTGAAGCGTTGAGTTCTCATGCCGACGGAAACAAGAGACGTATGCGAAGCATCGAGGAGTCGTGCCGACGGAGACGGACAGACGATGTGAAGAGTTGTGCCGACGGAGAAGAGTGAGTTCTTTGTGTTGCGAGTTCGGAGCCGTGCTGTTGGAGAATCGAAAAAGACTTTCTTGTTGTTGCAACGAGTGTACAAAGTTACTGTTTACGGAAATAAAAGTGTTTCTTTATCTCGACTACATCTGTCTACTTTACTTTTCAACACAACCAAAGTCACAATATAAATACTTTGGATTTGACTCACACCAATACCCAATTTCGCCCGAATAAATTCATAAGATGCTAGTCGATCTTCTTCAAGCATTCTCGAACAGCGGCAATATTTTCAGCAGTAAGAATAGTTCCTCGGCGTCCTTCAGAAATTCATCACTACTAAGAAAAGACCAATCTCTTTTGTATTCGTATTGGTCTGTGCAATCCCCACGCTAAAGCGTTGTTCAAAGGGCTATTAAGAAGCTGAACAGCGTGACAGGCGTTGTTTGCCTGAGAATTTCAAATGGATGGAGTTTCCAATCGAAGTGGATCTCTAAAGAATATTGAATACGTAACAACTATAGAGGTATTAGCCTATTAAACTCAGCCTACAAAATATATACGAAAATAATAACTAACAGATTAAACATAATCATTGAAACGTTATTCTTAAAGGAATAAAATTGCTTCTGACATAGTGTCTTTACCTTAGCGCAAACAATTGAGAAACACAGAGAATTCAATATCTTGACATACGTTGCATTCATAGATTACTAAAAAGCCTTCGACACAGTAAACAGAATATAACTATAGGAAACTTTAAAATATCTCGGGATTCCTCAACATTTAGCTTATACAATTGAGAGTATGTATAAAGATACAAAAATAAATATAAAAATTATTAACAATATGAGCTCCGATCATAAAACCTGGCAAAGAGGACTATCCACAAATTTCTTGATTGATAACTCACCACTAAACACGTTGGTGTATGTAAATGATCAAATTATATTAGCCAGCTCAGAAGATAATTTGCAAAGACCAGTACATAAATTATCACTGACAGCAAAACAATACGACCTAGAAATTTCAATAAATAAAACCAAAATAATGGCTTTCAGAGGAAAGAACCATCTTAGATCAATAACAATATTATTGAACAAGTCAATGCCTTTAGCTATCTGGGCTGCAATCTCTCTTACTTCAATGTGAGAGACACAGAGATCAAACTAACCAAATTCCAACAGCTCCTATACACAATCAAGGAAACACTAATCAACAAAGTCATACCAGAGACTATTTTGAAATTTAACAAAGTGATGGCAATCCCAACTTTACTTTGTGGCTCAGAAACATGGGTTTTAACTACGCTGCTGAAATGAAATAATTAAAGACATTTAGCAGGTTATACTTTGTATGATCACAAAAGAAATGAAATAAGAGAAGAGCTAAGCGTCACACTCATAACAGAAACCATCAGCACCTACAGAAATAACTGATATGAATACATATTGCGAATGCCCGAAGTCATACTACCACCAAGACTCTACAGTACAGACCAAGAGGGAAAAGAAGGTCTTGGACGATCAAAGAAACGCTGGAGAGACCAACTTCCAATTAGAACCGGAACAGGCCAAAATGCCTAATACTCGAAAGTTATTGTTTTTTATTTAAATTAACGTCCTCCAACATCGTGTCATATCGGACGGTGAGTAAATGAAACGGGTGAAATGATGCTCAAATGAACCCGAGGTCCATGGAGCTTTAAGTTATCCGACATTCTTCTCAGGATAAGGGAAAACCTCGGAAAAAAGCCTTACCCGGATAACATACCCTAAGCGAGTTTCGAACTCGCGACCTCTTGAACGTGAGGCAGACAAGTTAACCATCACGCTACCGAGGCGGACATTATTGTTGATGATGATGAGGAGGATGATGATGAGGATGATCATGATTGAGGATGAGGATGATGATGTTGATGATGATGATGAGGATGATGATGATGAGGATGATGAAGATTGAGGATGATCAGGTTGATGATGTTGATGAGGATGATGATGATTGAGGATGATGATGAGGTTGATGATGAGGTTGATGATGTTGATGAGGATGAGGATGATGATGATTAAAAATTAAATTAAATTATTTTGTTCTTTAACGACGCTGTCAATTGCCAGGATCACATCAGCGTCGCCGGTGTGCCGGAATTTTGTCCCGCAGGAGTTCTTTAATATGCCAGTAAATCTACTGACATGGAGCTGTTGTTTTTAAGCACACTTAAAAACCATCGGTCTGGGCCGGATTTGAACCCGCGACCTTGGGATCAGTAGGCCAGCGTCTAACCAACTGAGCCACCCAGACCGACAGATGATGATGATGAGGATGATGATGATGATTGAGGATGATGATGTTGATGATGATGATTGAGAATGATGATGATTGAGGATGATGAGGTTGATGATGTTGATGAGGATGATGAGGTTGATGATGTTGATGAGGATGATGACGATGATGATTGAGGATGATGATGAGGAGGATGATGATGAGGATGATGATGATTGAGGATGAGGATGATGATGATTGAGGATGATGACGATGATGATGAGGATGATGATGATTGAGGATGATGAGGTTGATGATGTTGATGAGGATGATGATTGAGGATGATGATGATGATGATTGAGGATGATGATGATGATTGAGGATGATGAGGGTGATGATGATGATTGAGGATGATGATTGAGGATGATGATGATGATTGAGGATGATGATGAGGATGATGATGAGGATGATGATGAGGATGATGATGATTGAGGATGATGATGATTGAGGATGATGATGATGATGATTGAGGATGATGATGATTGAGGATGATGAGGGTGATGAGGATGTTGATGATGATTGAGGATGATGAGGATGATGATGATGATGATTGAGGATGAGGATGATGATGATTGAGGATGATGAGGATGATGATGTTGATGATGATTGATGATGATGAGGATGATGAGGGTGATGAGGATGAGGATGATGATTGAGGATGATGATTGAGGATGATGATGATGATGATTGAGGATGATGATGAGGATGATGATGATTGAGGATGATGATGATGTTGATGATGATGATGATTGAGGATGATGATGATTGAGGATGATGAGGGTGATGAGGATGTTGATGATGATGATTGAGGATGATGAGGATGAGGATGATGTTGATGATGATTGAGGATGAGGATGATGATTGAGGATGATGAGGATGATGAGGATGATGATGATGTTGATGATGATTGAGGATGATGAGGATGATGAGGATGATGATGAGGATGATGAAGATGATGTTGAGGATGATGAAGATAATGTTGATGATGATTGAGGATGATGATGAGGATGATGATGATGAGGATGATGATGATGTTGATGAGGATGATGATGTTGATGAGGATGATGATGATGATTGAGGATGATGAGGGTGATGATGATGATGATGATGATGATGATGAGGATGATGATGATTGAGGATGATGATGATTGAGGATGATGATGATGATTGAGGATGATGAGGATGATGAGGTAGATGATGGGGATGATGATGATGATTGAGGATGATGATGATGATGATGATGATGATGATTGAGGATGATGATGAGGAGGAGGATGCGATTGAGTACAGTATTGCTTCAGGGTAGCTATTGAGCGAAGATCTCTTATCCCAAATCTTGGTATTCAAGAAAGCAATTTGCAGAATTGCAATTTAAGAAATCCCACCCCAGTAAATTTCAATAGGTATTACTTTCATTCCTCAGTGGTAGAATATAATCATTACTTTATCTTCGCACATGTGTTGGTTTATCTTACAATTAAGCGTGCAACGATGTGTCATATTTAACACGTTCGTACTCAATGAATCATTTTTCTTTCCCTGGAGTCTTCTTAATATCGCCATGATATAAGACTATAAAATCAACAAATTGGCAGCAGTGTGCTATATGACACGGCAATGGTTTCACTTGAATTAAGCATGAGTTAAACTACCTGCACTTGTGATACATTATGATATTGGCACAATACAACACAACACAATGTAACTAATAACATACGAGAAAGTATGTCCCGTATTGTATACACATATAATCTTGTCACACATGTTATATTCAAATGATTTTCTCTACCCATTGTTTCAAACATTATTCTTAGAAATGCATATTTTTCTGTGTACTTTGTGTGAATCGAGATATACATTTGCAGAGTTGGTTTCATTGCATACTTCATTGCTCCTAAGTACTTGTAGGAGACTGAAACAATAACCACGTATAGAGCACCTCCTCCTGGGTAAGGGGTCTCAGTTTCGATTCCTGGCTGGGAGGATGGGAATTTTCGTTTGACTAGGATTATTCCCCATCCGCCCTAGAGTCTGGAAATATAAATGAAAGCGTCAATATAATGTAAAAAATAAAATAAATAAAGTAATAGGAACCCAAAGTTCAAAACCACCGTTAAGAGGGTGAACACTATTGCTCTTGAGCAATTGTTCCAAGGAAGCGCCGATAAGACCTTCAATGTTAAAGGTGGTATATGAATAGAGCATTAGAAATAAGCACATATTTAAAAGGCGGATCGCTCTATGCTCGTTTTCAAATTCCATAGGTACACTTTTTATGACCACAAGGAGAAAACGAATGTTGTCAGAACATTTCAAAAAATTACTAAATATTTTAAGATTCAAACCAATTACAATTGGTCAATGGCAAGTTATTTGTTTTATCGATTTTCGTGCAGTCAACCTTTGTCATTCTAGTGGTTTACAAGTTTTACCAAATACTGAATATGAAGAGTGTTTGACAGGCGATTCCCAGACAATTGAAGATATACATTTTATCTGTGAAGTTATTTTAAAATTTAATATTTTAATCAAAATTGTTGCAACATTTTTAACAAATTAAAATAGAACGAACCATTTTCTGTAAAGGGTAGTTTCGGAAAGGGAGAATTTTCTTGATCTTTGTGTCGCATCTTTGGAACATGCTGAAATTAAATACCAAATTTGGTCCTTAGGCGATATTTCAATTATGAGTCATGCCGTTCAAACACACGCGCACGCGCACGTGTACACGCACACACACATACGCGCACACACACACACACGGACACAAACATGTACAATACATACACGACCTTTTTCTATAAATGTGTTGTGGTTTTTTATTTAGATATATTTTCAGGGAATTCTCGATATTGTATTTTGAATATAAATAAGTATTCCTGTATAGTTAATTGATGGAGAAAGTTTTTAAAAAATGAAGAACAGAAAAGAAAGCAAAGGAGTAAGATGCATTGACTAGGTAACTAGTGCCCCTTTGTAACTGCCGTGTTACAAACTGCTACTGGGACCTTTTTGCATTACTATGAGAACAGAGATTGGATTCTCACAGACCATCAAGAATCTGAAAAACTTTTCTGAAACAAAAAATTTTCCAGGTTATTATATTCATATCAATAAAATATGGTTGACTATCGACTTCATTTTGATGAAATATTCAACAAAATTATTATTTATTTATACCAACAAGCTTATTGCTTGTGTTTTTAAACACACAAGCAATGTGGGCAATGTTTAACAATGTCTTATTTAACAAAAATTATACTGATCCTGATCGAGCCAAATCTCTGTATATTGTGTATGTCCACTCAGCAGCTGAACTCATAGTGATGGCTCTCTTCCGGATTATGAAGAAGCTTTTCCTTTTATAAAGAAGTGGGGAAATATACAACCAATTTTGATGGTGAAATTGGTGTTACATCACACCAAAATCAATTTTCATGGTTACATAAATACAAAAATGTAGTCATTGTATCTATTCTAAAGCTGCACTCCAAGCTGTTGGTTCCACTATTTACCAAGTAAATCTTCTGTAGCTGCATTCCGACTTATTATAGGACATATTAATTGAGTAAACATCTTAAATTGGAATAGTACATAATATCTCGACACTGTTTAATGAAAAGAACTTTTCATTCGAAAGCGGAAGCTGTATTATAACGTAATAGATAAACATCTTTAAAGTTATTTCAATGCGAATTTTAATTACAGTATAAATATAGGGAGAATTTGTAGAAGGATTAAACGTTTTCTATTTTTCAATATAATATTGCATTTGTGTACTGCAAAACTTTACAAGTTTTTGTGATTCTAAGAACAAAGTTAACGCTTTTCTTATAACACAGAATCGTTTAACCCAATAAATGCTGCTTATTTTGAGCAACATTTGTAACCTTTTCCAGAATAGGCATTAAAAGTTGGAGATAAATCTAAAGAAAATTAAAACATGGCTCCCTTACGAGGGCCAGTGTATCTTACCTCATCAACATCTTTGCTTGTCATTATAGTGCCATGCCTTTACCTCGTATTGCTACTGTCATTGGCACTAGTTATCCTCACAGTTTGCTAGACCTCATAAGACCATAAGCAACTGAGAGATGCCCCCAAACAGTGTATATTACTGCAATCGTTTTGTGTACCACACATTTTCCTTTAGAGAATAACCCCTGAATGCTACTTCTATAATTTGAATACCAAATCTAATAACCAAGCTGTCAAGACAATTCGCCAATGTTTTCGCTTATTCACGTGATTGATCGTGCTATTGTAGGGATGGTAGGTGACCTTCGACTTGGCGAATATTTTCATCCAAAAGGAATGACTAAGCTGAGCAAGTGTTTTTGTGATGTTTACAGTCGTTAACGTCTTAGATAAGAACTAAAGCCGCTGTAGTTAAATTCTTAGCCTTGAAAAAATGACATAAAGGTGCAGACGAAGTCTTGGCAGTTTTGTGAATCTTTCCTTCAGTCGAAGGACGGGTAAATACGCGTACAAAGGAATAATAATGCTCGAGTTTTTGACATTTGTGTTATAAATGACATGTTTATACCTGATACAACTTTGTATTTAATTCTTATTCCAAATGCCCTTTTACCATCGGTTGAATTTGGGAGACAAGAAATATGCTTGCTCTGTCCTAATAGGTATTTCCAAGTTAACAATGTTTGTTTTGGACTTATTTTAAGTAAAGCACACACACACATTAAGTAGTCTTTTAAACTTAAAACATGAATCATGGGTCTTACAGTAAATTTACAAAAACAGAATATTTGGCAATAAACAGCAATGAAAGAGAGACTTAGGAATACAAATAAAGCAAGTGAAATAAACGAAATGTTTGGTAGTAAAAGTAGATAACACCGAAGGTATAGGCAAAAACAACATAAAGCTAGAACTGAACTGAGCCGGAAAATAATATCATTGTTAAATGCTATATGGTGGGATAGCTATGACGACGTGCTACTGGCAGGCTGAGGATTCAGCCCGACGACTTTTGCTGCGTACCCACCCCTGATAGGGCTTAACCGCAGGTAGGAAATTTGGATAGGGGTTTTGTAGGGTGGCTTGTTTTAGTTTAGGTTGGTGTGGGTTAGAAGGGGGCACTAAGACCCCTTGACAGCTGTCCTGCAGGATGCAACAATGTTGGCATTCTGACAAAATATATTTTTAAAAGTTTATGAAATTGATGTTTAGAATTTTGAATTTTGAATTTTGATTGGGGAAGAAATTTTGGAGAGGATCAACTCTCTGTGGGGATCTTTGGAGATCAGCTTTAGCTGCTGGTGGAGGTTCTAGGTATATTTGGAATGACACCAACAAATATTGTCACCGCGCCCGCCGCATCTGATTGCCGCACTGGGGAGGGGGGACCCAGCCAGTCGCCTACCTGGCCTAACGACCAGCCTTGAGGAGGGAGCAGTGTCGCCCATCGCATTATTGTCGGCACTACCGCAAAAGAGAGAAAGGGATAGACTTCTGGAATTCTCTGCTTTGTATTTCACCGCAATAATAGCTGAACTTTCCTGAAGATTCCAGAATAGTGCCTGGGAGATATAAATAGCGGTAAAGTGTGAGAAGGAGTAGTTTTGTGACGAATTCGGAGCCGTGCTGTTGGTGAATCGGTAAAAGACTTTTCTGCTGTTGCAACGAGTGTACAAAGTTACTGTTTACGGAAATAAAAGTGTTTCTTTATCTCGGCTACATCTGTCTTCTTTACTTTACACCCACCAAAGTCACAATATATTAGTAAAGCTCTGGTGGGATCTGTTGCAATATATGAAAGTGAGGTATGGACAATCAACAATTACTACAGGAATAGACTAATAGGAATATTTACGCAAAAGTGAAAGATAAGCGATGGCCGAAACAACTATACCAATGGCAACCAACCAGAAAGAGGATAAGAGGGCGACCAAGTAACATGGAAAAGAATCATTATGGCAGCAATGCAAGCAAGAGGTTTATGCACTGAAGATGCCCAAGATTGTAGGCTTATGAAGTTTGGCAGCGGAAGACGGCAGCAGCTGTTAAAAAAACGAAGATAGACATAATTTTTTCATTCATTTTCTCTTACACTCTAACACAATCTTAACGTTAGAGTTAAAATCTTGAAGTCCCATTTTCTGATTATCTATTGATCACAACTTATTGAACTTTCAATCTCGTGATCATGAAACTTTAATAATGAAATAGACACCATTTTAATGCAATTGGAAATATTATTTTAACTTTCTGTTTATTTTAGATACAAATTTATGGAGCATTTCCGTGGGAAAATCTCTTATACTTAATTTATCAAAATGGCATTTAATTAAAAGTTGCAAAGTTATAACTCAATTTATGTTCCTAGTTTAATTACTTTAAATTAAATACTTCGTGAGAAAAGTGGAAATTTGCAGAGAAAATCTAATTTTGAAGAAGCTACATATAAAGTGAACAATACATGTAATATGTATACGTCATCAAATCGTTACGCAAAATAAGACATATTGTAACTTTTTTTGTGGGTGTGAAGTAAAGTAGACAGATGTAGTCGAGATAAACACTTTTATTTCCGTAAACAGTAACTTTGTACACTCGTTGCAACAACAAGAAAGTCTTTTCCGATTCTCCAACAGCACGGCTTCGAACTCGTAACACAAAGAACTAACTCTTCTCCGTCGGCACAACTCTCCACATCGTCTGTCCGTCTCCGTCGGCACGACTACTCAACCTTCACATACGTCTGACTCACTCTTCTCACACTTTACCGCTATTTATATCTCCCAGGCACTATTCTGGAAGCTTCAGGAACCTTCACTTATTGCGGCGAGATACAAAGTAGAAGACTCTAGAAGAATCTATCCTTTTCTCTCTTTTGGCAAGCGCCCCAACAATGCGGCCATTCTCTGTCTCTTTCCTTCGGCTCCTTTGCGGTAGTGCCGACAATAATGCGATGGGTGACAATTGCGGCTGTCGGCAATTAGATGCGGCGGGCGCGGTGACAATATCTACTGGCTTGCTGTAAGGAAAAATTTGCAGCACTAGCATGACTTATATCTAATACCAATACTAAGGGGGGAAATGTGTAATAGAAATGTCACAATATTATACTTATTTTATAAAAGGTTTGCAGCACTGAAATTCAATTTGTATGTTCTTTTTATAAAAATAGGTGCTTTAAAACATTTTAAAAGGTATTAACTACAAGCTGATTTGCCTGATATTGCACGGTTAGCTCTTTTAAACTTCAATGAAGAATTAATTTCATTTACCTCCCCGAATTTATGAAGTCATTGTGCAGCGACGTAGATCATTTAAATAATGAACCCTCTTTTTATCTCTTATCACTAAAAACTCGCACATTGACGACTGTTCCAAATAAATGAGCTCTATATTCACGCAAAACCCCGTGAAACGTCGGCGGAACGCTTCATTTCCCCCTCTCCATCCCATTTTCCAGGCTCTCGAAATGCTGCTTTGCCAATAAATCCCTTTGACGGTGGAAGAAACCTGGTCGGAATGCTTAAGTAAATTTTTAGATAATTATAGTAGGTTAAATTTAGTTTTATAATTATTTAAAAGCATAAAAGCTACATTATTTTCAGACAATGCAACCCCAAAACGAAGACTGTTAAAAACCAGTTAGTATTTAAGTTTAATATCTTTCAAGGAGCCAATAAGTACATTTTGAAGAAAGTTCCTTCACTCTAAACTACCCTTTACATGGAAAATTTTTCCAAAATTTTGATTTTCTCAAAAAAGTCTGTAACGATTTTGATTACCGTCTGTTTAAGATAATATATGGCAAATGAAGTGTACTATATTTTGAATTTTCTGACTATAGTCCATGTAGTTTTGCTTACTCTTGATGACTTTTGCACAAGTGGTAAACCGCAATAAATAGATCAAAACTTACTATACAAAAAATGTAGATCTTGCTAAAACACACAGTTTATTTCCGAATACATTTTTTGTAGGGTGAACCATTTCGCAGACATTCCTTGTTATTTGTGTGGGTTTTTTAATAAACTTTTGTCAGATGGATGATCGTTATTGACTTTTTTTAAATCTTAGCCTGAAAAGAGAAAGGAATCTCAAAGCTTTAAAAGATATGGCTATCGCTCAAAGCCTACTGTATTCCCATATTCCCCTTGCACCTACAAGGAAATAGGGGTTGCGCCGTGGCCGAGCGGTTAGACCGCTTGACTCCCACCAAAGCGACCTGGGTTCGATCCCAGGCGCCCACATGTAGGATATGTCACGGTAGCCGGGCTCAGGATCGTGTCCACACCGAGGACTTTGAAACTCGGTGGGGGCCCCTGCAGGCGGCGCTCTGCCCCAACCGGAGGGACCGGTGTACTGGCTGGTGTCAGGGACTTTTTAATTGGCAAAATGTAGGGATCCCATCCTCTGCTGTGCCTTCTCTCGGGGGCTTCCTTTCGGGTCATAGGCACAAAAGATCTCTGAGGTCGAAGTGCCGAAGTCCAATACGCACATACGCACAATATGCACATTCACTGGGAAGATATCGAACATTAAATAGATTGAGAAGAGGACCCTGATGAACAAATTTGAGGAAATTTGAAGAAATTAAAAGCGGATAAACAAAAATATTAACGGTAAACGGGCAGCGATATTTTAAAACATTGTAAGACTTCGCAATAGGAATCATGAAATCCACAACATTGTTTTCATGCAAGACGGTGCACCTCCTATATATACACAATATTACACAACGCACTTGGTGATCGTGGACATTTTCCGAACAGTTCGCCGTCTAGGTCCCCGGAAATAAATCCAGCTGACTACTGGTTATGGGATTATCTAAAAGAAAAGGTATTTCTAGCCAAACCCACTACATGAGAAGAACTGAAGCAGTCAATATCGAATGCCATTGAGAATATCCCTAGGGATACGCTTGGAAATGCCGCTGATGGCACAGGAGAAAGACTATTAATAATGAACATCACAGTGGTGATCATGTTTAATTTTACCGTGTTTTAATAAATCCTACGATTTCTTAACGAACAAATTGATGCCTTTATTTTGTTAGAATCTAAACATTTGACAAATTTACCATTTGAAACTGGGAACATATTTAAGAATAATAAAAAAACCAACGCAACAGCCCATGAAGGGCCAAGGCTTGCCACCCGTCCGCTGCGTCCCCCACCTTTGTCCACGACAGGCGTCATGAGTGGGGTGCAGTACTGGAGCGTGGGACGTGATCAGTGCCCGAGTCCTCCCGACAGGTTATGCGGCCTTCACGACCTGGGCTCACTACTTGTCCATCAAGTAGCTGCTTAATTGGATCTAACGAGGGTAATTTAAGAATAATAACCTTATATTGTAAGTATAGAATGAACATGTTATAGGTTGCGCGTTCGTTCTTGACGAATGACCTTGAGCAGAAATCCAATGAGTGAACCTACCCTTAATAAACAGGTCAGCAAATGTTTATGCTACGATAACAGACACCTCTGTTTCCCTCTGTCGCGTTTGTGTATACAGTCGACTGCAGAAGTTTTGTGCGGTACGGATGTATGTATGCATGCAACGAAAATAGCAATTGAGACGAGGGAGAGATGTCGGGAATAGAATAAATGCAAGAAAGTTAAGTGGAAACAGTTATAGAGGTATAGTGTATAATACGTGTGGCTGATATTACTGCAAGTGTCATAAATTGATTTGTAGTGTTGTACTACTTCAGCTCAGAAGCATGCGCGTCATCTCACTGCAGACTGTACCTCCTCTCTCTCGTTCCCGCAGAAGCTGAGTAGAGACTCGCATTCAACCTTTCATATAACATTTTCATTCGTCAAGAAGTAACGCGCGACCTATACAGGCACTGCGGCGGTGACGACCATAGTAGTTAGAAACAAAAGTTACTGGGATAATGGTGTTTATGTCATAGACGTACACAACATAATTCGTGATAATGCGAGAGAGCCATGCGTGACACTATGACGTGAGTCAAGTGAAGGCCACTGCCAATACAACTGGTTTCGCTACGTTACATAAATATAATTTGAATGCAGCGTTGTCTCACCTGCGTAACCCAGTCAGTCAGCGTGTGCCGCATAACAGAACGTTCACCCTTAGGCCTTTTCCACTCTCTACACTACAGCTCTTTAAGGAGAGTTTTCACCAAGTTATGTTGCTGCTGCTGCTGCTGCCGAGATGGCTCGGTGCTAACGCTATACCGTTGCAAAACGAGGTTATTTTTAACATCACGAGGTTAACTTACACCAATATTTAAAATTTAAATATAGCAGGTACTAGTGATTAGAATAAATTGGAATTTGGTGTGATTATAGTTAAAACATTTGTACATTTAACTACTATATAATAATTAAATTACATTCACAGAATTCCATGCAAAAGAGGCATAAAGCACACTATGTATCCTGAAAAAAAAAGTTACACCTCATACTTCAGGTACACTTTTCTTGTAGGATTTCGAAGCTACAGGCACCAAATTTTTATCTGAATAACATAAAGCATAGCTTGACATCGTCGGTTAAACATAAATCCTATGTAGTTTGTATTTTGCACATAAAAAATTATTTAATTCTATATAGGAAAAATATGGTAATATTTTTAACCATTAAATTTTTTTCTCCACATTATAGCTCTGTCGCAAAAGCTTTAACCGGCTGTACTCAACAAACATGGATAAATAAGCACTAAAAATTTGATATCAACATCTCTTATAGTTTTTGAGAAATGTGTACCTGAAGTGTGAAAAATCAAGGTTTCGGGAAATTGCGATCAAAGCTGAAGTACCATTCTTTTCAAATTACACATACTTTCAGAATGCCTGCTCCATATTCCTGCTCACTTAAGTTTTCCTCATCTTTTCTTTTCCTTTTCTTAGTTCTAGCTTTATTTTCAAGCAACTGAACTTCCGTTTTTGCCTCTAAGAGTCGACATATATATTTTTTTATACAGGCTTCCTTCATATTCTGACTAACTTTTATACCCATTTTTTCCATCACTGTAAATCTACCACTGCAACCATCGTTATAACAAATAACACTATACCTATGTTATATATATCATTTTAAAACTAAAGAATTATATATTTTTTTAACATTAGAAACAAAAAATCGATTTTTTGAAGTCAATCGACCTCCCAGTGCCTTTTTTTTAACTTTCTCCACTGCTTAACCAGAAGGAAGTTTGTATTCAATCCCAAAAATTCGATGTGCCTACTGACATTTTTTCGGTAATGCACACATTCTTAACAAAAAAAAAGCATTTTTTACTTTCTCTACTTCACATAGGTATTCGACTCAGAATTTCGATGTCGAGATCTCACCGGAAATATATATTTTGAGGCCCCCTGAATAAATAAATGAGTTTTAGTGAAAGATCTCTGTGTGTATGTGTGTCTGTGAACAGCATGACTCATAAACGAAAAGTCGGTTTAAAACCAAATTTGGTATTTAAGTTTTGAAGAAAATTCATCCACCCTAAATTACCCTTTACATGAAAAATTTGTAGAAAATTTTGTTTTTCCCAAAAATGACTCAAATGACTGATTAAAATGCCGTATGTTTAAGATATTTTTATGGCAAATGAAAGGTATATTCTGAATTTTCTGGCTGTATCCTATGCAGTCCTGTTTACTCTTGATGAGTAAACCGTAATAGACAGACCAAATCTTACTGTACAAAAATGTAGATCTCTTAAATTAGGAGGTCGTTATCTTTTTTGTTTTTTAGTTTTTTTTTTTTTATTTTTTTTTTTATTTTTTTTTTATTTTTTTTTTTTTTGTCTCTTGGTGATGCAAAGAGAACGGAATTTCAAAGTCTTCATATAGTGACCACTCCTGAAACATTTAACTATCGTTTAAAAACTACAAGAAAGTTAGTAATAAGATACTTTCTACAAATGTGTATCTCGATTTACATGAAGTAGATAGAGGAATAAGTGTTTGTAAGAATGGTTTGTGCAAGAATAGAGAAAGTCATATGAGTGCAATGCATCGGATTTTTAGTAACAGGTCCACATGTGTGTGTGAGAGAGAGACAGAGTTTGTCAACAGCACAAAACTAAAAACTAAAGTCCATTAAACTGGTATGTGAGTTCAGAATCTGTTAAAAGAGAATCACCACACCCCAAACTACCTTTTACATGGAGATATGTACGTTACTTTTTATTTTCTCAAAATAGCTCTGACAATTTTTATTAAAAGATATTTTCACGCCAAATAAAATGGATATATGCAATTTTCTGGAATATCCTGTGAAATACTCTTCATTCTGTATAGCTGGCAAACCACAAGCGATAGACCAACGAATCATTGCACAAAGAATGTATATCATAAACTACAGTTTTGGTCAATATACACGGTGTTAGGGGCATAAGTGCAGATATTTAAATTGGTAACTCAGGACAGGACAATGAGCAATATTACATCAACAATTAATTCATTTGCTATTAATAATTTTAGTTAATAAAAGTAATGTGTTTTCAGTTTGGTAAATAGCTTCAAGTATGCGGGACACACACAATCTATACGTGTTTATTCTCCCGAGAGTGCAGGATGGGTCCTTGTGAGGGGGAAAGCAGAGTGAGCTCTCTCCAAGGGTACTGACTCCAGACTACCTGGACAGCAGTCAAGTATTGCAAGCGTGAATACGTGCAAGCAAACCGGATGATCTATACTGGCAGGCGTTGTTCAATTCGCGGCGCAGTTACGACCATGCAGAAGACATCAGCTACTAAGTTAAGTGGTGTGTTTGTGGGAAAAGTGTTACACGAAAAACAAAAACAACTAACGTACCAGTTATCGAATTATCTGCCTCATACTCCTAATACTCTGTACATATATTTGAATTGCCAAATACTTGTTAAATTTTTAATGCTATTATTAGTTACAATTTAGAGCTAAAATGACATGCAAAGTTTAATTTCTAAAAGAGATTGGGCAACGTCACGTTAACATTAAGTTGTGATTAAATTCATTCGAATTGAAATAAAAAGACATAGCAGCATTGCTCACACAATGTTTGTGCGACAATTAGTGGAATAATAAACCATTTGTATCCATCCATCAAGAAGCTAGATGACTCCAAATATTTGACACAATTTTTTTTTTCGATGAAACGGGTTTGTATTAACAATAATAATTATATTGGACTCATGTGTTACACTCATGTAAAATCTCTAGTTAACATTGAGTGCCAGTGCATTGTCTCGTCAGTGTAAAACTAACTCCACTTGTGTGTGGAGTGAACTCAAGATTCAACAATGTAGCTTGTCACTATTGGTTAGAAACGTTAGAATTGTATTTTGAGTGTAGGGCTGGGGACCAGGATAATTCTTGGGCTTCACAATGCATCTTCCAGGAAATTGGTTACAAGGCCTCAATGTGATGGCGGTGACAGAAAACATCATTACATCCGTAAACAGTGGCCTCCAAGAAAATACTACATTCATGGCACCAAAACATATCGCATGCACCACTTGTCTTTCTTCCACCATTGCACAGTAAGCTTCGTTCCATGAAACTTCTTTGTAAAAACGCATTAGAGAGAAAGATTGATTTTCTTGCATCTTAGAACTAAATTCAGAAATTTAAGTGAGGCAAAGTTAAAAGAAGGTGTTTTTACTGGCATACTAATTAAAGCAGTCATATGAGGAAAACATTGCGTGTAATCTGCCAGAAGAAGAACAAACGGCCTAGCGGGCATTTAAATCAGTATGCTCAAGTGTCCTTTAAAATGATTAAGCTGAAAGCTATGAAGATCTTGTCCATGACATAGTGATTATGCTTTTGTGTTATAATTTGCAATATGTCCTTAAAATGTACTTTTGGGGTCACATCTACATTTATTTCCTCAAAACCGCGGCGCACTTAGCCATCGGCATGGAAAATTGCATGTTTGAAAAGCACTTCCATGGACGATGGAATGGAAGAATATTATTGGTCTAACGTCGGGGATATTCCATCACATGTCTACGAGCGAAAATGGTCAAACCAATCATTTTAGTGTGTGTGTGTGTGTGTGTGTGTGTGTGTGTGTGTGTGTGTGTGTGTGTGTGTGTGTGTGTGTGTGTTTTCCGTAATCAGTGTCTGTTATATTTCTCTTTCACCACTTCATATAAATATGAACAGAGGGTCTCCTAAAAACGGTATGAGATGGACTAGTTTGATTTTCAATATAAATCAAGCACCTTTTGTTCACATAGAAATACATAGTTCCATCTAAAGGACAAAAAAAAAAAAAAAAAAAGATACACATTTGTTGTACAGTGTTATATAGAAGTATAAAGGGTTATTCACAGAAAAGTCATTACATATGCAGATGTCTTAAGCATACCTTGCATTGCAATCGATGTCCTAGACTCATTTTGAGAAAATATATAACGAAGCAATTTACATGCAATGAGATATTTAGGAGATAGGGTTATCAAAAAATGCTGCCATATTCAACATTTAGAAGATGCTGAACTTATACCAGGTGAGTCAGCTGTCCCTTATTCTCGAGTTTTATACAATCCGCATTTTATACTCCAACATGAAAACATCGACCCCATTACCAGGTTCTACCCGCGTATTTTACATGGATGTTTAACACTAGATTAAATTAGTGCTCATATAGATGTTATCGCATCGCCTTTTAATATATTCGTAATTAGACAGCTGACGTTTGTACTTCTGCAAATGTTCACTGGAACCAGCGAATATTACATCTTAAACGAAATGTTTACCTCACGCGTTATTAGGTAGCTCAGCTGGAACGAGCGCAATACTCCGAAGTAATCCGTCTGTTGTGAAGGTGGTTCGAATCACCTGCACGTACTAATTTTTTTACCGTGTAATCCTCACAATTTACAAATTATTACTCTGAAAACGGTTATTATATTCATTTTTATTGCTTTATTTATGTTTAATGGCATTGTTTGATATTTCTTTATTGGTGAACTACAATTAGGTAGCTGTTTAAGCATACCTATTGGTAGGTGCAATTAAAATGAGGATCATTTATACACAGGGTTGAACAGATCTACAAGCTACTGTATGTAATACGCTGAGGAAGGGTTTCTGGATTGTCCAGCTCCTCTGCATAAATGCGTTCTTTTAAATAACCCCAGAGAAAGAAGACAAGGGGTGTCAGATCAGGTGATCTGGCAGGCCAGGGGACTGGTCCTTGTCTTCCTGTCCAATGACCAGGATGTGCAGCATTCAAATGATTGCAGACGATCTCCGACCGATACGGAGGAGTGCCATCGTGTTGAAACCACATCGTCATTCGCTCCTACAGTGGCACATTCCCTAGTTATAAGGGGTGAGCTACAGAGGACTTCCAGGTAGCGTGCTTCTGTCACATTCCCCTCGAAGAATAATGGTTCAACAAGGTGGTCTCCCAAGATTCCACACCAGACATTTACACCCCACTGCTCTTAGAATGCTGCCTCCCTTACCCAATGAGGATTATCAACATTCCAATAGCGCATATTGTGACGATTTCCAGTTCCATTGTTGTAGAATCTTGATTCGTCAGAAAACAATATCCTGGATGCGAATCCCACATCATTTGCTACTCGCTCCAGCAACCATTCACAAAAGATCACTCAAGCTTCGAAATCTCTCCCGTGAAGTGCTGGGTGTAGGTGCAAACCATAAGAATGGAACTTATTAGTGTTCAATATTCGCAGAAGACTGGCTGA